>QANY01011764.1:771579-1125996 GCA_003255025.1 Datisca glomerata | reverse complement strand
AGTGGCAGGTGGGTGCCGCTATTAGACCTCAGTGGCGTGTGGGTGCCGCCATTAGACCTCATTGGCGTGTGGGTGCCGCCATTAGACCTCAGTGGCGGTTTGAGCTAATCTTGGTGGCGGCATCACATTTCTCCCTTGGTGTTTTTGCTGCTTCATAGAAAATATGAGATTTGTTCTGGCTTTGTCGTTTCTGTAAATTTCAGCATGGTTGCTGTTTTTTTTTTGCTTTGATTCACAATTTTTTGGGTTTTGATGGTTGACCCATGCTTGAAGATGAGTTTCGGTGGTGATGGGTGGGGGGTGTGCCTGTGTGCCGCCATTGGGAGGGGTTGTCTCGTGCTCTTTTCTTTCTGAGGATGCTGCCACTGAGATGAGAAGGGCGTGTGTGTGCCACCATTGAAAGGGGAGTTAGGTTCTGCTATGTGTGTGCCACCATTTAGAAGGGTGTTGGGCTTTGCTTGTGTGCCGCCATTGAGAGAAGCGTTGTGGGTGCCGCCATTCATGACCACAAACTCACATCTATTGTGTGGTGTTGGGTTTTGGAATCTAGATGTGGGTTACTAGCGGTAAAGGAATGGAAGAGTTGGGCTTAGTGGCGGTAAAGTAATTGGGGAGTCCTACACTTGGTCCAATCCAACTTTCAGCCACTTTTAGCCCTCACATGACTTTGCCGAATGGGGAGGGGATTTGGCCATTGAGCAAATTGCATTTTCATGGGATTTGGCCATTGAGTGTAGGCATGACCTTACTTGGTGGCGGCACTTGGTGTAGGTGTGATATTTGGTTGCGCGACACGTATGTGTGAAGGGGGCATGAGGCTTTTTGGGTCGTGCCCCCGCGCGGGCTATGGAGTCTCAGTCGCGTCCTTGTGCGCAGGTTAGACGAGCTTGACTTGGTCGAGCGGAAGCGTGTCCGCGCAAGTGTGGCGGAGGGATACTCTTAGATGGCGAGTTGGGCAAGCTTGACTTGGTCAAACGGGAGCGTGTCCGCGTAAGTGTGATGGAAGGTTGCTCTTAGGTGGCGGGTTGGGCAAGCTTGACTTGGGTGACAACATTGCTTGGATCCAATGACGGGGAGGATGATGTCCTCTGGGTGTTGTGATGCGGTGGCACTGATGTATGAGTTTAATGCATCAATGACTCTCCTCATCTTAACGTTGGAAGCTTAGAGCTCCTAGATAGCTTCGGCTTGCTCTTGCACCTGCGCAACTGTGTCTGGTTGCATCTTGTGTGAAGTGTTCTCCTTTTCTTGTCCACGCCTGTCGTTGAGTATGGATCGATCTCCCTCCACGAGCGACAGAGTTGTTCTTCCCTTTGCACGTCCGGCCATAGTGGTCCTTCGCTAGAGTGACAAACCACTCCCCAGTGGAGTCGGTGAATGTAGATGCAAGGGTGTCACGTGGGTGAGGTGCAAGAGTGGTCTAGTCCTAGCTCGTGCCTAAGAACGTCGGAGAGGGCGCCAAGAGGTAAAGGGGGAGCACTCTAGACACTCAAGTGCGGTGATAAATGCTTTCTCTTTCTCTCTCTCTAAAAGTGGGAGTTTCTCATTCTAGGAATGGAAGCTTCTCTCTCTAAAGTGTGAGCTTCTCTCTCTAAATTTCCAATCGTCTCAAATGAAGGAGGAATCATCCTTTTATAGGTGAACAAAAGGAGGGGGCACCATTGCAACTAATCCATTGATTAGTTGCAAGCCTGCCAATCAAATCGCGTCACCTAAGCAGACTGATCATGCTTAGGTGAGTAAGAGGAGGATTACACATGAGCCAATCGGGTAGCACCATGTGGGTCTTTATGTAATGATCATGATCTAGAGAGAACACGCCTAGTCGGTGAGGCGCGACGACGGTGTTCACCCAACACCTCCTCTACAAAGGTTCTCTCAAACAAAACCCCTCCCTAAGGTGAGAGGGTAGCACACCCTCAATGTCTAGAGTGGTCGTACCGAGGAGGTATGTCCCCCGCCTAGTACAACGTAACCTCGCCCCTAATCCTACCAGTTCATAGCCTCCCAAACGTTTTCAGGCAACCATACGTCCACCCAAGTCTTTGTCACTTGACTTGGTGGTTTGTGATGTGATGACTCGTTGTAATAATGTAGTGGTGTGTCTACAAGTTGCATTATAGAGAGTGATCAATGCACCTCCATGGTACACCCATGAGGGTGACATCAATGGTGTTACCATAGGGGTGACACCCCATGGTGCTGCCATGGGGATGACCCTCATGGTGCTGCCATGGGGACGACCCCCATGGTGCTGCCATGGGGACGACCCCCATGGGTACCTTAGTGGCGACACCTTAAGTGGTGCATCTCAGTGGCTGCACGGTGCACCTCTGCGATGACACTTCATGATACGTCCTTGGTGGAGACACTCCCGATACGCCGTAAGAGTTGCACTTTGTGGGTAGTCAACGTTAAGGTCGTCAACCCTCATGTACAAAGTTCAATCTAAAGAATATAAAGTATGTTGTTCTTTTGTTAATGAAAATATGGAGCATAAAATTAAGATCTCAATGACAATAATTAAAAATGGTAAACTTGTTTCTTTTATATTCATTTAACATTGTTATTGGCCTGCTCTGTATTTTTATCATAATTTTTTACATGTACTAAAAGGAAAGAGTAGACACAAGTCTGAAAAATTCATAGAAAATTTCAGAGTTTTGTCAAACTAATTAAAAAAATAGATGTTAAACAAAAGTTTAAATTATATGAATAATAAAATATTTTTAGAGGATAAGTTTATTTTGGATTTAAAGTTTATATTAATTTTTTAATTAAACTTATCTCAGACAATCAGATCTTAAAAGCAAAATCAAAACAAAACAAAAATCATTAAAACCCAATCACAAAACTTAGCTTTTCGTTCTTACCTTCTATAATGATTAGAAGCTGTCAAACTATATTCTTTTTCAGTTAATACATTGAAATACAATTACAATATATTGGAAATAATTCATGTGAATTTTGGATGATTACTCTGTCTTGCTTTATATAACGCATATTCTATGTTGATAGAATTCTCCTTCAAAATTGGAACGCATCAACAACGTTGAATAGTGTTGTTTGAAAACAGGGAAATCAGAACAAAAAATGTCCAATCAAATCCTCTCAATACCAAATGAAACAGCTAATAAAACGGGAGACACTCAATGAACGGTAATAAAGTTGATGGCCGAGGCTTGAAGAGAACGGAAAATACAAAAAAAAAAAATGAGTGCAAAAAGACCCTCAAAAACCCCTCAACGGAGTTCAACCATGCACTATCGGAACACCGAATTTGAAAGGGACAGGTCATTTGAAGCATGAGCTCTGAACATTCCCATCATTCTTGTAATAGAAGCGACAAACGAAAGGGCACAATGGAAAGGGTCGTTTGACGATGAATCGAAGCGGAAAATGACAAACAGAAAATGAAAAGGCACGTCGGAGATGCTCGTGTGATAGGAAATTAAAATGGAAAATCAAAGGCGCTCGGGCATGGGAACACTGTACGCAGATGAGAACGGACAAAAATGCAGGCAACAATAATGAAGGACTTTAATATTTATATAATAAAAATGAAGGACTTTTAATATTCCTTCTATTAAGTAAAAAAATTAAGTAATAAACAATTATAACGGAGTAAATCTTATATTCTAAATGTATGTTTAATTAAATTTATTTGACTTGTGGGTCACATAATACCTGTAAAAGTCATTTATTTTAAAGGTATGTAATATCTTGATTTAATCAAATTAATTTTAAACTATTACATAACTAATTTTCTGTCATTCAGTCATTTATCTAATTAGTTACAAACTACAAAGTCGACTAACTTACGAACATTTATATCTCTAATAACATATTATTTAATGATTGATATTTAATTATTGACATTTTAGTTTCTTGTTTTATAATAAATTTACTAAATAATGACAATATTTGATGTGGCATCACTGTTGTCATTGCCGCTGCCTTTTTCTTTACTGCTCAGTGTGCTGTTGTTGATTGTGCTTGCTGTTCTTTTTCTGCCATTCTCATTAGACACGGTGACTTTTTTACATTAGCCGCATTTACTGCTGCTTTCATTAGGCGTCTTTTCTTATTATTTTCCTGCATTTTATTTATGTCAAGATTAGTTTAGTTCATAATGGTTAATAAATATATAAACTCATTTACAATTACCTTTGATTGTAACTGTTGAATCATAGTCACATGTTAGTCAGCACTTTTTGTCCGGCATTCGCATTCACATCCTTGTTCATAGCAGTTGTATCATCATTCATGGCAGCATTACCATCATTTATATCAACAGTATCAGTGGTCATAGTATTATCCTTTCATTAATAAGAATGCAACATGATTAGCATGCTTATTATTAAATTGATTATTCTAACAACTCATGCATAGTATGCATACTTATTACTTTTTAATCTCTGTTTATTGGACAATCATAATTAACAAAGTATGTATGTCGCTCATCTTTATTTCATGTTGCGCTCTCTCCAACTTGTCAATTTTTTTTGCTATGAATATATTTATTTCATGTTGCGCTCTCTCCAACTTGTCAATTTTTTTTGCTATGACAATCATTGCCTTTCTGTTTTGAAACTTTTTTGGTTTTTTCATCAATAAACCAAATGACTCACAATTTGATTTTTCCCCATTTTTCTCATTCTCCACATTTTTCCCTTCAAAAAATGAGTCATAAATGGCGTTTCCATTTCCAATTGTGTAAAGACAATTGGTTCAATTATAAGCCATTATGAAATCAAACATTAATTCAAAATACTCTATGAAAGCTCAAAACAATAAGGAAAATAGAAACTATTTAGTCACTTACAATAATCATTTATATACTACTTCAGTTATATCGGATAATTAATTATTATATATCATGAGTCAATAAAAATATTTCGTTCTATATGTAATTTTTCAAATGCATGAAACAATAAACATATTTTTATATATAATATGTATGTATACTGAATGTAATCATCAATATACCACTGCAGAATACTCAGCTCAAACTAAGCATACTTTTTTATATAACCTGAGACACTAAACATGAAACAATTAACATACTTTTCTATATAAACTGCCTAAATACTAAATGTAATCAGTAATATACCACTGCAGAATATTCAGATCAAATTAAACATAAAGCATAAACATGACTGCCATTCATTTGTACATAGAGTAAACATGTATATACCTTTTGAAAGTGAAAACAAAATTTACCTCTTCTGAGTAGAAACCCTTAGTTTATAATTCCCTCGCCTCCCCTCCAATTGCACATCCTTGGTATTCCACCCCTAAGCGTTGTGCAATGTTGATGCAAGCATTTGTGAGGTTAGGGATCATCTCATATGCCTAGATAATCAGAGCCAATGGGAAGCCCCCAAATCCAAATCCCTTTGCTGTAACAGTTTTGAAAAATTCGATTGTCATACAATCTCCCCCATGGATAATTCTAAAAAATCTCATCAATATTGACCATTTTCAAATAGTCAATGTCAATGCCGGAAGATATTTGTTTTGGCAAAAGTAGAATCTCTAAGCAATAAATTCTGGCCAACTTGATTTTAATCTCTAGACTTGCATATCTAAAAGCATTAAACGGATAAACGAGACTTTCCCTAGACATGCATCTTGTTACAAATTTGGTTTTGGAAAAGCTTCATCAAGTAATTGCCCATCTGGTAATGTCTCTTTGTTCAATGATGAATAGGGACCACAATTTCATCCTGTAATCAATGTAAAATATTTAAGACCAAATGTAATAACTTGTCGTCCAATATTGAAACACAATTCATCATTGTTGTCATTAAAACGTTGTCTCCTAGCAAAATGCAGAATTAACTAAGGAGGTATATTAGCTAGTTTAATGTTGAGAAGGTTTCCTAAACAAGTTTTCCTAAATATCTCTATTTCCTCTTGTGTTAACCCACATTCAAGTGTGTTAAAATACTCCATTTTGCCATACAGATTGACAATTTTGTTACTTAACTTAATCGGCAAGAACACAGGGTAGTACGCAGATGAAAATATTGTACGCAGATGAGAACGGACAAAAATGCAGGCAACAATAATGGACTTTTAATATTTATATAATAAAAATGAAGGACTTTTAATATTCCTTCTATCATATTAAGTAAAAAATAAATAAATAATAAAAATATAAAAGAATAATAAGAAACTGAAAATTATAACTGAGTAGATCTTATGTTCTAAGTGTATTTTAATTAAATATATTTGACTTGTGGCTCACATAATACCTGTAAAAGTCATTTATTTTTAAGGTATGTAATATCTTGATTTAATCAAATTAATTTTAAACTATTACATAATTAATTTTCAGTCATTCAGTCATTTATCCAATTAGTTACAACTACAAAGTCGACTAACTTACGAAGATTTATCTCTCTAATAACATATTATTTAATGATTGATATTTAATTATTGGCATTTTAGTTTCTTGTTTTATAATAAGTCTACTAAATAATGACAATATATGATGTGGTCATGATATATTTATTTATTTTATAGACATTATACATTTAGCTTTTGAATTGAAGACAAAAGATCTTCCAGTTTATATATTTGTATCTAACTATGTATCGTTGCATATCAATTTCAATATTGATTAATATAACCTTTGATCCATCATCCAAATATTTTACGCATATTAATAATTTCTATAAACTCTAATAATAGCCCTTAAATTATTAGAGTTCATAAATATTCAATTTATATATGCAAATAAGATTTAATCAATGAGATGTAAGTCGGGGTTGATTTTATTAATGAATTTTTTATGTAGATTCTCCTAGTTTGTGGTTGTTAACATACAATGAAGGGTATTTATAATATATTAAGATAACAGAAATTGGTTGTTTTAAAAAGTGAACAAAAATAAAATGTTTTAAAAATCCTGACACCAATTTGATTATGTACCATTAGATTATCTAATATCTAAAAATTCCTTGTTATAATTTTGGGGAATTTTTGAACTAGCCTACCGGCAATCAATAAGGCCATGTCTCAAGAAAAATTTTCGGCTTGAAAATGGAGAAGGCCGATATACAAAAGGCCAGCTGAACTTCACGTAAGTATTTAAAAAAAATAGAGAATTAAGTTAATTTGAGTTTCAATTTTATATTAGGTCTCTTTATTTTATCTTTGGTACATATCGTCTGATTCTCCATTTGATTTGTTAGTTACTTATAATTTTATATGATCATTTATGTTTTTGTCATTTCTATAACTAATTGTATCTTTTTAGGTTTAATTTTTTTAATGTATATATTACAGGTCTATCACTGCTCTTATTTTCTACGTCTCCAATGACCAAACTATTTCTTGGTCAAACTTACTGCCACCCAATATTGCACCAAAATTTGTGCAGTTTCTACCATGCGTTATTTTCTCTAATCAATTCTGAGGCGTTCTTCTAAGAAATCGAGTCTGTTATTAGGATTCTGCTGATCATTCTTTTTTGTTTGTCTTTTTTATTGCTGGAATCGGGTTTGCTATTAGGCTTTCTTTTGATTGACGTTCTTCTAAGTGATTGAGAAATTAAGATTCTAGTTTTGTTATTCTTTTTTATTTTTTATTGTTGAATAGTTCTTTTAATTGCTGAATTTTCATTGTCTGGTTTCTACCGTCGGTCTTTTGATTTTTGATAGCTGGAGTTGGTTTTGCCTTTTTGATTGATGAATCGTTATTTTTGCTACGTAGTTTATATATATACCATATCCTATAATTATATGTTGTTTATTCATTTATTTGAAATATTTATAATATAGTAGATAATCACATACTCTATAGTATATAATTTCATATTATGTTATACATGATGATATCTTTTGTTGTATAGTATATTGTCACATACCCTATCATACATATTTATCTCATGTTATTTACTTATTTATTGTTATTCTTTTTTAGGTTGGATAGTGAATATTTCCATTGTTATTTTTTATGATGAGAAGAGAAATGATGCCGGAAATTACATTGACTATAAGACTAAGTCATTGTCGGTTGGTAATGATGCATCACACGAAGTTCTACTTAGTTTAATGTCACGTGCATTAGGAGTAGATACTAATAATACGTGTTTTATGGTAAATATTTAATCTGGAGAATCACCTTCTAATTTCATATAGATTAATGAAGATTTTGACATTGTTTAGTATCTTACTTTGTTGAATAATGAGAAATGTACAAATTATCCGTTAATTGTTACATCACGCACTAGCTGTAGGACATCTAATGTTGTTGTTAGTAGTGATATTTTTTCGTCATCAATGGTTAGGCCGTCATCTCAAATTGTTGTTCATAATAAGAAAACCTGTAAGAATCTTGTTAAAGATAGTGAATTAGGTGTTTCAAAGAAAAATTGCTCGAGCTGATTAGGTTGATGGTTATGTTTTCACTATCATTATTTTGCATGGATTTTACTTTTAATATACTTTTCAATAACATATCGCACAGGTCAACGACCAGGAGAATTTTATGAATATGTTTGTTTAAGTCAATACTATGGTAATTAATTTTATATTATTGAGTATATTAACATTTATGCTTCCGTTTATACATATCAAATTCATAATATTTTAAGGTATTTGATATATACTTATAGTATATTAACGTTTACTTATATGTATATACTTTGTCAAGACATGCTATTTTCAAGGAATTGGATATGTACCCATAATATATTACAATTTACTTATCTGTATATGATATACTTTGTCAAACCATGGTATTTTCAAGGAATTGGATATATACTCATAGTATATTATCATTTGCATATATGCATATACAATGTCGAACCAGGCTATTTTCAAGGAATTATCAATTACTTATATGTATAAATTGTTCCCACTAGGGTATTTTCAAGGAATTGAATATTTACCCATAGTATATTATGCTTTGTCAAACTCGGTTTAAGGAATTGGATATCTACACATAGTATATTATCATTTGCTTATCTGCATGTACGCTTTCCAAAATAGATTCACTAAGAAATTAATAAATTGAAGTTAGTAATGTCGGATTCATTTGGCATCACTGTTGTCGTTGCTGCTGCCTTTTCCCTCACTGCTTGGTGTGCTGTTGTTGGTTGTGCTTGCTGCTCTTTTTCTGCCATTTTCATTAGACGCATTAAATTTTTTACGTTAGACGCATTTACTGTTGCTTTCATTAGACATCTTTTCTTATTATTTTCATGCATTTTGTTTATGTCAACATTAGTTTAGTTCATAATAGTCAATATATATAATCTCATTTACAATTACCTTTGATTGTGACTGTTGAATCGTAGTCACATGTTAGTCAGCCCTTTTTTTTGTCTGGCATTCGCATCTACATCCTTGTTCATAGCAGTTGTATCGTCATTCATGGCAGCATTGCCATCATTTATATCAACAATATCAGTAGTCATAGTATTATCCTTTCATTAATGAGAATGCAACATGATTAACATGCTTATTATTAAATTGATTATTCTAACAACTCATGCATAGTATCCATACTCATTACCTTTTCAATCCTTGTTTATTGGACAATCATAATTAACAAAGTATGTATTTCACTCATATTTATATCCAAGCTTTGTGAGACACGATGCCTGTCATGAATATCCTTTGATTGAATGGAGGGCAGGCGACCTTGACATAAAGCGATGGGCATAAAATGTTGGCATGCCTTTGAAATGACCAGACGAAGGCTATCCTGACATCTTTCCATGACGATTGGACTTGTTGGGTGCTCGGGCTTGTGATAAGGTGCCACCTGCGACGATGGCCGTAAGATCATTTCTATCTTAAGTCTCCTCAAGTCCTTTCATCTCTCTTATACGTACTTGGGTCTATGCACCTAGAGCTTCCCTAAGGCAAACAAGTCGAGGTTGATTTTTCTCCTTGAAAAAGTCATTTCGTCATAAGATTCTCGATGTGGTGTCACACGTGTCATCACATTATTAGAGCTCAGAAAAACATCCATAATGGTTGCCTCCAATCGAGGATTTGGGTGGCTTCATTCTCCCAGGTCTGAAGACTTCATTATCTGAGCTCCTTGTCCGAGCTACCCCAATGTGGTGATAGACTTCATTTCCCGTCTTGGGCATCTCCCACTTATGCCTCAAGTTTATTCATTAGTGGGGATTACATCAAATGTAGTTAATGTACTTGACCATTATTTTAGCGTTTCATTCAATACTCATATGCCATTTCACACTTTCTGTGGTTCAAGGCCATTAATGGCGCGTGGGCGCGCATGACAGAATCAAACTCCTTTACGTGTCTCTCTATTCCCTGCGGTTGCTTGAATCATCATTTGGCCCCCCAAGATCTTCTCATCTATTCATGAAATGGTCGCTCATTGGGCATGGGGTGACCTCAACGGTTACCATCATGGTCTTTCTTAATTTCCATTAAATGAGCGGTTTCCCTTTTCCAGGGCCTATAAAGAGGTGGTTATCCCATTCGTCCCCTTCATCATTTCCTTCCTCACAGAGTCAAAATTTCCAACGGAAGCAGCAATCCTTCCCCTTTTGGGACCTCTTTTGTTGGGAGGTTTCCCCTTAAAATCCTCCTGGCTGCGGTGATTTTGTTACCGTCGATAGGCTGGTGTGGTAAACCCTTTCTCTGTGTTGGTTGTCAGCTAATAGTTGCAAAGCCCTTCTGCCGTGAAACCTTATTCTTGAAAAATCTTGTAACACAGTCGGGGATCTTGTCCTTGGACTTATAATGAGGTGACCTCTTCGGCTGCATCCCACTCCTTTTACCACCTTTATTCTTTCGATCCACCAGCTGCTCATTACAACAAGAATCAAGAACGGACCAAGACCTTTTGCGGTTATATCATTCTTGATCATCTCGAACCATGGGGTTGTGGATTTCTTCCTTACTCACCTTGTGGGAGAGGTTAATGTTTTTTGTCCTTAGCTCAAAAATTACACGCTACCCATGGTTTGAAACCACTTTTAGCTTGACTTGGTGTGGTCTTCAGACCAAGTCATCGTGATCCTCAGCCAGCAAATGACCATAGCCCCCAAGATCTCGAAAGAGTTCAAGAAAGCTGTGAAATACTACGCCCGTCGGCCCAGTCATGAGGGGTCTTTTCCTTTTAGTTAATCTAGGAATGGTTTGCCCCCTTAACTTAGGAGGAGATTTTTGTATTACTTGTACATGTTGTCCTCTGCTTATTAATGAAAATAAATTATCTTCGCCTCTGGCAGATGGTCGTCGCAGCGAAAGTGTGGAGGCGTGGCCTTTTAAAAAATTAAACTTCTAATAAAAATTAATTTTATTAATAAAACAAAACTTGCGCAACACGACAATAACCAAATAAAAACTTTATCGAAAACTATTTTTCAATCAGTCAGGATCCATTATATATTTATAAGTTAAATCTACAACATACAATGTTAGGAATCATATACCTCTTATAGTCTATATCAAGTGTCTTTGCAAAAACCGATCGATCCTCCATTTACACGAAATCGTTCCAACGATCAGTAGACTCTGAGATCCACACCAAGATCTTTCAAGTCAATTTTCAACACGCTAGGATGTGTGTGGGCACGTAGAATATTACAAGTCACTTTTTCTGTCTCTAGATGTTCTCAACACATGAGATCTAGAGATTTACTGAGAATGACTTTAGTGAGATGATTCTCTAAAAGAACGTGATGATTATTCTTTTTCGAGATTTGATTAACGTTTAATCAAAGAAGAAAATCTCGCTCACACCAATCGTGTTCTCAATTCAACTCTTGATTGGCGAACTGATGATCTGATCAACTGATTCTTTCCTCTTTTTTCAACACCTAGGTCATTAGAATAATATTTGTATATATTCTAAATAATGGCGTATCATATTTTTAGGGACAAAGTAAAATAATATTTAATTATAAAATAATCAATTGCAGTGGGACCCACTGCAATTGAGCACAACTACAGTGTGCCACTTGGCATTGCAGTGTGCCGTAAGCCAGCAAATGCCTCACGGCACCACTGTAGTGCCACATGGCAGCGCAATAGTCCATGTCAATTTTTTATACCCTATCAGTGATTGACACATGATAATTACTACAAATTAAATATTTATATTAATAAGATAATTATCTAGATATCAGTTAATTTAAAATTAACATATCTGATTATCCTTATCAACTAACGTATCTGTTATCTCACAAATAAAAAATTTAGTTGATTTAAATTATTATCTAATAATAATTTAATTATCTAATTTCACAAATTAGATATTTTGTCTCACTCATCGATAATTAAAAAATGATAATTATATATATATAATATTTGAAAATTATATTTAAATATATAAATAATTTTTAATTAATTATTAATTAATTAATCACACATAATTATCTCATAATTATGCACTTGCCCCAGAATAAAAATTTCTTTTGCAAGTCAGTCATTTTCTCATGTCCTGAAATATTCACACTCTAGATAACGTAGTATAAAGGTGATTTGGGAACCATGGACCTATTATTCTAAGCTCTAATAAACCAGATTATTATTAATTAAAATCTTTAATTAAATAATCTTATTTATTAATTCTATTATTATTACACTATAAATATGAAATTACACTCTTAGAAATTATAGAATGTATATTTACAAAGTAATCATACGTAGTCCAATGACATAATCATTTCATGTATTTCTGTCATCCAATTATTGGATCGTAAATTAGAACTGATCAAAATTACCGTTTTACCCTTTTAATTACCTATTGATCCTTAAGTACCATTAATCCACTAGTGAATGACTAATTCATTATCTTATTATAAATTTGAGCTCAATAACCATTCAGTTTCAGAATTAACACTTAAGGGAACCAATATTAGATACATCTGGAAAGCATAGATTCCATGAGACATGAGACTGTTTGTGAGACATTCTCATCTTTATTAATTAAAACTTAAATTATCTCATATTTTCTTTTTTAATAATAAGATATCGCTTGTTCAGTCAAGTCACAACTATCCACATGAAAGCTTAATTGTGACTTTGTGAGTGTAACCCATCATTTCAGATTTTATGACTTCATTTAGAATGTGGCGTCTTAGGGTCGGTCAAAACTAAACTACATCACTTTCTCCTATCTTCTTAAGAAGTCCAAAATTGGTACTGGTACAGCTCGAAACCATCCTTAGGGGGAGTAAAACAAAGCCATCTCGAGGCCCTCACTGCACCTCATGATGTTGTACTAATGATGGAGATCATAAATTACATTGACATGTCAACCTTCACCCACTCATTATTTTGGGATAATGTGTTTCTATTTTAACTAATCAATTAATTCTAAATTAATTACTAGTTAAAATAATAACCCATGAATATTTTATTATCCCTTAATCCAATCTCATTGGTATAAGTTCATTTAACTTTCTGAAGCGCCTAAGTCATAAATAAGTAAAGTTAGATTAACTAATTAATTATATACATCAAACTCTAATAAAACTCTTTTACTAAAGTCGGTTAACCTAAAAGTTACTATAGCCTTTAGTGTAGTGTGATTACCAAGTTTTAACTAATTAAAACCTAGCAGTTTACATGCAATTGATTTCATATAGCAATACATATAAACATATTAGGACAATCCTAATAAATCATATTTCTACAGATGAGATGCATGATTAAATAAAACTGTGTGAGATTTTTATGTATGGCATGTGATTGGCTAATGCATGAACATGTTATCAAACATAATAATTAAATAATTATTTAACAATTAAATAAAATATTAATGGACCAAGTGATTATTGAGTATTTCTAAATTACAATCATTGAAATAAAGAAATAAAATTACAAAGCGGACTTCAAGAATACATATTTCTCAAATATTGTCTTCTCCTTCTGATGTCCATCTTCGTAATCTTCAAGTTTTGAACAAAACCCTTTTTAATTAGAAAAACTACTTTTCTTAATTAAAACAATTTCTATAATTATTCACTTTAATTTAATATAGTTGACTTTGACTTAGTCAAATAAACACTTTATTTGAATTCATCAAACTTGGGTTAAAACCCAATCAACCTATTAATTTTTAATTTACATAAATTTAAAAATTAATAATTAATTTCAAAATTTAAATGGATAATTAAAAGAGTTTGGGTTTTAATGAAACACTTAGCTGATAGAGTTGGTTGCGTGATTTGTTGGAAACTTTCCTAAAACGTGACAACAGTTGTCACCGACGATAAGACTCTCCGATCGCTGCCCATCACCACCGCTGCCCGTCTCACTGTCGGCAGTCGCCTGTCGCGTCAGACAGCCACTGTTCACCACTGGCATTGTTCACTTCCGTCGGAACAGTAAATTTCAGCGCGAACAGTTCTTTCATAGATGAAAAGTGTTTTCATGGACGAATAGTATTTTCGTGTGAATATTAAAATTCTACCGTTCGCCTTATGCGTTCTTTATCTTCTCGCGTTCATAATAATTATAATAATATTTAAAATAAAAATTACAAAAATTCTTATGATTCAATTCGGCTTACACAAGATCTAGAAAAAATTAAAACAAAGCCTAACCCAATAATCATCATACAATTAACGATCCATTATTTTTCATACATTCAAAATATATAACCATCCATCATCATATATATCTCATATTATATGAATATTACAAGAAAACCCACACAACATTTAATATATAGATATATAAAGACCGCTCTGATATTAATTGTTGGTCATTGTGGTGCGTGTGGGGCTGAAGTGTGGAGACGCATGACCTTTTAAAAAATTAAACTTTTAATAAAAATGAATATTTTAATAAAACAAAACTTGCGCAATGCCATGATAACCAAATAAATTTTTTTATTGAAAATTATTTTTCAAACAGTTGGGATTCATTATATATTTATAAGTTAAATCTACAACATACAAGGTTATGAATCATATACCTCTTGTATTCTATATCAAGTGTCCCTGAAAAAACCGATCGATCCTTCGTTCCCATGAAATTGTTCCAACGATCAGTTTACTCTGAGATTCACACCAAGATCTTTCAAGTCAATCCTCAACGCACTAGGACGTGTGTGGGCATGTGGAATATTTCAAAACACTTTTTTTTGTCTCTAGATGTTCTCAACACATAAGATTTAGAGATTTACTGAGAATGACATAGTGTGACAATTTTCTAAACGAACGTGATGATTATTCTTTTTCGAAATTTGATTAATGTTTAATCATAGAAGAAATCTATCTAACACCAATCATGTTCTCATTTAAATTCTAGATTGACGAACTGATGATCTGATCAATTGATTCTATCTTTTTCTTTCAACAACTTAGGCCATTAGAATAATATTTGTATATATTCTAGATAATGACTTATCAATTTTTTTAAGGATAAAGTGAAATAATATTTAATTATAAAATTACCAATTGTAGTGGGACCCACTACAATTGTGCACAACTGTAGTGTTACATGACACTGCAGTGTGTCGTGTGCCAGCACAATGCGTCATGGCACCACTGTAGTGCCATGTGGCACTATAGTGTTGCACACTCACTACTGTAGTGTCAAGTGAGATCACAGTAGTCCGTGTCAATTTTTTATACCCTATCAGTGATTGATACGTGACAATTATTGTGAATGAAATATTTATTTAAATTAGATAATTATCTAGATATCAGTTAATTCAAAATTAACACATGATTATTCCTATCAACTAACTTATATGTTATCTCACAAATAACAAATTTAGTTGATTTAAATTCTTATTTAATAATAATTTAATTATCTAATTTCACAAATTAGATATTTTGTCTCATTTATCGATAATTATATATATATAATTTCTCAAAAATTATATTTAAATATATAAATAATTCAATTAATTAATCACAAATAATTATCTCATAATTATGTACTTGCCCCAGAATAAAAATTCTTTTTACAAGTCGTCATTTTCTCATGTCCTAAAAGATTCATACCCTAGACAGCGTAGTATCAATGTGACTTGGGGACGATGGACCTATAATCCTAAGCTTCAATAAATCAGATTATTAATTAAACTCTTTAATTAAATAATCTTACTTATTAATTTCATTATTATAAATATGGAAATACACTCTTAGAGATTATAGAATATATTTACAGAGTATTCTAATGTAGTCCACTGACATAATCATTTCATGTAGTTTTGTCCTCCAATTATTAGTTCCTAACTTAGAACTAGTGAAAATTATTATTTTACCCTTCTAATTATCTCTTGTTCCTTAAGTACCATTAATCTACTAGTGAATGACTAATTTATAACCTTATTATAAATTTGAGCTCAATAATCATTCAGCTCCAGAATTAATACTTAAGAAAACCAATATATGATTCGTTAGGAAAACTTAGATTCTAAATCTTGTAAGATCATTTCCCCAACCATCCACATCAGTGAATCTCTAAAACAAAATTCACTAGCCTAATTAACAAACAGTCCTTAATGAGTGAATCAAAAGATTTAGTAGACATGCATAGGAGTTCATGACTACTCAGGATTCAGACATATCTACATATGATCATCGAATTGATGCATATTAAATCTTTATGATAAATGACATGTTAATAAAGATATTAGTTCATATCAGTCCTCTCATATATAATCTTATTATATAAAATACATTAACTAAAATATCTATCCACATCAATGATTCGGATTTAGATCACACTCATTCATAATGCTTAGTGAACCAATTTTTCATTAAATATTTCATACTTTAATATGTTGCTGATAATTTTATCAATTATCTATGATCTTAATTCTTACGTACTAATACAAGATCATAGTCTCATTAATGAATATGAAATTTTCAGATATTTATATAAATTATTCAACAATAATTTAAAAGAATAATTATAAGAAAAATGTAATCCTCTTTAAATTTCATATCAAAATGTCAATACGCATGCTTTGAGTGCATAACCCCCAACCCTGACTCCTTTATTTATTTCTCTTTTTACCTTTTTCATGTCGCCAATATTCCTTAAGCAGATAGAGTTTCCTTTTTCGTAGTCGAGCTTTAACCTGGTCCAGATTAGACCTTTATCTTGAGATGTGTAGTTTTTCTTACTATTATGATGCGCGTTATATCCCTTCCAACTTTTATTAACCCGAGCTTATGATCCCAAGATGGAGTGGGCCTTAAAAGGCCTTGATCATTTTTTATGGGCTTGATCTTGTCCAACGGGTTGCCCCCTTCAGAGGTCGGGGTGAATTTCCTTACATTGGGGCTTTGATCTTTTTAGGTGGGCTTTATGAAGCCTTCGAATGTGCTCTCATTAGGGAGCTTTGGTCAGGAAAGTCTTCCTTACATTGGGGCTTTATACTTTTGACGTTTAATCGAGATGCCTTCTCCTAGTTGACCTTTTCCTTGGTCTGGCAATCTATAATGCAAGTTGAATCCTTTGATTCTTGGGCAGAGGGCCTTTCTTATAACACATATCCATGCATTTTTACTATGGATAATTCCTTGAGCTGAAACGCTCATAAAAAATCCTTTTCCTTATCTTTTAAGCTATTGTGCTCGGTATATATCTTTGTCCCTATTGTTGAGATTGTCTTGGCTGAGGCTTTCCCTTAACCCTGTCAGATGGGCATTGAGTGCTCGGTGGTTATTAATTTCCTTGTTGTCTAGTTAGGTGTGCATCCTCTAGCTAGACCATTGATCCCATCTCCGAGCATTAGTGCTCAAGAGGCATTTTTCTTTGATGTCTAGTCAGGCTTGCCTGCTCTAGCTAAACCCTCGATCCCATATGCAAACATGAGTACTCCGTAGACATTTTTCCTTGATTTCAAGCCAGGTGTGTCTGCTCTGCCTAGATCCTTGATCTCGTCTGTGAGCTGAGGTGCTCGACAGACATCACTTATCGATATCTAGCCAGGCGTGTCTGTTCTGGCTAGATCCCCGATCCTGTCTATGAGCTGAGGTGCTCGACATACATCTTTCCTTGATGTCTAGCCAGGCATGCCAGCTCTGGCTAGATCTTTGGTCACGTCTATGAGTTGAGGTTCTAGGCAGACATCACTTGTTGATATCTAGCCAAGTAATCCTAAATAAGAAGATTTTTTAAGTAAAAGAAGGAAACCTCTTATCTGAACAATGTCGACGAGCACGTGATCTTTCGTCCGTTTCACCAAGGAGGTGTTTCGAACACAATCAGCATTTATTTCCCGAGCTCTTGCCCTTCATCTTTTATAGGAGCATCTTGCCTTCTGAGCTTCATCTTTACTTTAACGACCATATTCCTTGAGCCCCACACTCTGTTACTGGTGGGCCTCGACTCTTCCTCTCTGGCTTTTTGGGTGGAAGTACGACCGACAGTTCCGGCCGTTAAGGTTGTTGGAATTTTGTTCATAAAAAGGGCATAATAACTATTTACGAGTATTTATTGATTTCTCTGACATTTAGTATTACTGAATTTTATGAACAAATGAAAGTTTTTTTTAATTAAAATGTGTTTATAATTTACTCAAGTCTTGAAACTATTGTTAATGTAAGAAGAGTAAAGACTAAGGGGTCTTCCAGACAAACTCATCTGAAATAGTTTAGAATTTTATTCGTAGTCTTACGATCAACTAGACAATCAAATATGATTACAATTATTAGGTTGAACCAAGAGATGTTAGTCTGGGGGCATGGGAGTTGAGACTCTAACGGTTGACCTCGACATATAATGGAACATGTTGAATAGACCGGTAACAAATTAGTTTGGAGTAAAACTGTTTATCTAACTCTAAATCTAATTGTTAATCCTTAAAAGTTTTTCATAATTTTCTTAATCTTGAGCTGACTATGAAACTTGACCTATTTAGTTACGATATTTGATATGTTAAATGAGTAGTTCAAATTCTCGTACAATACATCGACTGTTGAGATCGTGATTCAACTATGTTGGAATTGCGTTATTCACATATATGAAAATTGGTGGTTAGATTACAAAATGCAACAATATCACTTTATGTTTTATTGATAGGTGTGTGAACAAATTAACATGGCCAGACACTCAATGAAATGTATCATTGAATAAGACGTGTGAAATTGTACGAGACAATTCACTATTATGATTTTCTTATTTATAGTCAATAAAGGAGTTGGGGAACAATTGGTATCAGAGGCTTGGGTTCTAGATTATGTATATTAAGATCAACATGTATGTATAGATGGATGTTCAGATATTAGCATATAATTGTATATGGTAGATTCAAAATTATTTTGAATGTGCTTTATGAATGTATCTTTAACTATTGGCTCTGGGCATTTTATTTTTCAATTCTAGAATTGATGTACGCCGAATTTGAGGCATATGATTTTATCTAATTTATATTTCTTTGAAAAGTTATATTTTCAAATTCCATGTAATTGATCGCCGCATTGAAAAGTCACCGTAAAAAATCATCGTCGTCGTTCTCGTCACAGCCGCCTCCTGCTACCTGCCGCCATGCCCTGCACAGTTGGTAACCTAATTGGATTTTAGAAATGTAAGGGTTTTTGGAAACCTATGGATTTAGGAAACCATTGGGGTTTTGGAAACTTTTGGGTGTTGGAAACCAATGGATTTAGGAAACCACTGGGTTTTGGAAACTTTAGGGTTTTAGAAATCTTGAGATTTTGGAAATTTTTGGGTTTAGAAAATCTTAGGGGTTTGCCCAATTTAGTCTCTAAAAATTATTTTTATTTACTTGGTAATTGATTTATCAAAGTAAAAATTATTGAAAAATTAAATTTTAAAATAAAAATTGACTTTTAAAATGGGAGTGGAATGTTGTAAAGAGTTACAAAGTGGTGGGATTTCCTGAAGGAGAATGAGCAAATTACAGACGTCATGAAGATTAGTTTATAAATTAGTTGTAATTTATTTATTATTCTTTTATGGGTTGTAATTAAAAATGAGCAATAGAGAAGTTAATTTTGAATTGATGATTTATTATTAATCTAGTATCATCATATAATATGCCATATAGAACTAGGGATATGCCAATATCAAAATATCATGTAACATGTACATTCATTATTGTAGTTTAATTTATAATGGTTATAATTCAAATACAATGCGAATTTTATAAAAGTTATAAATTTTAAATTGGGATTTAAATTTATAAAAGGTTATAATTTTTAAACACGTTTTTCAAATTAATAAAGAGGTACGTTTTTAAAAAACAACCAAAAATCCATTATTTTCCAAAAACTAAGTGGGAAGGTCATTTACGTTGAAACGTTCTCAAGGTCCCCAACGCAAACTTGATCGTGGCATGAAGGATTGTTTAGAGCTGCCCTCACGGTTTTCTCTTTATTGGGACAAATATGGGAATCATGTCACTTTGAGTCATCGAGTTGCCTAAGAAGCTAAAGCTTGTAAAGGAAGTGGTGAGGCATGACTATCCCTAGACGGAATGTTAGTTCATGCAACCTTTAAAGCCGATGTGTTGGTAAAACACTTAGACCGAAGCACATTGAAATCCCTCATAGAGGCTAGTCAATGGAGCTAAAGGACCAAAACTATTGGTGATTGGTTAAACTAGATGTAGTGACATCTTGATAAGCGTTAACCAAATGAGAGGAGTCTCGATATGATAAGAGGTAGCTTGGGCATTGTCCTTAGATAAGACAAGCAATCGTTATTGATCATAACATCATGAAAAAAATATTTTTTATTAGGTTTTTAAATATTTAAGTATTTGCATCATGCATCATACTTTCCTAAATAACTGAGTATTTATTTACACTGCTTTATTTATTTTTTTCAGTAATCATGTCGCTATCCCCTCTCTCAATTATCTTAAACATGAACAAATTTACTCGTGCAAATTACGTGGATTGGAAATATAATCTTGATATCATGCTGACGGTAGGAAAGCATAAGTTTGTGCTCACCACCTCTTATCCCCTTGAGCTTATTGCTGAATCGACTCAAGAGGAAAATGATGCTTAAACTTCTTGGTTGCGTTCTGATAAGATCACCAGATGTTACATCTTGGCTTCTGTTAGCAATGTGTTGCAACAACAATATCAGAACATGAAAACGGCCACTGATATGATGTTGAACATCACCGATATGTTTAGAGATAAGAGTCGTCAAGCCAAACAGGTTGTTGTATGAAACTTCATGAACAGCAAGATAAAATATGCAACTCTTGTCAGAGAATATTTTATGCTAATCATTAGTTATCTGAATGAGATGGAGATCATGGGTGTTGATGTAGATGATAAGACACAAGTTGATATGATCATTGAGACTATGGCTGACACTTTTGTGAACTTCAAACTTAATTATTCGATGAATAAGTTAAGTTACTCACTTCCTGAGCTAGTGGATGAGCTACAAGCTACTAAGACGGGAGACGAAAACTTTACTAAAAGCAAGCCTTCCACCTCTGGCACAAAAATGAAACATAAGAGAGGTCTTAAGAAGCGAAATTCGAAAGCGGATAAGTCGAAAGACAAGTGTCATCATTGTGGACCCGCTGACCATTGGTAACGAAACTGCTCAGACTATTTCAAAGAGTTGACATCAAAATGTATAATACTTGTAACTGAGGCATGTTATGTGGTTGACACACTTTTTCGTGGATTGTAGACTCTGCAGCCACTAAATATATTTGTTGTTCCCTGCAGGGGTTCAGGGAAATTAGAAGGCTTAACGAGGGCGATTTCAACTTTCGTTGGGGAAATTAAGCACTAGTATCAGTCATATCTATGTGAACTACTAAGTTGTCATTTGATAATAGTTTTATGGTTTTACGTGATGTTTATTATATCTCAATTTTGGGAAGAACTTTATTTCACTAGCTAGTTTAATTGAGCAAGAATTTAATTTGAATTGATAAATATATTGGTATTTTTAGAAATGACTGCTTAATTACTACTGCACCTTCGATAAATAAAATGTTTTAAGTAAAACCAATAGTTCCAATGATATGTGACATTGAAGTAAATACTGATTTACAAAGGGATAGTAAATCAGTTAGCAATGTGTTGCAACAAAATGTTCTGTGACAATGCTTCTGTTAGCAATGTATTGCAACAACAACATCAGAACATGAAAACTGCCACTGATATGATCTTGAACATCACCGAAATGTTCGGAGATAAGAGTCATCAAACCAAATAGGCTGATGTGTGAAACTTCATGAACTGTAGTATGAAACCTGCAACTCTTGTCCGAGAACATTTTATGCTAATAATTAGTTATCTGAATGAGACGGAGATCATGGGTGTTGATGTAGATGGTAAGACACAAGTTGATATGATCCTTGAGACTATGCTTGACACTTTTAAGAACTTCAAACTTAAGTATTTGATGAATAAGTTAAGGTACTCACTTCCTGAGCTATTGAAAAAGCTGCAAGCTGCTGAGACTGAGGGGAAAACTTTACTAAAAGCAAGCCTTCCACCTCTGGCACAAAAATGAAACATAAGAGAGGTATGAAGAAGGTTAACAAGCAGAATTCGAAAGCGGATAAGTCGAAAGACAAGTGTCATCATTGTGGAGCCGCTGACCATTGGTAACGAAACCACCCAGACTATCTCAAAGAGTTGACATCAAAATGTATAATACTTGTAACTGAGGCATGTTATGTGGTTGACTCACTTTTTCGTGGATTGTAGACTCTGCAGCCACTAACTATATTTGTTGTTCCCTGCAGGGGTCCAGGGAAATCAGAATGCTTGACGAAGGTGACTTCGGCTTTCATTGGGGAAATGGAGTATCAGTCATATCTATGGGAACTACTAAATTGTCATTTGATAATAGTTTTATAGTTTTCGTGATGTTTATTATATCTCAATTTTGGGAAGAACTTTATTTCAGTAGCTAGTTTAATTAAGCAAGAATTTAATTTGACATCTAAAGGTATAATACTTATAACTGAGGCATGTTATGTGATTAACTCACTTTTTCATGGATTGTAGACTCTTTGATGTTCCCTGCAGGGGTTCAAGGAAATCAGAAGGCCTGACGAGAGTGACTTCAACTTTCATTGGGGAAATGGAGCACTAGTATCAGTCATATCTATGTGAACTACTAAATTGTCATTTGATAATAGTTTTGCATGATGTTTATTATATCTCATTTTTTGGAAGAACTTTATTTCAGTAGCTAGTTTAATTGGGCAAGAATTTAATTTGAATTTCATTAATAAAGATATTGGTATTTTTAGAAATGATGCTTAATTACTACTGCACCTTTGATAAATAAATTTTTTTAAGTAAAACCAATAGTTTCAATGATATGTGACACTGAAATAAATACTGATTTACAAAGGGATAGTAAAAGGTTAAAGTCTGATTCAACCGATCTAACCTATTTGTGGCACTTATGTCTAGGCCACATTAGCTTGGACAAGATTAAAAAACTTGTAATGTGGTCCATTACAAACTTTAAGTGTGAGATCACTACCCATATGTGATCGTGTATAGAAAAAAAATCAAAACACTATGATCTGATCGTGATGGAGAGTACTTGCTAGGAGAGTTCGAAGACCTTCTTGAGGAATAAGGTATTCTTTCTCAGCTTTTAGTATCTGGCACTCCAGAACAGAATTGTGTGTTAGACAGAAGGAATCAAGCTCTGTTGGATATGGTTAGATCCATGATGAGTTACTCATCCCTCCTAGATTCATCCTGGGAATATGCCATAGAAACAACAACATACATTCTGAACCAAGTATCATCGAAGACGGTGCGTGGCACGCCATAAGAAAAATGGAATGGATAAAAGTAGTTCATTAAGCACTTTAGAATATGGGGGTGCCTAGCACATGTTTTGAAACAAAAGACAGGCAAGTTGGCCAGTTGATCAGAATTATGGATGTTTATAGGATATCCCAAAGGAACGAAGGCGTATGTATTTTATAGTATGACTGACAAGAAAACATTCATAACAACGAATGCACATTTTCTTGAAGAAGACTATATAAGAAGTGTGAAGTCGAGAAGCACTGTTGTGCTAGAGGATTTATTGAGTGGGACGACATCGACTCCCTAATCAGAATCTGTTTTTGATTCAATAATGGAAGAACCACAACTAGGGCGAGAGCCTATGGAGCCTCGACGTAGTGGGAGGGTTGTGAGATAGCCTGATATGTACATGTCTTATGGAGATGCCCTAAAATCAGTCTCAGATAAGGATCATAATGAACCTGTCTCATACTCACATGTAATTCTTGGTCCTAAAGCAAACCTATGACAGTAAGCCATGAACATTGAGATACATTTGATGTACTCGAATAGAGTTTGGAAACTTGTAGATCCTCCTGAAGGGGTAAAACCTATAGGGTGTAAATGGATCTATAAGAAAAGGAGAGGTTTGGATGGAAATGTGGAGACATGCAAAGCTACGCTAGTAGCCAAGGGCTACACCCAAAAGGAAGGTATAGACTATGAGGATACCTTCTCATCGTAGCCATGCTTAAATTTATCAGAATCGTCATGTCTATTGGTGCTGCCCTCGATTATGAAATCTGGCACATGGACATCAAGACTGCTTTTCTGAATGACAATCTTGAAGAGCGCATTTATATGGCTCAACCAGATGGGTTCATGGAGAAAGGCCAAGAGGGTAAGGTTTGCGAACTGCTGAATTCCATTTATGGACTCAAGCAAGCGTCTCGATCATGGAATATTAGATTCGATAAAACTATTAAGAATTTTTTTCGAACAGCTAGTGGATAAACCATGTGTGTATAAGCTGATACACGAAGGGAAAATAATTTTTCTAGTCTTGTATGTAGATGTTATTCTACTCATTGGGAATGATGTAGAAAAATTATATGATGTCAAGATTTGGCTTGCAAAAACAATTTAATAAGAATGATTTTGGAGAAGTTGTATTTCTCTTAGGTATTGAGATCTTTCGGCATAAGAAGAACATACAATTGGCACTATATTGATAAGGTGATGGGTCACTTCAGTATGCAAGACTCCAAGAAGTGATATCTTCCTTTAAGGCATGGAGTGAGCCTCTCCCAAGAATTCTCAAGAAGAGGAAGACATGAGAAAGATTCATTATGCCTCAACTGTAAGAAGTCTCATGTATGCGATGTTTTGTACTAGGCCATACATTTGCTACGTGGTGGGCGTGGTGAGTCGTTTCCAATCTAATCTGGAATCGAACATTGGAATGTCGTCAAGTATATCCTTAAGTATCTGAGGAATAATGAACTATATGCTTGTGTATTCAGGTACTGGCCTGAATATGACGGGATATACTGATTTCGATTTCCAAGTAGATAAGGATTCTAGGAAGTCCACTTTAAGATCGGTGTTCATTTTAAACGGTGGAGAAGTTTTATGGAGGAGTATCAAACAATCTTGCATTGCTGATTCTACCATGAAAGCAGAATATGTGCAAGCTTGTGAAGCTGCTAAGGACGCTGTATGGCTTTGAAAGTTCTTGAAGACTCTGAAAGTTGTTGTAGAAGTCGACAAGCCTATGCGATATAGCAAACTCAATGGAACCAAGGAGGCTTAAAATATCCAAATACATAAAGCGTAAGCATCACCCGATTAGAGAGATTATTCAGCATGGAGATATTGTAGTAGTACACATATCGACGGTCAACAACTGGCAGATCCATTCACGAAAACTTTAAGTAGAAAAATTATTTATGGTCATCTTGAGGGCATGGAGATACTAGATTGTACATGCCTACTTTAGTCCAAGTGGGAGATTGTTGAAATTATGTCCATAAAGTATGGTGTAATAACTATTTATGAGTATTTAATTATTTATCATACATTTTGTATTACTGAAGCTAATGAATAAATAAAAATTTTCTTTAATTAAAGTGTGCTTATAATTTACTGAAGTCCTGAAACTATTATTAACGTAAGAAGAGTAAAGACAGAAGAGTCTTCCAGACAAACTTTTCTGAAATAGTTCAGAACATTATTCACAGTCTTAGGATCGACTGGGCAATCAATTATGATTACGACTGTTAGGTTGAACCAATGGATTCCAATCTTGGGGCATGGTAGTGGAGACACATACGGTTAATCTAGACGTGTTACGGAATATGTTGAATAGACCAGTCATAAATTAGTTTAGAGCAAAAATCATTTACCTAGCTCTAAATCTAATTGTTACACCTTAAGGATATTTTCACCCTTAATCCTGAGGTGAATACGTAGCTTGACTTAGTCACTTTCAATCTTTGATATGTCAAATGAGTGAGTTTGAATTGACAGACAATATCTCAACTGTTGGGATCACAATTCAACTATGTTGGAGTTACGTGATTCACATATATATAAATTCGTGTTTGGATTATGAAAGCAATAATATCACATTATGCTTTATTGATGTGTGTGTGAATAAATTAACCTGGCCAAGTATTCGATGAAATGTATCATTGAATAAGACATGGAGAATTGTACGAGACAAATCACTATTATGTCTTTCTTATTCACAGTCAATAAATGAGTTAAAAAAATAATAACAAGAGGGATAAAACACTAATTTTATATCTCATTCTTGTTACTGATATTCACGAATGATAATATGTTAAAATATTATGTGAACCGTGAAATAGAAGTGTTTATTTACACCAACTAAAAAATGTAGCGCTCATAAATATAGAGTTGATTCGGCATCAAACCTATAGTGGAGTCGTACGATGTTAGGATTAAATATGTCAGAAATTTATAGAGATAAATTTTTCGAGTATTTGAATTCTATAGCTTGATTCATGCGGTCTCCAGATTAGTTCATGAGGACAGGAATAGAAGGAAACAACATCAATTAGACCAAAATATGTTTTGGGGCCAAGATGTATTTCCTGAACTCATATGTGATAGGTATTGTCAATTAATTAGTGAAATATTCTAATTATTATATAATTAGTAAATAAGAGAAATTAATTAATTAATTGATAGAGATCAATTTAATTTATCAATTTTAGATTGATAAATTTGGACACAATATTGACTTTAATGGGAGATGCAATTTTCGTCAATTATAAATTATGGAGGTGAGTTTCAGAAATTACACATGTATGGGGTATATGTGAAAATTTCAATATTATTATATAAGGGATGACATTAGGGTTGCCTCCATAAGTGTGTTAACACAACCATAATCACATATGGCAGAAAAATGTTTCTCTCTCCCCTTCCTACTGTTGTCACCGAATTTATAGAGGAAGAAAAAAAAATTTATTCCTCAGTTGTTTTGAGACCCACACTCAGCTCCTACCGACGTCTTTGCGAGTTATACTTCTGAATCCAACGAGTGATTGTTGGTGCGAAAACTAATTGAAGTTATTAGATTTGAAGATCAAAGAACGTGAAATATTTAATAAAGATTCCACTAATTCAGAAAGTCTTTGATACAACGAAAATCTATAAATCATTTCTACCTCTTTTAAATACATTTAACTTTATATGTATAATCGGATATATGATTTTAATATTTAATATGATTAAATTGGTTGATGTACAAAATTTTGATATTCCGCCCATGAACTATTCATGGTTCAATGATTTTTTTTCAAATTTTTAAAATTCGATCCAACAAAGGTTTCCCCCAGGATTGCTCTTTGGGTGGCATGCTGATTATGGGTTCCTTTCCTATTGGTTTGCTCACTTCATGCGAAGGCTTGGGAGGAACATGTCCATGCATTTCACTGTGAAAAGCTTTATTCTATCGAGAACCAGGGAAAATGGGGTCTCGTGATAGTCCTTACCATTTCACTAAGGCTTCATGTCCTGGCCTGGCTTGTGAGCCTGCATACCAATTTTGGCATGGCCGTCGTACTTTCATTTTACCCAAGGTGGGATTTGGAAGCTGGGAGTTGTCCATCCCATATTCATATTTCCATATGAGGTATAGGATTGACAAAAGGCTTCGTATTTCAATTCGAAAAGTTCTCAAGCCCGTTTACCTATGCCTTGTGGTTTTCTTTCTCTGTGCAAGAGCTTTACAAATATTTTCCTCCACCTCTCGCAGATGGCCGCTGATGCTCACATATTGTTTCAAGAGGGTCCTTGCCTTCGTTCGCTCTCTGGCTACTTTGTTCTTCTCCTTTGTCATACTGGGATGACACCAACCAGAACCTTACAAAATGGGGTCTTTTGGCCTTGCGAAGCCTGGTTTCACTTTGGTCCTGATTTCTTCGAGGGGTGACAGTTTCTCTAAGTTAAGGAGTCACCTTACTCTTTCCATGATAGCCTTTCCCCAGGATTTCGTCAACATGTGGTGACCCCACCACGAGCCTTCGGGTCATGGGGGAGGATCATTTTCATGCAAGAGACTGTTATTCTTCGAACGGTGACTGATATGTCTTTCCTTCCCCTCCTGTTTACCTTGGAGGCTACACCCGTTGTGTCCTTCTTCCTTTGCCGGGTGATTGCCATGGTGTCAGAATGCCCCTCTTCTTGTAGGGGAAATGTTGGTTAATCCTTTCATCACAAACTTCATCAGCGTCGGATACTAAGCCTGTTCTCTCCTTGAGGAAGGAAAAGGTTTCTGAATACTTTAAACATGAACAACTTTGCAGTCGTTAGCCCACAGACGGCGCCACCTGTTTTGGCCAAAAACTTTAACAACATTCTTCACATCATCTTCCTCTGGATTGAACTCCTCGCAACCTCAATGTCTGCAAAAGATAAACAAAGAACCATAAAGGTAAGAAGCCAAGGGGTGGTTGCCCCGCCTAAAGGCCTCCGATGCCTAAAAGGCTAAATCAATATGTAGTCGATATTTTGGCATAATTTTCTTAAGGGAGACAAGTCATACCTCTTTTGTTGATTGTTATATATATTTATACCTGAGTTCTTAGGTGGGAGGGAGTGTATCGAGGATGACACTTGGAGGCGTGCTAGGGAAGCTTTGTGAGACACGATGTCTGTCATGACTGTCCTATAATTAGATGGATGGGAGGCGACCTTGACATAAAGAGATAGACATTAAGTGTTGACATGCCTTTGAAATGACGTGACGGGAGCTATCCTGACATCCTGCCACGGCAATTGGACTTGTTGAGTGCCCGGGCCTGTGATGAGGTGACACCAAGGATGTTACTTTCGGCGGGCAATGATGGTCCTATGCTCAGTACTATCTGAGCTCTCCCCCAAGTCCTTTAATCTCTCTTATACGTGCTCGAGTCTGTGCACCTCAAGCTTCCTTGAGGCTGACCAGTCGAGGTCAGCTCTTCTCCTTGGAAACTTTCTTTCATCATAGGCTTCTCTATGTGGTGTGACACGTATCGTCGTACTATTGGAGCTTGGAAAAATAGTCAATCTTCATCTCCAATTCCCTTTTACTTCTTAGACTCTCACTGAATAAAATCCCACTACGTCGCTAACCACGACGTAATTGCCCACCGCTAGCATCATTGTGAACGAAATACCTCCGGACGGAGGCTATGGGAAAATGATATGTTATTTTCCATGCCTAGTCATTGGTTTTGTTCGATGAATGGGATCCAAATCTCGATTTCCTAGATATGCTTGTGTAAAAAACAAAATATTTTACCATGTGAAATTAGTTGTTTACTTAGTAAAAACACTGTTTTCACTATGTAACAAATTGCTTAGTAAGCAAACATATTGTTTGCTCGATATAAATGTTTGTTTACTTGTATACATGCGGGTTTCTATATGTAAGCCAGTTTCTTCTCTATGTTAACAACTTATTTACTATTTCTAAAGAATAGGAAGATGAATCCGGTTATCTTTTAAAAAATAAAAAGATTTGTTTGCAATTTAAAAATATGATGTCATTTTTACATTTGAAACTTATAATTTGGTCATTACCTATGATTTTCTTGGTCGACAGGGCATGGTTGGCCTTTGATATTTTATTTTGGATGGGAAGATTAAACCCACTCAATTAACTGTCATACATCAGTTTCAAATGCACTTTCTTTCATTCTTATCCTTTACATTCAATCAATTTTTAGGATGTTGTCGTAGAGATAGATACTTGTAAAAATGTAGGGGTTTGTTTCATCGTTCTCGTTAATGGAATGTTATGATTCAAATGTAGTATTAAAATAACTTTTAGACATGCATGTGACAATATATTGAAGAAAAAAAACACTAGGTTTTTGGTGCTTTAAAAAATAGTGAAAAATTTTCATCTACGAAATGAGACCTTGGTACAACTGATAGTTCGTTCTTAGGAAAGTAAGTTTTCTCCTTGACGGGCATGCTAATTCTGCCACATCGATAGTTAGGTTGGGAAAAAGACAGAAAATGTTTATACGACAATCTCACTTCAACAAGATTATAATAATCACTCAAATTTGAAATCTCAGATCCATCTTTCATACAAATCTAATTTTTTATTGCCACGTTACATGACTGGTACGAAAAACACAGTAATCATACATATTAGAATAATACATAGTGTTTATCGTATTGCTAACAATTTTATTTAAAAGACAAAGTTACTTGACCTAACAAAAAAAAGGGTTGTCAAAAGCTGCACTACTCTTTGAGAACTTTATAAAAGCATATGCTCTATAATTCTAAAGTATAATATCTTTATTGATTATTATAATCTAAAAGTAATTTCGTTAAATAATAGCTACTAATATGCTTTTGTGAGTACAAAGGAATACGATTGGCTTTGCAAAAAAATTCAACCCAAAACATTGTTGTACGGAAAAGGTTTTTTTGTTAATTAATATTTACTTAGTCCTATGCTTTTTACTTTTAATTAAGTAAAATTACGAACTAAAATTCATATTTTATTTCTATCCTAAAACTTTTTGGCTGCCAAGTTCTCCTCAAAACTTTTACTTTTTATTCCAAAATACATTCTGCCACTATGAATAATTGCATCAGACTAAGGATTAGAATGAACAATATTATAGTTTTACTACCCGACTATAATCATTTTATATATTTCTTATCCTCAGGATAATATTGCAAAAGAATAGTAGATGTGAGTATGGAATAATTTCAGACAAGCTTTTACGATATTTATTCTCAAACAATTCCTTTTATATTCCTATCCAATAATGTGTTTTCGGATATTAGCTTTGACAAAAACGTTGCACTACTTGTTTTATTATTCTTTAGAAGTCCTATTTTCGAATTGCAAGCTATTAAATTGGGTGATTCGTGAACGCGATATTACTCGAAAATGTGCAATTTGTGTTTGATTGATGAATAATATTACCGTTAAAATGATTATAATGTTTGCAATTTGGCCTATAATATTATCACGTAGTATCTCCATATATTTAACAACTATTGGTAATTTTGAAAATACCCAAATTAACTATGGGCAAAATTAGCAAAAACGTACTGCGATTTTCAAATTAAATAAGTGGATCGTGTTTCTCTCTTGTTTAATTGAGAAAGATAACTCTAATCATTCTAATCTCAATAGAACTAAATTTCAACGCAATAGATTTACTTTGAAAAAAAAAGAAGACGTTTTCTTGACCTTCTTCTTCAAATTTTATGAAGAGTTGATTTGAATAATTGACTAAGAATCAACGAACCAATTTAAGTGAAAATCAATTTAAATCAACGTGAGGTGATTCAAATACCAAGTAAGATATTATGAAAATTTTCAAGATTTTCATAATGTACCTTCATTTAAAACATTCTCCCGCTTTGCCCTTTTGTGGCAGGATCGTGAGATGGTGATTTATCTATTCATAAGAACTTTGCCCTCTTTGTGGGAAGGATAGGACATGGTCATTCGCCTATTCTTTCATTGTCCGATGGGATCAGTTACCTTTGCAATCTGATTGGTTATAAAATTAAAGAGCTTCTTTTATCGACATTTGAAAGTTTTGATGGAATCCGTGCGGGATGGAGATAGTATGGAGCAAGACTTGCAGTATCTTGTTTTCGATTTGTGGAGAATCTGAAATTGTAGGAATTACAATGCTTCTTTGGGAGGGAGTTCAATTTGATAGAAGCAGGGTGACAATTCGAAAGCCATTTGTTGGAATTTTTGGAGGCTATTTAGGGTTATAATTCAAGTGAGGATAATCCTTCTTGAACAGGAATAATTTTTAGTATTCAGCCACGTCAGTAGAGAAAAAAGATAATTAAAGCGGATACCATGAAAGCATGATAGGAATAATTGAATTTGCCATGTTGGCAGATCTGAAGAAGTTGATATGGAGTTGCTGGCCTAGTCATGTAGTCGAAGTATAAAAGTTATATAGGAAACCATGTAAGCCAAATAAGCCAATCAAGGTAGGAAGAAAAATTACCACCATGGCAAAGCTGGCAACGATCATCACGACCGCCTAATTCTACATCCAACGATCTAAATTTAAAAAGTTATTAATACTGATAAGCAAGGCTCAGTCGTTCATCTAAAATATGATGCTAATCTTAGAGGATAAGTTTAATCTCGAAGAATATTCAGTTTATTCTTGATGTATTTCGAGAATTTGATTGTATTATAAGCCTATAAATACAGGCCAAATTGTGAACTAAAAGATTCATTGAATACAAGCCAGTGAATTTACTCACTCTCATGTTTATTTTCTCTACTCTCATTATTTTCTAGTGTAAGAGAAAAATTCCTTTACATTTTTTATGCTTTCATTGAGAGACGAGAAAAAACGCTCGAGAAATCTACCAAAAATACTAAACATGCCTAGAACTAGATTCAATGCAGCCCATAATGAAGACAATCAAGCCAGAAACACTAATGACCAAACAGATCAATCGACCCGACCAGTGGAGATATTCAAGACAATTCTGACAGGGATGCGAGAGATGGAAGAACAGAACACAAAAATGCAGCGGGAATCGTGGAGAGCAATGCAAGAACATATCCATGCTCTTCAACTAGAGATGGCTCGGACGCGTGTTCAGGTCAGCCAGAGAGCAAATAATGAAAAATAGTACATCCTTTCGGAGAACAATAGGCGAGATGCAAGACATGAAAACCACGAGAACAACAGGAACGTGCAACGGGAAGAAGGGGAAATTCAGTCTCAAAACTGAGAAAAGGAGGTTGCACAGGAGATGTGCCAGCCCAGAGTTATCACTAAGGAAGCTGTAGAAGAATTATTGGAATGAAAGATGCTGGAAATGAGGAACCTGGGGAGTATTGGAAAAAGCAACCTTGAATCTCCTACCCGTACCCCATTGAGCCTAGAAATTCTAGCGTCTCCTATACCCAAGAAATTTATGGCTCCAAAGTTAAAGCGTTATGAAGGAAAAATAGATCCAGTCGATCATCTTTCTCGTTTCAGACAGATAATGGCACTATATCAGCATGATGATGAATTAATGTGCAGAATGTTCCCAACCAGTTTGGATGGAAAGCCTTAATGGTATCATTCACTCCATATCCATTCGATTACTAACTTTGCTATTACGTCTTCAGTCTTTCTGGAACAGTACTCCACATATCAAGCAGTAATGGAAGACACATATACCTTCTAATGATCACGATCAAGGAAGGAGAATCTTTACAGGAGTTTACCCACAGATTCAAAGATGAAATGGCGAAGGTTGAAAACTGTGATGATCGGATGACCAGACTAGCTTTTAGAAGAGGATTAGGACCAAACTCACACTTGTTTGAAGACTTATCCAAAATAAAACCTTTATCTATGGCAGAGAATTTCCAACGGGCTTAAACTTGTATTACATTGGAAGAAGAAAAGAAGAGTCTGTTGAAAGTAAATGAACAAAAAAAGGAAGCATCCGAGAAGCGAGAATGAAATTCTAGATCATAAAATAAGAGAACTAATAAAACAGACAAAATGGACGAAAGGGGTTGAAAATTGGTAATGACAGAGAACCAAAGACAAGATTCTAGTAGGATACATCCAAGGGATAAGATCTACATGCCATTAACCCTTCCAGTAAATTAGATCCTTGAATAGATTAAAGACAAGCCATGACTGAAAAGCCCAGCACCACTTATAAAAGAACCAAATTATAAAGATAAGGATAAATATTGTTCTTTTCATAGAAGCAGCAGAAATTACACCAGAGATTGCTTCCAACTCAAATATTATATTGAATAGTTTATAAAATTTGGATACTTACATCGATTTGTGAAAAGAGCATAGTAGAAGGAGGAGGTAGAGAAAGAAAACAGTGACGATGAAAAGCATGACAACGGGAAACAACCTCTTCACATTATAAACACTATCAATTGCACTGACGGAGCAGGAACGAACAACAATAAAGTAAAGGAAGTAGTACTGCAAGAAACCAATGTTGGAGAAGCGCATGGAGAATCTCTCAACTGACAATGGGAATCTCCCGCTGATATTTGATTATATGGATCTCGAACACCATAATGATGCGCTTGTCATCTCGATACAAGTCAATAATTGTCTCTTGAGAAGAGTTCTGGTAGATGATGGAAGCGCGGTTAGCATATCATACCATACCACATTAGAAAATATGTCAATGGGAGAGCAGGAGCTGCAGGGGGCGTTGCAACTATTAATAGCTTTTAATGGAGCTGTTAGTTACTCGGAGAGGACCCTTACTCTCCTTGTAAGAGCCGAACTTTTTAATCATATGATTGAGTTTATGATTCTAGATGCTTCATCCCCGTACAATGTTATTCTGGGAAGAACGTGGTTGTATAAAATGAAGTTTGTATCGATAACTTTCTACCAAGTATCTGTTCTATGACTACATTGGAGAGTGCAAAGAAAAACTGTACAGAAAAAGCAGACCCCAGGTAGCGAAAGGAAGCAATTCAATAGCAATCAAAGGACGACACGTCAGACAGCCTGAGGTACGAGGCAGGGGAACATACAAAGTTAGTGAACTTAGAAGAAGGAACACAAAAATTGATGAACATCGGTTCTCACCTCGAGCAAGCAGAGAAAGACAAGTTGATTGACTTTCTACGAAGGAACAAATATGTTTTTGCCACTACCGCACAGGAAATGCCAGGAATGTTAGAGGAGATCATATGCCACAAGCTGAACACAAATCCAGCAATAAAACCAGTAAAACAGAAGAAGATGAGTTTTGCACCAGAACGGAATAAAGTCATAAAGGAAGAGGTAGATAAGCTATTAAATGCAGGATTCATTAGACAAGTTGACTATCCAGTGTGGTTGGTCAATGTGGTGATGGTATGAAAAAAGAATGATAAATGAAGAATGTGCGTGGATTTCACTGGCCTAAATAAAGCTTGACTAAAGGATGACTATTGTTTACCCAGGATTGATCAAATGGTAGACGCCACATCTGGACATGAGCTCATCAGCTTTATGGACGCCTACTCTAGATATAACCAGGTGAAACTATTTTAACTTGACCAAGTAAAGACTTTTTTTGTTATTGAATATGACATCTATTGTTATGAGGTAATGCCTTTTGGATTAAAAAATGTAGGAGCTACATACTAGAGGTTGGTGAAAAAGTATTCCAAGGTCAAATTAGAAGAAATATGGAGGAATACGTTGACGACATGTTGGTGAAAAGTTAATGGAGATGAAGTCCCCAAAGAATAAAAAAGAAATTCAAGGACTAATCCGAAGACTCACGACGCTCAATAGATTTATTTCCAGATCAACAGAGAAATGCAAGCCGTTCTTCGAAAAACTGAGGAAAATCTCTATAGACATATGGGATGAAGAGTGTGAAAAGGCCTTCAACAAAATCAAACACTACTCTCAAAACCAATGTCGGGTGAGCAACTCCTCTTATATATTGTATTTCAGATATAGCTATAGGTTTCGTACTCATTAGAGAAGAAGAAAAGAAACAGAAACTTGTATACTTCATCAGCAAAAGCTTAGTAGTGACAGAGACAATATACAATAAGATGAAAAAATTAGTACTGTCAATCATGACTTTTGCTAAGAAGCTGAGACCTTATTTTCAGGGACATAATATTAAGGTATTGACGGACATGCCTGTTAAAAGTCTACTAAAATCCCCAGAGGTAAGTGAAAGAATGGAAAAATGGGCAATTGAACTAAGACATTATGAGATATATTATGAGCCCAGAACTTCAATCAAGGGGGAAGTGTTAGCAGATTTTGTCGTAGACTTCACCTGAGTATGAAGTGTTAATAGCTGGAGTATATTTATTACAGGACTATGAGGTCACTAACGTGAAAATATTTAGTGATTCCATGTTAATCGTTAAGCAAGTCACGAGAAAATATGCAGCTAAAGATGAGAGAATGATAAGTTATTTACATCGGGCAAGAGAACTGCTAAACATGTTTAAAAGTTATGAGATTCAAAAAATCTTGAGAGTTGAGAACGGGCACGTAGATATGCTAGCGAATTTGGGATCATCTTTACGAATCCTGCATAAAAGAAATGTGCTTGTGTTTTCTTGGAAAAACCAAGCGTTCGACTCTCATCAAATAACGTTGCTGAAGTAGAATTAGAAAGGAACCCAGATAGAAACATGATCTAATTCTCTACCTCGAAAAGGAAAGACTCCCTGGAGATACACTCCTTGCAAAAAATGTCTAGCAACAAAGTGCAAGGTACACATTAATAAATGGATTATTATATAAAAAAAAATTTTAGGGCCATACTTAAAATGCTTGAAGGAGAAAGAAGCGCGTATGTCAGCTGAAATTCATGAAGGAATATGCGGGAACCACACTCGAGGAAGATCACTGCTCATAAAGTCTTAAATGAAGGATATTGCTGGCTTGGAATGCATCGAGATGCCAAGCAATATGTAAATAAATGTGACAAATGCCAATGATTTTTCCTAGTCACCAGAATGGCTCTGGGAGAACTGAACACAGTAGTAAGCTCATGGCCTTTCATGCAGTGGGCACTCGACATCATTGGTCCACTCCCTATGGTGCTAGCTTAGAAGCGCTTTTTGCTAGTTGCCACAGACTACTTCATAAAATGGATAGAAAGGGAGGCTTTTGGGAGAATCTAAGAAGAAGTCAAAGGGTTTTATGCAAAAAACATAGTATGTAGATGCGGAATATCCAAGACATTGGCCTCAAATAACAAATTACAGTTCACAGGAAGAACTGTTAAAGGATTTTATGAAGGATTGAAAATCACCAATCGTTTCTCTACTACATATTATCCACAAGTAAATGAACAAGCTGAGAGATCGAATCGTATCATACTCGAACGCATGAGAAAGTGACGAGAGTCCGCAAAAGGAAATTGGTATGGGAACTACCAGTCGTACTTTGGGCATATGGAACTACTCCCAGATAAGCCACTGCAGAAACACCATTCGCCTTAGCATTCGGGGCAGAAGCTCTGATTCTTGTTGAAATTAAAAACCCAACAGTGAGATCAGAATTAAATGGGAAACATAATGATAAACTACTCATAAGAAGACTTGATCAATTGGAGGATTGAATAGAAGCTGCCCTAATCAGAGTAGTGCGTTATAATTAGAAAAGAAAATCCTACTTTCAGAAAAGAATGAAGAAGTGAGAATTCCAAAAAGGAGATCTAATCCTAAGAAAACTTTTTCAATCAGAAGGGACGTTTGGGCCAACTTAGGAAGGACCATACATCATCAGTGGCGTAGGAGGAACCAAATATTATTATTTGAAGACAGAGGAAGGAGCAGACCTGGCGAAACCATGGAATGCATGTCATTTAAAAAAGTACTTTGTATAATTGAAATTTTATAGTGAATATTTTCTCATGGTCTTTTCCGACAAGGATTTTTCATGTAAAAATCTCTAGTGTCAACTCTCTAACTCTTCAACCAGGAAACTGCATTAAGGAACTAAGGGCGTAAGTTTTGGGGATGGGCAATTCATAAGTCCTATTCTCAGAAGAAACTAAGGGCGTAAGTCCTTGGGATGGGCAATTCATAAGTTCTACTCTCATAAGGAACTAAAGGCATAAGTCCTTAGCAGGCAAAATTCATAAGTCCTACTCTCAAAAGGAATTGAAGTCGAGAAAAAAAAGCTGAGCTCAGACCAAAAAGATGAGCTGACTCATACAAGAGAGCTCAGAACAGTATGAAATTTAGAACAGAAAAGAGGTCAGAAAATGAGTGGCACGACTGAATTCGAGGGCTGAGAGTAGACAAGCGTGACGTCACCGTGCGGGTCTAGGAGCTCGGACCACTTTTTGTGCCGGCAACAGAAGGCGAGGATTTATTTCTCTTCAGTCTCATGGGTTATGTAAGGCTTCCTGTTCTACGTTTATCTGTAGGAAAATAGAGAATCAACATATAAAAAAGAAGAGGAATGAGAAAAAATGAGTAACAATGGTAAACTTAAAGAGAGACAATAATGGGAAATGGGGCTCCGACTACTTACTGAAAGTCCCCCAGTTTCTGAGAATTCTCCAGTGGCCATCACCGCCACAATTTCCACCAATGACAAGGACATCCCTCTCCTAATTTTTGTCACTCGGGGGAATGTTGGTCACCATTGGCCCTCCTTTTTCTGAAGTCTGATTGGAATGATAGTAATTATCATCCCTAGGTTAATTACATAACAACATCTCAATTTGTTGACTCCTAAATCCAAACCAAATCTCCTATTCAAAGCCTCAAAATCGAGAAAGTGCTGGGAGCAAATTGAGAAGGAGCAAGACCACATCAGTGGAAGAACTCTTGGAAAATGGGGAGAAAGGAAGTCTAAGACCTAGAGCAATGCACATTGGACTTAAGGTTATCTGGTATCGAGGCCTACAAGGATGACCTGGGTACCTACTCTCGCCTAAACCAACTACAACGTCAGGAGGAAAGGCGTAATGAAAGATAGAAATAAACTCGTTAAGCTCAGCCGTATTTCTAACTAGGGGAACAGTAGGCTTAAATTCAACTCCACCCTGACTCATGGCTATTGCAATTACTAACAGCAAAGAAAAGAGAAGTAGATAAGACATAAGACTTACGAAGAAGAAGGGAAGAAAGTGAATAAAATGAAAAGGAAAAGAAGAATTTATATTGGCTTTAGGCATGAAAAGTTATAGAAATTAATTAAGAAAAATGAAATGATGACTGACAAACGCTCGATTGAAGGAAAGTCTGAAAGAAAAAATGAAACATCGCTGCTAATACCTATCCAAAGGCTGACAACTAGAAAGAAGTATGGCATATTCTGCAAATAATAGCCATTAAATATGAGTACGGGAATGGGAAATGACAAAACAAATGAATGAGGGGGAGTCAAAATGTCATAACAGATACTCAGTGAGAACGGGAAAATCAAAGTCTCAATACAGATACTGAGTGTGAATGGGAAAATTGAAGCATCAAAACAGATACTGAGTGAGAAGGGGAAAATTAAAGCATCAGAATAGATACTGAGCGAGAACGGGAAAATTGAATCCTTAGAACAAATTGTTAACAAGAACGAAAAAGTGGAATGTCAGAGCTGATCTTTAATGAGAACAAGAAAGTGGAATGAAGCTCACATAACTATCAAACGCACATCCGTCTCGATAAGGTAACTATTATTTAAATGGTTGTTAACTTTTGCAGGTCATTATTATCTTATTTCCCAAAAAATAAAAGAAGAATAAAAGAGGAAAGGAGAAAAGAATTGTTAGAAGATCATTAATAAAAAGGCTACTCTAAAAAGTTGTGGCCCATAAATCTAGTATTAAAAACTGATGAAACGAATCATTACACCTGACTTCATCAAGTGTAATAGGGCTAAATGAACAAGAATAATTTTTTATATTCAGCCATGTCAGTAGAGGAGAAAGACAATTAAAGCGGATACCACGAAAGCATGATGAGAATAGTTGAATTTGCCATGTCGGCTGATCTGAAGAATCTGATCTGGAGTTACTGACCTAGTAAAATAGTCGAAGTATAAAAGTTATATAGGAACCAATGTAAGCCAAAAAAGCCAATCAAGGTACGAAGAAACATTTCCACCGTGGCAAAACTGGCAACGATAATCACGACCGCCTAATTCACCACACTACATCCAACGATCCAAATTTAGAAAGTTGTTAATACTGATAAGTAAGGCTCAGTCATTCATCTAAAAGATGATGCTAATCTTAGAGGATAAGCTTAACCTCGAAGAATATTCTGTTTATTCTTGATCTATTTCGAGAATTTGATTGTATTACAAGTCTATAAATACATGCTAAATTATGAACTAAAAGATTCATTGAATACAAGCCAGTGAAATTTACTCAATTTCATGTTTATTTTCTCTGATCTTATTAGTTTTTAGTGTTAAGGGAAAAATTCCTTTACACTTCTATTTTTGATTGACTTTGCGCTAGAGTGGCAGGTGGAGTGCTTTTATCGATGTGACTTAAATATTTGATAATAACGATGGTGGTCTAGGTTGGGCGTTGTGGGATCCAAGAAGATCTTTGGTGCTTTGATATTCAACCCTCTCAATTCAGCTAAAGGTGCTATTGATGCTAAAAATAATGGTAACGTATGGGATCTAGAGGCTAATCGTCTCTATTGTTGCGGTTCAATTCAGGTTTACACTGATTGTTCGTATATGTTTGATGTGATTCAGAAAAAATTGTAATTCCACTATGGTGGGGCCAATTGGTATTTAAATCTTTTCGGTTATTAGCTCTATTCATTGTCATAGATCCCATAATTTGTTAACCTATTTTTGTACCAGAAAAGGTTTTGAAAGTTTGTGTAAGGGAAATTTAGAGTACTGAAATACATAAAAATAAGAGTAAAAATAGAGAATGAGAACTTGAGACAAAGTTTGTTTGTATTCAATTTTGTATGTTTTTCGAGGTGATATTTAGGGTTTTTTTGCTAAACCATGCCCCTAGATATCTAAATAAATAAACTATACATCTACCCTAATTTTCACTAATCTATAACACTAGCCCATATTCCCTTTTCTTACAAGCTATTCAATCAATTGTCAATTTCTTCTTCACTCATCACTCAACCTGCTTACCCACCTCCATTACCCTCATTTCTCTTTCTTCGTTTTTGATTTCTTTATGCAACATTTGCTTTATGATTTTACAACTTTCTCATTTTTTGAAAAATCAGGGTTAAAAGCTAAAATTATAATTTTATTCTTAGAATTTTGGCAGAAAATAGATGAAAATTTTGGCGGGTTTTGCTAAACCTACAAAAATTAACAAAACCTACAAAAATTAACGAAACTCATTAAAATTAACAAAATTTATTCTCTCTCTACAGTTTCTCTCTCTCAAATCTGGGTTTTGTTAATCTTGGCAGGTTTTGCTAATTTTGGTGAGTTTTATTAATTTTGAGAGAGAATGTAGAGAGAGAAAGACAGAACGTAGAGCGTAGAGAGAGAGAGATAAACGTTGATGGGTACACCATAGGTACACATGCATCACGTAGTCATCATGTAGACTACACGAGACTCGTGTATCCATCTATAAGTTATAATATTTTTTAGATTTGATTGTTAATTATTTTATCTTGTAATAAAAATGAATATTAATATTTAATAAACATAATTAAATATTCAAAACCTAAATAAATCCAATAATATTCTTACAAATAGAATTAAAAATTATAGACTACACCAACAGTACACGATGCCCATATAACCATCTTGTAGGCTACACGATGGGTACACGAGCGTCGTGTACCATCTTTCTTGACGTTCTCCCTCTCTCTCTCTCTACGCTCTACTTTCTGTCTTTCTCTCCGATCTCTACATTATCTCTCAAAATTAACAAGACTCCAAAATTAACAAATGTTAATAAAACCCATAAAAATTAACAAAGCCCATTAAAATTAACAAAACTCATTCTCTCTCTATAGTTTCTCTCTCTACGTTCTGTCTTTATCTACAATTTTTGTTGTGTTTAGTTGTTGTTTTATGTGAATTTTATTATTTTCCAGCAAAATATATAGAGTTTCAGCCCTTAGATTTTCTATTATAGATAATGTTGAAGGAGATTTTCGGAAAAATGAGTTTCTAGGAAAAATGGGTTTGTAGGAGAGAGAGATAAAGATGGAAGATGAAGAGAGAGTGTGAGTTAGGGTTTGGTGAAGGATAAACTTATAACTTCACAAACTCATTTTGAGTGAAGTGTGAGTCATGGGTATAAATCAGTCAAAATTAGGCTACTGGTATAGTTTAGTAAATTTACTTTTCAAGGGGTATAGTTTAGTAAAAAAAGACCCCTTATATTTACCTCCATTTAAGCATGAGAGTCACTATTTAATTCTCATAATATTCTCTATCTGTTACACTTTATTTGGGGAAGTTGAGGAGGTTATGCCGTTGAGAGTATTTTGGAATGTTGATCTTTCTTAACTACTTCATCTTTTCTGTTCTTTTTTATTCATTAACGACTATCAACAGGATTTGTCTCTTTCTCACTGATTGGCTAAGAATCTTTCACATGGCTCCCATGCAATATAGATACTGTACATTGGGCCCCGCTACACTCAATGAAGCATCGTCGTTGATGTATAACGTGATGATTATCTGATTATTTTGTTTTTTTGGTTTTTTGCTTATAGTTCATTAGCTCACAATTGTACAAAAGTTTTTCGTTTTAATGTTTATATATGCTTGCATGCTGTACAGTTGTTACAACTGTACAACATGTTTTATAGTTTATTTGTTTATAGTTCATTAGCTCTTATTTGTTTTGTAATTTTTGCAACAAAATCATCAAAGGAGGTGTTAAAAGAATGAAAGATCACTTAGGAGAAACTCATAGGCATGTAGCACCGTGTAGTAAAGTTCCTGAAATGTGAAACAAGAGATGCTGGAGTTTCTGAAGAAAGGTGAAGTAGCAAGACATTTGGCTCAACAAAATTTTGATAAGATGGTTGATTCTGGAGCCTATATAACACAAAATGTAGATTCTTACTATAGGGTTAAAGCAGCGGTGGTCTTTCTATAAGAGGAGTTAGAGGCCCAATGGATGGATTTGTTGTGAACGTAGACGGTAATGATAGTCAAGACGCCAACAACAAAAGCTCTCTACCTCCAATAAATGCAAAAAAGCTCGAAATCGTGTTTGTTTGGATATTAGAAGATTCTTTTTTGAGAATGATATTCCTTTTTAATGTGACAATAAGTGTTTCTTTCGTGAGTATGTGTCGTGCTATTAGTTGATATGACCGAGGATTAAAACCTCCTACAATGTATGAATTTACCACATGGATCATGAAAGAGGACATGAAACCACAAATAATATTGTTAATGAAATGAATAAAACATAGGAAAAAATTGGAGTCTCAATTTTATCAGATGGTTGGAAAGATATGAGGGGGAGAAACTTAATTAGTTTTCTTGTTAACTCTCCATATGAAACTATTTTTTTTAAATCTGTTGATGCATCAAATGTTGTAAAAGATGTAAATTTTTTGTTTGAACTTCTTGATGATGTTGTTGAAGAAGTTGGGGAGCAACTTATCGATCAAGTAGTGACAGATAATGCATCGGCATACAAAGTAGCTGGACATAAATTCATTGAGAAGAGGAAACATTTGTAATGGACTCCATGTACTACTCATTGCCTGATTTAATGCTTGAGAAGCTTGGTGAACTACCAACATAAAAATGCTTTAATAAAAGCAAAGAAAGTAAGTAATTTTATATATAATCGTGGTTGGGTGTTGGCTTTCATGAGATCTTTCAGTGAAACGAGAAATTATTCGCCCAGCTACCACTAGATTTGCTATTACATATCTAATTTTACAAAGCATCAGCCAACTAAAGCAACCATTACAAGCTATGTTTGTGAATGAGGATTGGGCTTTTTGGATTTACTCAAACGATAGAAACTTCTAAAAAAACGTTCCCTTGGTAAGTAAATTCTTTTTTAGCATTTATGGTTATATGTGGAAAATGAAGTTCAAATTTTTCTTGCATATTGAATAGTTGATTGGTGGACTCAATTTGGAGATGGCACGTCACAGTGAGCAAAATATATTATGAAAGTTTGAAGTCATACTTGTCAGCATAGTATGCGAGTGTAATTGGAGTGCATTCAATTAGGTCAAACCATTTGAATTTTGAGTTACTTTTGTACATTTAATTTTGAATAATTTATTTGAGCCTTACTTGTTCGACATTGAGTATTGAATAGGTACATACAAAGAAAAAAAGCTGTTTGACTGTGAATAAACTAAATTCATTAGTTTACATCATGTACAACAAAAGATTGAAGGATAGACATTTAAAACAGAAAACTTCTTAATGATGATGAAGATCCATTAATATTTGATGATGTAGTATCTGATGCTGAGTGGTTGGTCAATAAAGATGACGGATGTCAGAAAAATATAAATAATGATGAAGTTCTTTGATCTTGAGGTTGACATTGAAGATTATGGTAGTGGAGATGCAAGTGTAAACACTTTACAACCAAGAGATATAAGGAAAATGTGAATAAGCCAACCAAGACTAAGTCAGGAGGTTAGTCTCTAACTTAATCAATGAGTAATAGATATATATCTTTTAAGTTATTGTCTTTTTTTATTTCATTTGTTTTATTATTGATAGGAAAAGGAAAGACACGATTGATGATAGTAAAGACACGATTGATGAATCTTCAAAAAATCTTACGAGTGATGATAGTACCAACAATGTTGATGTAGGGTTATGATTAAATGAAATGACAATGATTAGAAATTCATTCCTTAATTTTTACGTTATTATTTAAGAGTTATTCTTTTGCTAAATCTATTTTTTTTAATTTTAAGTTATTATGTGTTATATGACAAAGATATTATATATTTCTTAATTTTATATAATTGATGTAATTTTTTAATGTTTTTTATTCAAATCTTTTTTTATTTGAGACTTGCATCTCCTCTCATTAAATTAGAACGACTCAATACCACATTTAGACTTTTTAAACATGGGTGATAACTCATCTCGAGTGAGTTGAATCATTTAAAAAACCGTATTGTGTATATCGGTTCTTATAGTTGAAGACGGATGACTTCACCTTTGTCCTTTTTTTATTTCATGAAGATGGATGTATTTTGTTTGATCCTAAGTTATTGTCGACGACGCATTAATTTTTTACTCTCTTATTGTCGCGAAAAGAAAAAACAAAAGTCACACGTCCTGTAGCTGCTACAGAGTAGCTGTAGAACTTACCGATCTCTGGGTTATCGCTGGCACTCCAACTCATACGCATTTATGTTGACTGTTTGGTACACATAATATGACGTGGACGATATTTCACCGTTCATCTAACCTACCTATACTTATTAAAAGAAGAAAAGAAACGCAAAACAGCTCACGACCTTTAGGCCTTACAAATTACATGGTCCCCTTCTACCTTTTGTAATTTTCTTCACAAATGAACGAAGGAAAAAAGTTCCCTTTCTCATGCAGTGTTACTAAAAATTCTGAAAACATCCCATTTCAGTACGGACAAGTCTTGTGCTCAGTGGGCAGGGGGGCAGCTGCCCCCACACATTTGAGAAATTCTTGAAAGAAGCTGCCTCCTCTATGAATGACACGTGGTGAGCTAACCTACCACTTAAGAGATTTGATATTTCTCAATAATTCTGATCAAATAATTAAAGAATATGATAATTATTTATATGTTATTTTATAAAATTAGTTTAACAAGTTAAAAAATATTAATTTATAAATAATTATCACATTAATTGATCACTTAAAATTTAATCACTCTAGAAATATTTATTTATAAGAAATCATTTTGGTTTTGGCAAAATCACAGCTCAATAATTTTACATATTAGAATTTTTTTTACCTTTTTGCACTATTATTTATTCTTCAATGAATATTTATTATACCTTTCATACAATGTAATTACAGTTGGCTTCATGAACGTTTTGTTTCAAGATAACTCTTTATGCTTTGACCATTAAATATCAAAATAATAATAAAAAACTACATAGTTGTAATTTTATAGTGAGAAAAAATAGAAGAGTAGTTTTACTATGACCAATATTAGACAAACTGCTAATTGAATAAGTAATCATATGTCAATTATCCATTCATTTTCAAGAATGATTGATAAATAACTTAATCTGTTAAATATTAGTGTAAATTTTAGCCGATTTGAACTATTCAATATAAAAATATCTTAATTTTTGTCGGGAAGGAAAGTTATAATGTCTTAGGTTGAGGAACAATAGAGGAGCTTGAAAAATAGATGTATTAATAAGTAGATTAATTGGGTATATATGTATATTAACATTACATAATAACACAAAAACTCCCAAAAAACAATTAAGAAAACCATTTTTATTACTAAAAGTCGTTTTCTCCCCATCTGGTCGTTTTCACCACCGGCTGTCAACAAAAGAGAGGAGGCCGCCTCTCTAGATATCTTTCAAAGTGTTAGGTTTATCCTATCAAAATGTCTAAAATTTAAAAAAAAATTATACTATTAGATTAAATTTTAAGTGATTATATGATGTGTCATGCGTTTTTTTTATGTTTTAAAATATTTTAACGAACATGAAAATACTAATATATAAATTATTGACGTGTCAATTAATTAATTATTTAATAGGTGTAAAATTATTAAAAATATATTTTTATCTTTGTAATATATATTAATATTATATATTTGTATATAGTGTGATAGGCCCATGTGGGTCATGCTAAATAACAAGTCAAAAGAGCTATACTCTCAAGTGAAGCAGATCTCCACCATCGCAATGAAGGGTTTGGCTTTATCATAAGTCACGTGCCAACCCGCTTAACTAGGATATTGGGAGGGTGATGGGCTATTAAGGAACTGGAACCTACCAACTTTTAAAGAAACCATTGAATAACGGAAAATAAATATATGTGTTATAGGAGATAGATCTCACCCTCTCTACCATTAGATTTGAATGTCCATTCAGCCTTCCACGTTTTTCTTGTGGGAAAATAACGTTAGGTAAGGATTATACCGCGACAACGCCACACTCTTTAGTCGTTTCCTCTCTTTTTTTCTAAATATAGGCAAAGTATATCGGTGATATTCGAAGTTTATTTTGACTTTTCATTCAGTCTCTTTTGCGTCTAAGTTTCTCAATTAAATTAGTTAGTAACCTTAATATTCACGTTTTTTATGTCGTTCTAAACAACAATGCATATTTGGATATTAATTATAAACGCCTAGTTATTTAAAACACAAACAACTTGAAGATTAATGAAAGTTTTAATTGTGAGGTTTATTCAAAAACTTGATTGGCAAAATTAGGTTTACTGAAACAAAATTTAGAATTTAAATAAACTTGTATGACCAAAGTGTGTTTTACCGTATATTATATTTACTTTGTTTCAGATTAATTTATTCAGATTTAATTTATTCAGATTTAATTTATATGTCAACTGTTCATCCCATCATCACTTATTTAATCATTTTTTAAGCATTTTGAGTCTCCTTAATTAAGTTAGTTTTTCTCATACTGAGCTTATTTGAATTTGAATAGGATTAGATAAAGTTTAATTGATGAGACATCAACAATGCACAATTAAATTAGAACAATTAACATAGGTGGTGGCATAATGATAAGATTTATGTGTGTAATGTCATCTATAACAATAGACGCGATAGAGACGGCATGGAAAATATGACAACCACAATTAAGTTAGAACTATTTTTCTATTTTTATTCTTAGATAAATAAATATTTTAATGTGTATAGAACACTTTTTATTATTTTTCAGATTGAAGGAAAAAGTAGTAATTATTATTTTTTGGTTAAAAAACGTAGTAATTCAACCCCTCTTAATAATTATGTTTTCTTTAAAATAAAAAGAAAAAAGTACCTTGTTCTTTATCACCGCCTATAATGAGTATTAACAAAAATTATTTTTATTTATTTAACTTAACCGAGCCGATCAACTATGATCAGATGACATAGATGATCAGAACTTGTTATGTCAATTACGGTGTGTTTTGGGATAAAACACTCTCTTATTCAATAAACGGTGACTTTATATAAGCCTTTTATAAATGAAACAAAAAATAACTCCACGTTGAACAAATCTAAAAACGTGGCAAGAGGATCTATACCAATTCAAATTCTAAAACAATACTAACTACTCACCCCCAACAATTCGGGCATTATAAACAGAAAAATACAAAGCACTAAAAAACAATTAAACCTTAATTCTTCAACATATCCTCCCTTAAACTGAATTGTAAAAAATGCAATCATTTTACTCTAACTTCAAACACATACCAAGCTGATCACGCAGCCTTAAAAACATATCTAGTTTGAGAGGCTTTGTCATAATATCAAAAATTTGTTCTTGTGCATTGTAGTGCACCAGTTCAACAGTTCCCTCCTTTGTCAAGCCACGCAAAAAATGAAATCTCACATCTATATGCTTGCTCCGCCCATACATGACTGGATTTTTTGAAAGTTTTATGGCTGAATTATCATCACAATAAATGGTTGTACATTTACTTTGAGTATGTCCCAGCTTCTCAAGAACTCTCCTCAACCAAACTCATCGGCATGCGCAATATGCTGCTGCAATGAATTCGGCCTCTATAGTGGAGAGGGTCACAACTGGTTGCTTCTTCGAAGACCATGAAACTGCTCTAGTTCCAAGCATGAAAATGTACCCCCCAAGGTGCTTTTCCTATCATCAATGCTCTCCTGCATAATCATTATCAACAAACCCCATCATTTCTTCTTATCCACCTCTTTTATAAGCAATCCCCAACTCAATTGTTCACTTCAGATATCTCAAGACTCTTTTGACAGCTTGCAAGTGTACTTCAGTGGGCCTATCCATATATCTACTAATTAAACGAATAAAATACATCAAATCTGGCCTTGTACTAGTTAGGTACATGATATTGCCTATAATTTGCTTGAACATTATTGTATCTACAACAACTCCTCCTTCATTCTTTGATAATTTGAACCCTATAACCATTGGATTATTCACCGAGATGCTATTCAACATTCCAAACCTCTCCACACTTCATATGCATATTTCTTTTGATTGATAAATATTCCATGCTGATTCTGTATGACTTCTACACTAAGGAAATACTTCATTTTGCCAAGATCAGACATGGAAAATTCCTTCTACATTGACTCCTTAAATCTCACAAACATATCCTCATCGTTTCCAATAAAAATCAAATAATCTATGTAAAGACTCATAATGAGAATCTTACCTCCATATGGTCTTCACAAATAATGTGTGCTCACAGTAGTATTTCTCAAAGGCCTTTACTAATGAAGTACCATTCAATTCTGTTGTACCAAGCTCGAGGAGCTTGCTTGAGTCCGTACAATGCTTTTCTTAGTTTGTAAACCTTGTGTTCTTCCCAATTTCTTTCGAACCCTTGTGGTTGATCGGTATACACAGCCTCATTTAATTCTCCATGTAAGAACGCGCTTTTGACGTCCAATTGATACACACACCAACCATTTGTGCTGCAAGAGCGAGGATCATCTCCGATAGTATCTCATCTTGCCATCGGAGTAAACACCTCTTTGTAATCACTACCACGTTATTGTGAGTAACTCTTTACCACAAGGCGCGCCTTAAACTTGCCCACCTCACCCTTCTTGTTAAGCTTGGTTTTGTACACCCATTTTAGACCTATTTTCTTTACTCATTCTGGTAATGTTATAACTCTCATGTCTCATTCCCTTCTATAGCTTTGGTCTCCAATTTCATGGTTTCTCTCCACTTCGAATTCTTAACAGCTTCTTCAAAAGATAAGGGGTCTTAAAAACATTGAACATCACCAAATTTTCAATTTCATCTTCCTTTGATAAACCTTCACCCGACACATAATCTTGCATCTAAGAAGGCCGTCTTCTATTCCTCCCTTGAATTGGACTCAAGGAACCTCCTTCATTTGATTCACCAAATGGAGAATTAATACATGCTCCTTCTTCTACTTCCTCATTTTCAGCACTCACAGCTTCTTCAGTTTAATCTTCTTGATTCTTGGTTTCTTCCACATCACCCCACTCTAATACACCAGCTTTCAACTCATTAGTGCTTCTTCCCCAATTCCATTTCTCATCTTCAGTAAATACCATATCCCTACTAATTACCACCTTTTTTGAAGATGGATTGTATAGCCTATAGGCTCTCAACTCCTCACTTACACCCAACAGAACATATTTCTCATTCTTATCATCCAACTTTGATCTTCGAATGTATGGAATATGTACATGAGAAACACATACAAATACCCTAAAATAATGCACAATAGGTTTGTTACTACTCCATGCGTCTTCAGGTGTTAGCTTATCCACAGTTGCGGTTGGACTCTGATTGAATATATGTATCGCCCAATTAAAATCTATTTTTCTGATAGCATGCTACGCACCATATTCATGAAGGTGCAAGTTTTCCTCTCTGCCACCCCGTTTTGTTGAGGTGTGTAAGCCATGGTAAGCTGCCTAGTTATTCCATTGGCACTGCAAAATTGATTAAATTCCAACGAGGTGAATTCTCCACCTCTATCACTACGTAGACAGTGAATACAATTACTAATTTCCCTTTCAACAAGTGCTTTGAACTTCTTAAATACATTAAACGCCTCAGACCTTTCTGATAAGAAATAAACCTAGGTCTTCCTACTATAGTCATCGATAAGGTTGATTAAGTACATTTTATGAGTATGTGATTCAGGTTTGATGGGTCCGCAAATATCAGTATGAACCAATTGAAGACATTGTGATTCTCTCCACAGGCTTTTCTTGGGAATGATTTTTAGGTGTTGCTTCCCCACCATGCAATCCAAACACATCTTTGATGGAGTTTTGAGAATTGGTAGTCCTCTTACCATTTTCTTGTTGATAAGAGTTCTCAGGCCCTTGAAACTGAGATGTTCAAATCTATAGTGCCGCAAATGCGAGCTGTATTTAGTCACAGTTTGGAAGCATGTTGTGGCTTGAGGCATCACTGAAGCCAACATAACAAACATCCGATTTGCTGACATTCTGGACTGCATAATTAACCTCCTCCTTTGATGTTAAAGATTGCACATCCCATTTTGAATTAGAATGGCAGAATCTTTTTCTTGCAGTTGGCCAACGCTCAAAAGATTATTCTTTAACTCAGGCGCATAATAAACTTCTGTGATTACCTAAATTATGCCACCCACATGAAGTACGATATTTCCTTTCCCCATCACCATCATCTTTGAATTGTCTCCAAGCCTTATAGTCTGCTTGAACTTTTCATCAAGGTCTGAGAAAAATTCCTTTGAACCACACATGTGGTTGCTGCACCCAGAATCTAAAAACCACATTTTCTTCATTGTTGAGTTGTTCATCTTGACATAAGATATTAATAGCATCTCCTCATCTTCATCTAACTCAGCATAGTTTTTATTGCTCCCCAAACTAGGACACTCATATTATTTGTGGTAGTTGAAGCATTCTACGAGAGCTTTATTGAAAGGCTTCCTACCCCTGCCTTGACCTCTTCCTCTGAAACTTCCACGAGCTCTTCTTCTCCCCTCAACTATGTATTCATCTCTTCCTCTATCCATCTCCGAAGTGGTGATATTTAAAACATGATGTTCCTCTTTCTGTTAGTGCATCCTCTGCTTCATGGATTAACATGCTACTCTGAAGCTCATCTATAGTCATGGTGGAGAGGTCATTAGACTCCTCTATTGAACACAAAACATAATTGAACTTGAGAGTCATTAATCTCAAGATTTTCTCAATAATCACACCCTGCTCCATTTTTTCTCCATGTGCTTTCATCTTATTTGCATCGGTCAGTGTTCTGGCAAAGTATTCATCCACCTTTTCACCCTCTTTCATGCTAAGAATCTTGAACTCTCTTCTCAATGCTTATAGTTGAGCATGTTTCACTTTTGTAGAGCCTTGATATTTCAATTTCATCGAATCATAGATTGCCTTCCCAGTATCCTTATGGAGGATAGTCTCAATAGTAGTTCTATCTATAGCTTGGAATAGATAATTCTTAACCTTTAAATCTTTCAGTTTCAGATCTGCAATGGTCTTACGTTGCGTCTCTGTTACCTCTTCTACTGCTACAGGTATCTCATTTTCTATCAAGTCCTAATACTCATTCGATCTGAGAAAATTCTCTATGAGCATAGCATGACCATCGAACTGCAGAATCGCCGGCTGAACAAAACTGATGTTCTCCGTTCCATTATTCTCTCACTTCTCTCTCCTTTATGTTCTCTCACTCTTGCTTTCCCTTAAGAATTTGCAGCTTCGCAAACACTCAATCAGGCCCCTATAATGGTGACTCTGATACCATTGTTAAGTCGCTTACTGTGTGTTTTGGGATAAAAACACAATCTTATTCGATAAACGATGACTTTATATAAGCCTTTTACAAATGAAACAGAAAACAACTCCACGTTGCACAAATCTAAAACGTGGCAAGAGGGTCTAGACCAATTCAAATTCTAAAACAACAATAACTACTCACCCCAACAATTCGGGCATTATAAACAGAAAAATACAAAGCGGTAAAAATACAGTTAAACTTTAATGCTTCAATATAACTATACAATAATAAAGCACCCTAATTTCTGTGATTTTTTTATCAATAACAAATATGTAATTATATTTGAGTCATCCGAATAGATTCAGATGACTCAGGTCATATATAGAAAATAAAAGAAATAATGCATATATATAGAAAAAGTTGATCGGTCAATGGAAAAGCATATAGTATTGCATTGAGTAGTTTGTGAAAAAATCCACTCAATGCATTACTTTTTTCGACATTTTTGCTTATTTACTGATAGAGACCCATTTTTATTAAATTGGGTAAAAGAATTGAAAGAAACCTTATTTTACATTATTAAATTAATAATAATTGAGTGAAACAGAACAAATTTATTAACGAGTAACACAACTGTCTATATTTTAGAACATAAACTTCTGTTCATCTATATTCCAAGAATTGTTCCTCTAAGAAAACGGTGCTTTTTACACAAAACAATCTTTTCTGTATTTCTAGAGTACAGTCACGTTTTTAAATGCGCTGTCGGCCTGTCATACTTTTAAAATTAACAATATTTAATTCATAGAATAATTCTTGACATTATTTAATTCATATAATAATTCTTGACATTTAATTCTTTTAGATAATAGCATCGAATTAGTATGGTAAATTTTTTTTATCTTAACGATATAAAAACAATGAGTGAGCATATCATGGTGTGTGATTTGAATCTTATGTCATAATAACACAGATAGTTAGTCAGTCTGGTTAAATTAAGACCGACTCAAATTAATATAAACAAAAAAATATAATTTTTTTAATATAATTTAATTTGATCTAAATCATTCAAATGATTTGATTAAAATTACATCTGGACGGTTCTGATTAAAATTACATAGTCCTTATGCATGGATGAACGATTATATGTTTTCTAGCAGCATGATTATACTAACAGGACTTGGTAATGATGAGAGTGAGCACGAGATTAATGAAAGTGAAAGAAAAAAAGCTTTAAAAAAAGTTTTTTGCTGAAATAATATGAAAATAAAAAGATTTTTTTGAGTAAAAATTACAATAAATTAATTAAGCACGAGAGTAGCGTGGTTCTACTTCCTAACTGATTATAAGTGAGAGCGAGCAAAATCCGTTCTCACTCTATTGTTTTCCCAAACAAACTCATCCGATTTTCAATTTCCTTTTTTGCTTTTCACATTTTTGCTTTGAGGGAAATCAGCTAAAGGAAATCAGGGCCGTGCAAGTGTGAAGAGTCGTCGGAGAAAATGGAGACGCCACTGCTGAACGGCGTTGATGATGGTAACGATTATGAGCCGGTGAGGAACATGAAGGCGCTGAGGAAGATGTTTTGGACTGAGACGGTGAAGCTGTGGACGATTGGGGGACCAATTGCCTTCAACATACTCTGTCAGTATGGAATCAACTCCATTACCAATATTTTTGTTGGCCATATCGGTGATATTGAGCTATCCTCCGTTTCCATTGCTCTCTCTGTCATCTCAACCTTCTCATTCGGCTTCATGGTTGATCTCTCTCTCCCTTTCTTCCTCTATCTAATGTGTGTACTGTGTGTGTGTGGGTGGGTGTGAGTGTGGATGGGTGGAGACGAGTGCGTTTTTTTCGTTATATATGCTCAGTAATCATTTTCTGATACATTCTTTGAGCCATGGAACTTGCTTTTCATTATAAAGTGCAGTTCTAGTGTTTTTTAGTCGTTCTCCGAGTACTTTTTTTTTCTCTGTTTGAGATTTCACGCTAAAATGGAAGGAACAACATTTGCTCTGTTTTTAAAACTTCTGTTTTGTTTCCATCGGTAATTGAATGGTGCAAGTACAGATTATACTTGTTTATCATTAAACTGTGAACGTTCCTCCGCATAGTCAAATAATTTGAGCTTAAATACATCATTATTTGGGCATAATTATGGAGAACTGACATTTTCCCAAGTTCTTCTATATATATCTGTTCTGCTCTGAGTTTTTTATACCTCTAAAACTGTTTTGCCATATTAGGTCCGATATTGAACTCGGACTATGCGTTCAACCGTCACATGGTCTGTCTAAGAGAACTCCATCTTATTCATTGATAGATCAACTCTCATATATCTTATTTGCGTTTTTTCTTAATTTGTTTTATTATTTAATTTGCTTTCAATTGTACTTCCCGATTTGCAATATGCCTATCCTTTTCTTGACGCTTCATCAACAGCACTTATTCATCTTACAGTATGCTTACTTAATAAGGGATTCTCTAAGCTAAATGACTAATATTTCAGCTTGGTATGGGGAGCGCCACGGAGACTCTATGTGGCCAAGCTTTTGGTGCTGGAAAAATACACCTGCTTGGTGTTTACATGCAAAGATCATGGATTATCCTCTGGGTTACCTGCATATTTCTTTTGCCTATTTACATATTTGCTACTCCAATTTTGACTGCTCTTGGACAAGAAAAGGATATAGCCGTACATGCTGGGAAGTTCTCGATCTTAATTATTCCTCAGCTATTCTCACTTGCCATCACTTTTCCCACCCAAAAGTTCCTTCAGGCTCAGAGCAAGGTCAGTGTTATTGCCTGGATTGGGTTCGTGGCACTTCTATTTCATGCGGGACTACTTTGGCTCTTCATATATGTTTTCCACTGGAACACAACTGGTGCAGCTATTGCGTATAACATAACAAACTGGATAGTTGCAATAGCCCAAGTTATATATGTGGTTAATTGGTGCAAAGACGGGTGGCGTGGTTTGACATTGTCTGCGTTCAACGAGATATGGGCCTTTGTGAGGCTTTCTGTTGCTTCAGCAGTGATGCTTTGCCTGGAGGTTTGGTATTTGATGAGTATAATTATTCTTACTGGCCATCTTAATAATGCAGTGATTGCAGTCGGTTCCCTCTCTATATGGTAGGGACTTTCTTGTCTTACTCGTTGCTATTGGATTCTTGGATTTCTTGCTAATTACTCAGTTTTTAATTTCAGCATGAATATCAACGGTATTGAAGCCATGCTGTTCATTGGGATAAATGCTGCTATAAGGTAATGACTTATGATGCTCTGATGGCTTCTCTTGGCTAGTACTGCGTACTTGCATTGAAGTATTTTAGTTTACTATCTAGAATTGACTTCAAAACTCAGATTGATTTAAATTATAAGTAGCTCTAGCATCACGCCCTCCTATGTTGCCTAAAATTTAGTCAACTGTTGCTAGTTGGTGTAAATTATTGTGCAGCATTAATGGATGATGCCTAAATTAATTTGATTATTCTGTCCCATTGTTAATGGCGGCCCTACACTAAGAGATCTGATTGTGTTTGAAGGGTTTCTGTAGAGGTGTGATTAATTTTCTGTTGTCTGAATTATGCCCGTGTATATGATTGTCCAGTTCTGTTTTATTCCAATTTTATTAAATTATTATATTGTCATGGAGGTGTTGCATCTTCCAAGTATGATGTTTAATAATTCCTAGTGGCTGATTTAGTGTTTTTTTAAACTTGCTGAATCAATGTTTTTCTCCATTTCAGTGTCCGAGTCTCGAATGAGCTTGGACTTGGACGTCCAAGAGCAGCCAAATATTCAGTCTATGTCACAGTTTTTCAGTCTCTCCTCATTGGGCTAGTCTGCATGGTTGTTATCCTGATAACTAAAAACTACTTTGCCATCATTTTCACCAGCAGTAAAGAGATGCAAGTTGCTGTCTCCAAGCTAGCATTCCTTCTTGGTATTACAATGGTTCTTAATAGTGTTCAGCCTGTGGTTTCAGGTATCAAACTTATTGATCCTCTTTTCTCTTCCACTTTGTTTTTGGGCTTCTTACCCTCTTCCTACAATTTAATTACTGTGATTACTCTTGTAGGAGTTGCAATTGGAGGAGGATGGCAAGCATTGGTCGCCTATATCAACCTCGGTTGTTATTACATTTTTGGCCTCCCTCTTGGACTTGTTCTTGGATATGTATTGAAATTGGGAGTGAAGGTAATATTTGGTCCTGGGTCAATTGCACCGTATCATGATAAAAAAGCTCTTAACGTTATTAAAATTTACCACTGATTTGGCTTTTCTTAATGGTAACAGGGACTTTGGTCAGGAATGATATGTGGAACTGCTTTACAAACCTTGTTGCTCTTGATTGTACTTTACAGAACCAACTGGAGCAAGGAGGTGAGACGAACTTAATTTTCTAATCTACCTGTTTTCACTTTACGTACCTCAAAACATATATTCCGTCTCTCTATTCACTTGAAGGACTTCTTTAGCAGGATTTCAAGCAATAACTAAAAAACTTTTAATTCTCAGGTGGAACAAACATCAGAACGCATGAGAAAATGGGGAGGCCAGGACATTAAAGTAGAAAACACAACGAATGGCGCTTGAAGTGACTCATTACGAAGACTGGCAGAAAATTGTTTTTGCTTCATGCTATAAATTAAACTGGCTTTTGGTCATGAATTGGTGTCTCTTTTGTTAAGAAGTTAACTGCCGTTAAATTTAATGACAGTTAACATTCTTCCTGCCATTTCCATTCTGGTTTGTCTCCCGTTGATGTACCATGAAGCATTCCACTTTTTGATGACTTTATGCTGTTCAAACTGCCTTAAGAGTGCAGTTCCAATTTAGGAATGGCAAAATTGAGAGTTGATTGTGATTTTTCCTTTAAAGACATTTTTTTTGCAGAAAACGCTACCTTTTGTGTAGATTGGTTGTTTTAATGAATAGAGCTTGGAACCGCAGGCTGATTTCGAAAGACAGTGAAATGAGCTAGAAACAACCTATGTTAGTTTATTGTATTTACGTTATCAATGCGCTATCAAAAATATTAAACGATCTCTAGACTTAGTGTCACTTAGTTTTTCTTTTGTAGTTAATTTTCAATGAATACATGATGCAAACATTTATTTGTTACAGGCACGATAACATGTAATACACAAAAATGTAAAAATATTATAGGTTACATTTTACCTTAATATTATATTCATATTTTCCCAGACATCTCAATATCATTAAAAATGTAAAAATTCTTCTCAAAGAGAAATCATATTGAATCATAAAATCTTTGATCCATAACCATTTATTTCTAAGGATGAAGAATCTTGTCAGATTTTATTATCTTAATGATTTGACATAACATTTGGATGAACAATGTCTTACCTATTAGGATTTTTGGTTTTAATTCAACTTACGCTTAGTTTCTTATATTTACATTGTCTCTGCACTTTCAAAATATTTAAACGATCTATTGTCACTTAATTTTTATTCGAATATCATTTGTCATTTTTTGCCGTTAATTTTCAATGAATATAAATGATGATAGTGATACACACATTTATTTGTTACACGAATGATAACATACAATACATAAAAATAGGAGTTATAGAAGAAACAACTGCCCAATGTTGTCAATTAAAACTACATGACGCGTCTCTTTATTGATCAAGAAAATGTTAGCAAAAGTATAATAAAACAAAAGAAAATATTACTAGGCTTAATATTTCGAAATTGAAGATGTGGATTTATGGCTCGACTCAAGTGTTATCACGTCAGTGATGTCAGTGTAGCAGTAACTCAACCCACAAGTTAAGGCGAGATTCCGATGGAATTAATTGATCAGCAACTTGACGTTGCCCAGAAAAAAAAAACAGAGAATAAATAATAGAAAGAAAAGGATGCAGATCTTCTCTAAAATCTCAACATTTAATATATTGCATTGCGGGTCAAATGGGTAGTTCACCTAAGGGAGCAAATCAAGGAATTTTCATTGTATTATTAGGGAACAAATTTAAGAGGCGTTTCTACTTTCTACTAAATTATTTGTTAGACAATTATTTATTATCGGAGGTACAACGCACCTAGTCATACAAAACTGATCCAGGTACCATAATAGGACTGGTAAACTGGATCGGGACCATAGTTTTTCCATTGCTGTAACATTAATTAGAAGACTTCTGTTGATGTTGTTTTGAGTATAGAGATGATCTCTCTCATTCCCCCAAACAAAAGAAATTTTTTCCTGTTAGAGGAAAGACTAGTGGTGTGTAAGGTTAGAGTCTAATTAATTTAATATTAATTTAATTGTTGTGCCAAACAACAGACACGTCAGGATGGCCGAGTGGTCTAAGGCGCCAGACTCAAGTTCTGGTCCTCGTGAGAGGGCGTGGGTTCAAATCCCACTTCTGACATTCTTTGCCTCCATTTTTTTTAAGTTCTATTCCATTCTGCACAGATGTACTCCATATGACTAATTCTATACGGTTTTCTTTATTAAGTGAAAATGGTGCAAAGTAGCTACCAACTTCAAGATTTCTCATGCTTAACTTTTTGCTTTGGGTTGTTCCCGTTAGGGATCCAAACAAAAATTTGGACAAATGAAATTGAAGGGTCCTTTTGTCTTTCCAACTGTTTTTGTGTCTCTTTTACTTTATGTTTGTCTTCATCAACCTATCCAACACATTTTTTCAACTTGGCAATACAGCCCAATTTTAATGATGGAGTCATTCAGTTTCTAGGTTCAAAGTTCAACCCTCAATCAATGTAATGTTCTCTCCACTTGACAAAAAACACATTTTTCCCTTTGATATCTTTATTTCTTTTGTTTTCTATGGCTATTCTTCTGACTAATGTCTACAATGAGTGTTGCAGTTGAAAAACTAAATAATAAAAATTCAATCAAAATAATATCTCAAAAGCTGAAAAGTACAAACATACAATGGTTAAATTGTGCAAAAAAGAAATAATATAGAGAAATGAGTGTTTATAGAATTCATAAAAACACATTACTTTTCTTTCAAATATATATGATTGTTTCAAATTATAATTTTTAGTAATATACTGTAACTAGTAAAATTTTATTTGATTTTTTTTTTATGTTTTTTGTATTTCATCTTATACGTTTTAAGATATATCAATAAATTGAAGTTACACAAGTTGATTATATTTAAAAAATTTATTAGATTCTCACAGATGACTGTATATGACGTAATTAAAAAAGCTTACTGAGTTATACAAATGATGATATATAACGTATAACTCTTTAAACTATTAAAAAGAACAAAATGTTAAAAAGAATTATACAAACGGAGTGTCATTCAGTTTTAAAAGAATTATACAAACGATGATGTAGGACATAATTAAGAATGATATATCACGTAATTAGAAAGAATTAATTCTAACACAAACGATTAAAACTGGGTTATACAAAGATTTTTTCAAGGCGATATATAAATAATTGACAATATTTAATTATTATTAAGAATTTTTAAGATAGTTTAGTTAATATTTTTTAAAAGTTAAAATGTCATTAATAATCTAGTTTAAAGTAATTATGATTTAATCTTAATATTTATGAAGGATGATTAAAGAATGAGTAATTACACACCAACTAAGTAATTTATCAAATTCTAAGTGATCATGTGATGTAACAAACTATCATAGATTAATTTGTCAAAATATTTTAATAATCCATAAAATACTAACTTATAAATGATTATCACATAAACTTGGTCAATTACTTGGTCACCCCTAAAAATATTCTTAAAGAATTACATAAAATAGTGAAAGCAACTTATGTCTAAAATAATTGTTCCCACATAACTCCATTTATATGTAATCAGAACATCGTGTGTTGCGAGTTGATATAAAAAATATAGCAAAATAACAACAAAATTGATTTTTTGACATTTCTTTTTAAAATATTCAATACGTTGAATTGATAAATTAAAAAAATCAATAAGTAATATAAAAATGAAAAAAAAAAATTACTGGCTTGACAAGTTAACAGCCAAGTTAGATTTTACCAATTTAAACTCATGGTATTTATTGTACTAAAAATATTTTTATGAATGAGAATTTGTTTAGAAATAGAAATCTCTATGAATGGCAATAACTATATAGTAACACCGACCTTTGCTACTGAGAATAAGGCAAATGTTCACTTATCATTGTATTTATTTTCTATTGAAGTATGGATCCAGAGTTATTATTTATTATTGTTCAACAATAATTGCATCAAAATTTTAATTCAAGAAGAATTGATGTAATTACCTTTATATTCAAAATATTTTATTGTAATGTAATTGTAATAAAACGAATTAATAAAATTTACTACACATGAGCTTGTTCTATAATGGTTCTAAACATTGTTTAGTTTAGTTTATAGCAGTTGCAACTCTAGGCTCAATTGATTTACTATTAGGCTATGTTTGGTTCACGTTATTCTCCTTTGTAATTGAATTATCATGTTTGTTTGGAGCAATCTTTAAATAAGACAAATTCTAATTTGCATGCAATCATAGTTTACAATCTTTTGAGACAATCAAGTTGCAGTAGAAAATGTAAGCAAACTTAATGTATAATGCAATTGTAATTCTAATATAAAACAAAATTACTTTCATATCCTCATATGAAATAAAATAAAAGACACTTCTTTCTCTCTCACTTTATTAATTAATTAAAATTAACTTTATTACAATTTAGTTTAACATTATTAATTTATTTAAATATTAAAAAATAATAATTAAAATTAATCTTAAATTTCACGTGAAAATATTTTTCATTATATCTCTTATGTTAATATAACTAGAATTATTTTTTTTAAAATTTATTTCAGCATTATTAATTTATTTAAATATTAATAAAAATAATAAAAATTAATGTTAAAATTACAAGTCATAATATTTTGTTAGATAATAATATATAACGAAAAGGGTATTTATATAACTTCTTGTTATTTTCACAAATTTTTAACAAAATTAACCTATACCAAACATAATAATCATAAATTATCACCCATCACTAGATAAGAAAACATATAGAAGAAGAAGTTTTCTGTATTTGATTGAATGAATGAATAATTACATTAGTGAATAGGAAAAACTATATATACAATCTAAGATAACAATATTCTTAAGAGGAATAAAGAATAATTATATTAGGTAATGATTGGGTAATGATTATCCAATCACATAATCTTCTAATGAAGAACCCGTGAGCTAGGAGGTTACAAAGAATCTTTCTTGAGTGTTGTGTTGCTTCCTCATTGGCCAATAGAATGATGAAATGTAGAAGCTAGTAATCTGTTATGATGATGGCCAATGGCAATGTGTTTTGTGGCTGGTGATGGCTTGTTCTTTAAGGTGTCATTTTGACAGTGAGGTGGCATAAGTAATGCGAAGTGAGCTCTGACTAAAAAATGCTGATCAATACCCCCCTCAAGCGATTTGGGGAGGCAACCATATGAAGCTTGGAAGCAAGAAGAGTGAACTGAGGTGGTAGTAGAGGTTTAGTTAGAATATCAGCAACTTGAAAAGATGAAGGAACATATCTAACCTTTAGTTGCTTGGATAGTATCTTCTCCCTTATGAAATGAATGTCAAGTTCAATGTGCTTGGTCTTTGAGTGAAAAACAAGATTGCAGGTAAGAGAAGTAGCACTCTTATTATCACACCAAATAACAGGGACTTTGCACAATTGCAACATAAGTTTAGTAAAGAAGGATTGAAGCCATAAAATTTCAGATGCTACAAGAATCAAGGCTCTATATTCAAATTCAGTACTTGATCTTTCCACAACTCTCTACATTCTTGAACTCCAAATGATAAGATTATTTCTAATAAGTAAGCAGAAGCCACTGGTGGACTTCCTATCATCAACTATACTGGCCCAATTTACACTAGAGTAACATTTCAGAGATAGAAGAGAAGCTGGCTTAAAATGTAAATCAATGTGAGTTATGCCTTTGATGTGTCTAAAGATCCTCTTGCAAGCTTTCTAGTGATTAATGGTGGGTTTGGACAGGAACTGACTGAGTTTGTTCACAGTAAAAGAGATATCAGGTATGGTCATGGTAAGATATCGAAGAGACGCTATAATACTCTTGTACAGAGTAGGATCTGAGAAGGGTGTTCCAGTAGATTGAAGCTTATGAGAGGGGTACACATAGGTGTTGGGCTACTATTGGTAGTAGACATGTGTGCCTTGACAAGTATATCAAATGCATACTTAGATTGAATTAGATAAATGCCAGAACTGTCTCTGAAAGCTTCAAAACCTAAGAAGTAATGCAACGGTCTAAGATTTTTTAGAGTAAACTAAGATCTTAGCTAAGAGATAAAATGTCATCAACATAAATAATGACCATGATCATATGCTGGCGTGAAAACATTGAAAATAATAAGGTATTTGAAACTGAGTTTGTGAACCCCCATGACACAAAGACCTATTTGAGCTTGTCAAACCAAGCTCTTGGAGCTTGTCTAAGGCCATAAAGTGCCTTATTAAGCTTACAAAGGTGATAAGGCTTATCCTGGCCAACAAATCCTGATGGTTGAACCATGTAAATTGTTTCTTTGAGATCTCCATGTAGGAAGACATTATTGATGTCAAGTTCTTAGATGCTCCATCCCTTGGTGACAGCTAAAGTAAGAATAACTCTAATGGTACAAGAGTTGATGATAAGGCTAAAAATGTCAAAATAGTCTATTCCTGCATTCTATTGGAATCCTTTGGACACAACCTTGCCTTACACCTTTACACTATGCCATATGGATTGTGTTTAACTTTGAAAACCCTTTATTGGTGACTGGTTGATAAGCATCAGAGGGAGGAATAACGCTCCGAGTGTTATTCTTGAGCAAGGCTTGATGCTCAGATTGCATTGCAACATACCAGATGGGATTAAAGAGTGTTGCTTTGACATTGAGAGGCGCTAAGAGTTGGAGCCTTAGTGACAACAGTGAAAACCTTATGATTTAAGTGACCATGTCTTTGACCTAGTAACCTTAGGGTGGATAGAAGGTGAGGTAACATAAGTTGTGTGCTCAGCAATAGAAATAACATGTATATCAGTGGAACATGAGGGGGGGTTAATGTATAAAAGGTACTTGAATAAAGGGAAAATGATCATTTGGAGAACTGTTTGATGAGTGGGAGAGATTATCTTGTGAGTAGAGCTGTCATCTTCTGTTTGTGAAGGACAAGTTTTTGGTTGTTGAGGGAACACACAGTAACAAATCAAGTGTCAAGGATAAAAATTGTTTTATGTATTGAGAAAGGATTTTCCAATATGAGTAATTACTAAAAGCTTACCATTACCAATCATCAGCTTATATCTACCCTTGTATTCATTTTTGATGGACATGTTAGCAAGGTTAGGGGTCACATGATGGGTGGCCGCACTGTCAAGGTACCAGGTTATGTCATTGACTACACCTATTGAAGCAGTGTAAGCAGCATGATTCCTTGGTGTCATTACACTTTGAGGTTGAGAATTATACTAATTCTGAGTATTGAAACTTGAAAGATTTGGCTGAAAATTGGAATCATATTTATTGTAACATGATGATGCATAATTGCCTGGTTCCTCAATAAGTTTTAAGGTGAAAAGTTCTACTAAGGGTAGTGATTAGGTCTCGTTCTAGTGAAGCTTGAAATGTTAGCAGATGGTTTAAGGGTTTCAAAGGTATCAGTGAGTTGTTCAATGTGCATGTCATGGCTTTGCAACATAAACTGTGCCTCTTGTAGTGATATAGTTGTAGGATCACCCTTTTATTAAGGGAAATAGTAAAAAAGAAAGATTTTAAAATTTGAAAAACAAATTGCTTGAAAAATAAATAACTGATATAAATAAACAATCAAGCAATAAATTATAATTACGTAATTAAATAATATGCAGAAGCTTAAGGGCATATAATGAATAAATAAATAAAATAATAATGATGCGGGATGCGAAATAGTAAACGTGGTAGAAGTTAATACGAAAAGAGAGAATCGACAAATAATATTTTTATGTGGTTCGGGAAAACCTATTGAAGATTTTTCCCAAACGATCTTCTTAACAGTGAAGACCAAACTTTTACAAACCATATTGGCTTATGGTGCCAATCAGACCTTGATAATGCAGCTTGGTCGAGATCTTTAAATCTCTTACATAATTTCTCACTATTTTAAAGAGTAGATCCCTCAATTTTTTGCTCACAAACTTGTACTAGATTTTCTTTAGAAAATATCTCAAATTCACGCTCAAAGTATAAGCCTATCAAATAATAAAACACTATATAACTTCATCAGAGAAGAGTGGAGAGAAGTGGAGAGGTGTGTTGGAATGAAAATGTCGTGGGGTATATGTAGTATTGAAAAGCACTATTCAAGCCATTGGACTGGACGTACATGTTGTTAATTAAGGAGGATTTTCTTTTCGACAAATAGGTCACACCAGTTTCTCCACTAGTCTGACCAGTTTTAGCAATTAGGTAAGTAATTGCCATAATCATAAAATCGGTCATACTGGTCAGGGAACTGGCCATACCGATTCCAAATCGGTCCACCGGTTTCCCATAGGTATGACTGGATTGACCTTCAAAATTGAGTCGGTTTTGATATCGAACTGAGGGTGAAGCGGGCCTTGACATTTTTACAAAATTCTGTCCAGTTCTATCTTCTACAATCTGGTTCGTAGGCGGATCCTGAATTCCCTGGAAGATGCTAAGATTGGACAATTTTGATTCATGCCATTTAGATTTCGTTTGATATGTTTCGTGCCCTTCGTAATATGTCACACATGTCTCATCGTTTAAGGTTTTGGTTAGGGGTGTAAGTGGTTCAGTTTATGGTGTTTTATCGAACCGAACCTCAAGTGTGATTTTTCACAAATAGAAACCGAACCGAACCATATAGTATGTAACAACTGAACCGGACCGAACCGTAAAAAACCAATAAAAATGGCATCAACCGACCAGACCGATAAAAGGTACAGAATCGACAAAAATGAATCCGAGAATACAAAAACCATATCGATCTAGTAGCAGAAAGTACAAGAATTTTACCAAACTCGAAGATTTAGCCAATGAAAGCAATAGAAACAAGTTTTCTACAAGGAAATATTGAGGGAATTACAAATTACAGAAAGAATATACTCCACATAAAATTTACATCATGGAAAAAACTATATGAAACTTAGAACTAAAGCACTAATGAACTAACAGAACTGGAAAAACAAGAAAAAAATTCAATAAACACACTCAAAATCTCCTTATCTGGAATCTCAAACTAAAATCTCAACAATCACACTCGATGCTGCAAAAAATACGAGCGAACAGAACTCGTCGTTTGGAACGAAGACTTGAGCTAGGCCATATTAGCTCAACCCAGTAGATAAAATGCTCAAACTTTGACCCTTGCTCGCCGATTTAGGGAACGATAGAGGGTATGGGCTTCAAAACTATGAAAGAAAGATCCCAATGTCTAGATCGAAGATCTGGGCTAGGAAATATATGTAGCTCAACGTCGTGTATATAATGGCCGAACTCAGCCCGTTGCTTGCGGCTCTACGGAAAGAAGAAAGGTGTGTGCATGGGGCTAGGGAAAATGAAATGTTCAAACGTGCTAGGGAAGATGAAATTTTCAGGCGCAACGCTATGGTAGATGAGATAGAGACAGAGAGAGAGAGAGAGAGAGAGAGAGAGAGAGAGAGAGAGACGGCCATGGAATAGGGTTAGAGAAATGAGAAGGCTTATATATGTGGAGTTTCTAAAACCTAAACCCAAAAATGCACACTTTATNTATATATATATATATGCGGTTCAGTTCAGTTCAGTGCAGTTTTTCAACTAAAACCACAGATCGAATCGAACCGTTAGTTTTCAACCAAATTTAAACCGCAGAGAACCGCATAATATACAAAAACCGACCGAACAACCCTAGTTCGGCTCAGTGCGGTCAGTTTTTACGGTTCCACTTACACCCCTAGTTTTGGTTTCTCTTTATTCTTTTTGCATGAACACTTAAGATTAAGATTGTTTAACCTTGTTTTCACATTATTTAGAACCTACACACTTAATTAAAATTTTAGTTCATGTATTATTTATCAACATCAAAATTATCACATTGACTAAGGTCAACAATAGTGTCACCTTTTGATTATAAGTTGACAACTCCTGGGTCATATTTAGTATCTAGTCCTCATACTCATTAATGCTGAGTAACCCTTTCTTCGCTGTTTGCAAATGGTACCTTAGATAAAGTGTCATTGCCTTGGACTGTGAGGTGAAGAGTTACTCCAAAAACCTTCAGACTTCATGTGAGCTTAGCAATGGACTATATGCCGAACATACTTTCTGTGATTGATGATTGAAGACAATAGCCAACTCATCAAATGTTGGTCTGTCCTTTTCCAACTAATGAACTTAGGGTTCAGGATAAATGGTGCTTCATTGGTTATGTTATCAATATTAGCTGAATGATTCTTAAGAAATTCTTCAGGCATCTTGACAGGCCAATGAGGTAAGCTTCTATATCACAAAATCTTGCTATAGAGAGAATTTGGGATTTCTTGAAAATGTAGTTATTCCTATCAAGTCTAATAGAAATAATTATCATATTATTTGGTAACATCATGGATAAAAAAGGAAGAGGATGAGCACTGGCAGTAGGTATGTTAATGTTTGAGGCAGAAGTAAGAAAGTTGGTTGTTGGGGTGTTTCAACAACATTTATGTTATTTGCAGCTGCATTCATAGCTACATTTTCTGTAGCATTTGGATTTGATGCAGCCATTCTAGCTAAAGAAGTAGAAAAGAGAAAAGATGCAGATGGGAAAACCTTATTTTATACCAAGATAAGAAAAAAAAAGAAAACAAGGAGAAGAAGTTTTCTGTATTTGAATGAATGAATAATTACATCAATGAATAGAAAACTGTATATACAATCTAAGAAAAACTGTATTATCCAATCATTTAGACAACTTTTAGTGATGAACCTGTGAGCTAGGAGGTTGCAAGGAATCCTATTGAGTGCTGTGTTGCTTCCTCATTGGTCATTGTATTGTCCAATAACATGATGAAGAGTGGAAGCTAGTAATCTGTTATGATGATGGCCAATGGCAATGTGTTTTGTGGCTAGTGATGACTTGTCCTTTAAGGTGTCATTTGACAGTGAGGTGGGATAAGTAGTGTCAAGTTAGCACTAACTAAAGAACGTTGATCAATAGTTACCATACAAAACTAAATATGTCAATCATATTTTATAAATAATTAAATTGCGCGTAATTGAATTACCGGTAATTGAATTGAGATTGTCATTCTGGATTGCGTGAACCAAACTTGTTAATACCGCTTATAAAATTCTGATTTGTCATGTTACTAACAAAAATAGTGATAAAAGGGCAACAGTTGTTGTAACACTCTAATTTTTGAAACAATGAGAATTAGTTCAACAATTCAAGAAATTTCTTAAAAAAATAAAGGTTATTTTTATTGTGAATCAAAATAGATATTTTTGGAAAGAATGATAAAACACTTTAAGAAGAATTAGAATGAAACGTATCAAACTACTATCCAACAGATAATCATATATTTTCTCGATAGCTATATTTAGGAAGCATATAGGCTCCACGATCCAACAAATGTAAAGATATTTATTTTCTATACGTGCACTCGTAGAAGAAGAAGCAATGATAAAACTATCAACATGTAGGGGAATAAGAAGAAAATTTGTTTTGTGAATCACACTTTTATAGAGAATTGTATTAGTAGCACATAAAATGTGCAATGAGTTGGATATATAGAGGTAAAAAAAGAAAAACGGTAAACGTGCAAAAATGTAGAGATATTAAGTTTTGAAACTGAAAAAAAAAATATTTTAATGAAATTTCACCCTTTTGGGATTTCAAAAAAAAAAGCTCTGAAACTGAAAATTTAATTTTTAATATATCTTGTATGTACGAAAAAAAATTAGAAGTAATCATCTAAACTGTATCACTTAATTTGTAAAACACAAAATAAATATATCATTGTTTTAATCTTTATAAAAATGAAGATATCATGGATTTTGATTTCTGCATAGTAAATACTCAATTGCAATTAAATTAGATAACATTTAAAAATGAATTAGTAATTTATTTCAATTCATCGATAAAAGACATAAACGTTTATTTACAAAAAAGAAATAGTACGAAAATAAGGCTTTGTTAGCGCAAATAAGATTAGTAGTTTCAATCAAAGTTACACATGTTTCTACGTTTTCTAACAAAATTGATTTCAATGATAATTGGTTGTCACATTGATGAAAATGTTTTGGGTGTTTTAGGAATAATGTTTTTAATGTTGGATAGAATTGTCTAAGAGAAGTTTTTCAAAAGTGCACACTTATAAGTAGTACTAGTCATGAGTCATCATGTGTTGCGCATGGTATGATTATTATCAAATAAATTGATTAATTAATTTTGAATAGTAATTGGTTTTTCATTTGGCTATAACTAAAATTGTATAATTTTAATTTTGTAAAAGTTGATACATAAATTATATTAATGATATATCATCTTGACATGAGAGATTATAACTAAAACTCAATCATTTAAACTATGTGAAAGCATCCACCATTATCATGAGTATTATGTCATGTCTCCATATATAAAGCATATAATTCAATATTATAGTAAGTTCATGCATGAAAGATATACTGAAAAGATGAAAAATAAAATATTAATTAAGAATTATCAACAAAGTCTTTGTTACGAATATGTTGCTATAAATGATAAAAAAAATAACATAAGATTCATATTTATAAAATGTTTTGATAAACTAACTCATTAATTGTTGGCATATAACGTGATCACTTAATATTTTGTTAATTAGTTGAAAATAGAAGAATTACTTTTTATAGAAAACTTTTGTTGTTGAAGGCTTCCTAATAAATATAGAAAACTTTTGTTGTTGAAGGCTTGTTAACAACAATAATGAATTGAGTAATTGTAATTTTTAATTGATTTATGTAACTCATATTATTATGTTTTATGAAAAGCTTTTTAATTGTCTTATTTTTTGCAAAATTACAAAACACATTATTATCATTGTTCCAATTTTTTTGGAATTCAATAGCCTCTAATCTTGAAATAAAATAGAATACACTAACTATGTCACAAAATTTAATCATTGAATAAATTATTTTTGTCAAAATGTATCTTATGAGTGGAGGTGGTTTGACTTCTTTCAATTAATTTTCTACCTCTATTGTCTACTTTTTAGTACTCTAAATTCAATTTTGTTTTAATATATCTTAGAATTAGATTTTATAGCCCTTAGTCTCAAAATGAAAAACTTAAATTGTAATCACTGGAAATGATAATTTATCATCCATTCAATTCTACAAATTACTTAAGCTATTAATTAACATTTAAGAATTATAATTAAAATGTAGAAAGACACACACGCATATAAACGATTGAGTAGTTAGAATGTGAAGAGCTAATGTTGTTTAATAAGAATTATTTTGTTTTAAAGTTGATGTTTTCTTCTGATACTATTATTATATGATGCAAAAATCTTTAGTTACTTGAATACTCTTCATGGACCTAATATATATTGAAACATCTTTTGGATACTTAATGTAACACCCCAACTAATTTTACAATAAATTATGTGTTTGATTGTTAATTTTTGCTCTTAATTATACTATGATTATTTGACTTAACGTTTGGATTGAATTAATTAAATGTCTTGCAAAGAAACGATTCAAGGTGATCTAACGACTCATTACGTGCCTAGTATAATTTTAATATAATTGATATTAGTTATCAAAATTGTTGACTTATTAAGATTAAATTTATTTATATTTTTATAAGTTCACTCACACCATATATGCATTTATACCCTAAGAAAACAAAACCTAACACTATTTTGATTTTTTTTATTTGTCTATCTCTCATTCTCTAACTTGCTCACACCAATACATGCATGCACCTAAAGCTAACCCTAACCTACTCTAAAATAGTCTCTGGCCGCCAACAATAGAAAAACCACTGTTTTCTTTTGTCCTCTTTGTCCAGAGGTGAGAATAAAAAAAAAACAAAGAGAACAGTTTGGCTGCTTTGTGGTTAACGAATAGCAACTGTGAGGTTTTTACTTTGGCGTCTTTGAGATAACGAACAAAAATATTTCTTTGTGAAAACTATTTCATTTTTCTACGCAATGACGAAAGTTTGTGATTCAGAACTTCTTTTTATTTCAATGTAGTCAACGTTTTTAAATGTTTAAGTTTAGATTCATATGTTTTAATTTAGATATGAATAATAATGAGTTTTAACACTCTTTTATGACTCATATAAGTCTCTTGAATCATACAATTCTCTTGAATCAATTTCAATAAGGGAGATACGTTTTCAATATAAAAAATATGATTTTTAATGAAAACTGGATTTCAGATTTTTCTGCACACTGTGAATCGACTTCATGTTTCATATACCAAATGATAAAATTTGAGTCTGAAATTTTGATGGTAGCTTTACAACATGTTGAAATATATCCTGTATAAATATTAGGTCATAAATCAAAGTATACGATTTTATATGATTTTTTTAATGTTTCTTTTTTGTTCAGAGGAAACAGTTTTAGGAAACGAATTTCGTTCCATATCTTGACACCTAAACGACCTTGAAATTTCATGAAATTTAATTTGTGAAACCCTAGCGTTTTCAAGATCAGACTATATGAATTTTATAATTTTTAGAAAGCTCTAGTATAAGTTGTTTCTAGTTTTATAACTAGAACAAGTAAACAAGAAGTATCATGAATTTATAAAGCTATTGGAGTTTGGATTTGTACCGTGCTTATAAAGTATATAAATATTTGAGTTTTATTCTTGAGCAGTGACTTGGTTTTCCACTCTACCATCTATGTCATAAACAATTGATATTGTTTTATGTTTTCAATGACTTTGTGAAATTGATAAAACATCTTAATGTGTAAATTTAATAGTTTTGACACTTTGAGCGTTGACCCCTCGAAGCATTCTCTAGACATTTGGTTTTACTAAAGACGTCAAGTAAGTAGAATTTTACGTATACTTTAATGTTTGTAAACTTCGATATTGTATTGATTTATCATTGTGATGTCGTTTGATATTATGTTTAATTATATTGTATGTATGTTATCTGTGATATAATTGTATTGTAATGTTAATGATTATAAATACGTTCATACATATACAAGAGGGTTTGTAGTATGAATATAATCTATTTAATTAAAAGTTTAAACACTTGGTGTGTGTTTATGCTATGAAAGACGTGAGTGGGAAATGAGACACAGGAGACCGGCGGACCTAACAATGGTTAATGGTTAATGTGAATGGATGATCTTTTGGCTTGTCCAGCGATATAATGTGAATGGATGATCGTTTGGCTTGTCCAACGATATAATGTGAATGAATGATACTACCAGGGCCCGGTAGTCGAACATGTTTCGTAATAATTGCCCACTGCCTCTGATTGGCTAAATATTACACAAGTGAGCTCGCGAATAAAGGAAAGAAATGAATGCAATGGAAATGGTAAAGAAAGGAATGTGACAAGTTTGCATGGAAAGAATGTAATGAAACGTAATTAAAGAAAACAAAGGAAATAAAGTGATAAAATGATTATAAAGTGTCAAACAAAAAAAAATGTTCTTATAATGGAATTGAATGCGCATGTGTTTGTTGAGTATGTGTAAGATTTTACTTACTGGGTTTTAGCTAATTCCGTGGTTTCTAAATATTTTCAGGTGAGGAGTAATTGTGAGACTATACCTTGCAGGCGAATTGGACTCAGTAGAATAGTTTGAATAAAAATTTCAGACAATTGGTTTATGATTAATTATTATTATTTTGACGATTTAGCTTAAAATTATTGATTGTTATTTGACTAAGTTTCCTCTGCAAATTTTTCATTATTATTTAAGTACTTTGAATTCAATACCTATAAATTTGAATAGAAAATTTGATAAAGTTACGTTTTAAATTAAGCTATATCTTTCATATTAAATGTTTAATTAACGTTAAAGAGGATATCACTTCCTAAATTATAATCAATAATTTTCTTCTTCCAAAAAATTACATTCAAATTTTTATTGCCATAACAATGATATGGAAATTGCTAACTGTTTTAGTAGGAAACCAAACTGTTTTGCAATGTAATTCAATACTCATTCCCATGTGAACATTAATACTAATTCATTGATCAATTCAAGAATCAATTTCAATAATTTTAAAGGATTATTAATTGTTCAATTGGTAATGGTGAATCAGTTTGAACGAATTAGACTCAAATTATTGGTTGTGCGTGAACCAATTCAACACAGTTTTATTCTTCAAAAAATATCATTTTGAAAATTCTCATTGCTATCATAATTAATATGAATTTGTCATGTAGGTTTTGATTATTGTAGTAATATAAAATCCAAGAACTTTTAATAAAATGTAACTCAATGGTCATTATCGTTTGAGCATTTTCGTGCTTACAATTATAAGAAAATAGATTAGTGAAAATAAGAAAAAAACGATCATAAGAAAATTCTTGGAATTATAATTAGCATTTGACATAATCTAATGAATTTTAGTTCCATAATCAAATCAATGTAATCTAACCGATTGTCCGTTGCTTTCACAATTCAATCTCGTAAGTTACATAATAAATGATCTCATAGGTAATAGTCATAACTCATGTCTATTTTAGAAATATCATTAGTACGGTAAGGATAAAATGATCTAATTTTTTTTTCAAAGATGCACACTTTTAGTAATATTATATAACATATGATATAAATATGATGTACACTTTTACTAATATTATATAATATATGATATAATATGATGTGATGACTATAGATATGGATTATTCATTCCTCTGCTACGCTCTTGTTCTCTGGTGAGCTAGCTTTTGGTAAGCCACATTAAGGAACAGCTCGCTATGATCACTAACGTCCATGCAATGCACAATCAGAGCTGTTAACGCTGAGATCAGAGACAAGTCGGGGTTGATGTATGGTTTTTGTGAAGGTTGTCGAGAAAGAAAGCCAAGGGCAGCAATGGACTTAAAGAGTAAGGAGCACAGAGGAATTCAAATCAACAAAGGAAAAGAAAAAAATAATATGCACAAAACAACAAAGTAAATAAGAAATAGAAGTAGCAAAAAGGCCTTTTGGAGTTGAAAAGACTAATGTCAAGTTGGTTAGTGGACCACATCAGCTAAATACTAGTAATCAGCTAAGTCCCAAAACTACAATTTAATAAAAACTAACAAATGGCCACCGGCAATTTCAGTGAGAGCCATAGCTTTTTTTCCAACATTGAACGCACAAATCTGTTCTAGGCAGCAGCCTTTTGTTTCTTGGGTGCACGGTAAAGACCGACAACACAGCATGGTCTCGCTCAAAAGGCTCAAGAGTCACTTGCTCAGCTGGCTTGAACTGATCTGCTTTCAGCTTATCCACTTCACTTGCACAGACTTCTGCTGGGACAGTGGAGTCTATACAGTTGGCCTGAGAAATTCGAACTCGTTATATTCTCGTGAAAAAACAAATGATTCGGTGACAATTTTCTTTTGGAAATATTCTCTTGCAAATTTTAAAATGGGCTGTGAAATATTCTTCAAAGGGTATTTACATCTATAGAGCTTCTTGATAAGTTATATGACCAAAATATAGCATCCACATAGATTTCGCAAATCGTTCCAATTGTTATCTACTTGACTAAATGGCTTCATGTATGCCATTTCTACTGACTTGCTCAATACTTACCCTCAAAATTAAAGCAATTACAAGAATGGTGTAAGTATAATCAACATACCTTGATTGATATTACAAAATGACCTCCAGCTTTTAGAAAGTAGGAGGCGTTGAGTGCTAAAATCCTAGCCTGTAATATCATTAACAAACGCAAATAGGAATCAGACAAAAATAAAGGCTATGACGCATGATGTGAGACCCCTGGATTAATCGGCCAAAGACATGCCAAAACACGAAACCATAATAATTGAGTGTCGTTCCACTAGCCAATAAGAAGCGTTGCACTCATTACACCTGGCGCAGAAAGGAACCTCATACAGGCAAACAAAAGTAAACATTTAACAAGACTAACCCAATAATGAGAAGGAATTTATCCAATCAGTTAAATTGCTTGCAAGAAGTTTATGCAAAAATGTATGTTGATTGATGAGAAGTTTATAAATATTGAAAGATTAGGAAATTTTCCAAATTCGAATCTTTTCAAATCAGTCTGCATGACGAACGCAACGTCAGGAAATAGTAAAATATTATATTAAAATGTTCTATAAAAAGTCAAAGTGAGAGATGCATCAGAAACTCGGGTTTTCATCATTCAAGGTGTCTTGAAGGGGAATCCGAGTACTTCATCATATGCTGAATAGTTGGATGACATTCAAAAATTCAACAACCGCCGAGAAAATATTTGTACTTCAAACCAGTTAAAACAGTGGAAGAAAAACTGCAAAATGTTTGACAAGACTTGCATCTGTGTAATTACATCCAAGACTATCACAATGTTCGACAAAACAGTAAACTCTTAAAAACAGAAGTACTTGCATAATAGAGAAGAAAAATAAGCTATTTTTAATGTTGGAAATACTTAAGATATAAAAATAGAAAGTACATTGTTTGAAACAATTATGAAAGAAGAATTACATGACGGATAGTAAATTTACATGAAACAAAACATTATTTTAAATGGAAAATTCAACAATTAATGGGCAAGGAGAACCATTATGAAAAAGAGAAACAGCAGCAAACCTGATCAGGCTGAGCAACATCAGAAAAAATTACATCACCATGCCAACCAGCATTCTATACTTGGCTGGGTGTCTAGCATCTTCAATAATGGGAATAATATTAGTACGTTTCTTCGCCATATTGACCAAGTCTCTACCACTTCTATGAGAAAACTCTATCGCATAAACAACCCCAGTCTACAAATAAAGACAAGCAACTTCTAAGAATGATTATCCATATTACCAACACAATATAGCCACTTTTCGAACAAATACTTAGAGGGCCAACGACATCGGACACATGAGATACAGTAGTACCAGAAGCAGCTCCAAGATATAGGACTCGTGCACCAGGTTTCTGAATTAGAAACAAAGGGGGACAAAAGAAAGATTAAGACAAAATGTAAGACATCACCATTCAACAACAGGAAAGGACTTTGCCAATGCAACATACAATCCAGATGTTGTCAACACCACCAAGAACGGCAGCCGCCAACTTCGAACGGAAAGGGTTCCAAATCCTGTATTCAGTTTTTGGTCCGTCTTCATTCTATTGGGGAAAGGGAGAGGATTAATAATCATCATATAATGTCAGTCTTCAGTGCAATAACCAGTTATTGAAAGAGGTGATAGTATGAAAATTACAGTAAGACCAAACAAATTGAAAATGAATTTCAAAAGCAAATAACCTGAACAGATATACGCTTCTCATTGTATACAGCTTCACCAGGGACCATATTCTTAGTAACGAGAGCATCCTCTTTACCCTTTGCAATGAAAATTCCTTCATGTCTATGGGGTTCAACCACAACCCTGCTTCCATCCTTCATACCAGCTCCTCTTCCTCCACCCCGGCCTCTTCCTGGTCCGCGACCGCCACCACGGCCTCTCATGGCACCGCCACCTCTGTCACCGCCTCTTCCACCACCTCTACCTCTACCTCTACCCTCCCACCATAACCTCTGTCCCTGTATCCACCATAGCCAGCCCCACGGCCTGCAAACAATCAACGAAATAGAACAGTGTGTCAATATCAAAACACTAAAATTATACTAACAAACGGAAATCGACAGGAAGTAATTAACAAAGAGCCGGTTCTCTTTCTCGGCTACCTATTGGAGGTCTCATTTTGTCAAAATCGCAGAGCAGGGGAGAGAGTTTTTAGTAGGGTTTATCAGGTTATGGAGCTAGGTCGAACACAGTTGTTTTATAGTGAGAAATTAGGGTTTGAACTGGGCAAGCCGAACCGCTTGGGTGGATCCTGAAACCAGGTAAACCACATTTGTCATTGTTAATTAATACAATCAGTTTTAGTTTTTATTTTTCTTGTTAAATTAATATTGTTTTCTACTCATATTTACAATTCAGTAAATAACTTAGTATATGTTCAATTAATATTTTTATTTGCATATATAATATTTAGGATGTGTAGATGGTTATTTGGAGACTTTTTTAGGTTCTGATTTCAGCATTGAATATTTAAGATAATGTCTGTATATGAGGATATTCTCGTACCTATCATATGACATGAGTGTGTTTTTTCAAAAATGAAAAAAAAAATATTTAATTTGATCATAAAATATCAAAATAATATAAATTTTCATATGCAACTTTAATCTGGATGACAATATAAATTAACACATATAAATCGTACAACACAATTTTCTTTAAAATTTTAAATTTTGAGAATAAAATTGTTGTGCCAAAAAAATATATAAATAATATACAAATATTAGATATATTAATTAAGCTTTATATATTAACATTGTCCAATTTGACTGTTTGACGTAATCGCTAATTTTAAGAAAGAAATTAAATAATATAAGAAAGAAATTAAAACTATATACAATTTAGGAAAGTATCTAATTCTAAAGTTGAGATAGAAGAACGAGTATTTTAAGATTTCTTTGTTCTTCTATTTATTAGTTGTCTAGGTCTTACTTCTTCTACAACTTTAAAGATCCTCGCAACATGCTGCTTTTCAAACAGGTATGGTGAACTAATGACTCTTTTTCATGACTCCCTTTAAAGACTCTACGCTTATCTTTTTACTGTGATTTGCGTCCATTGCAGAAAAGAAACAATAACTCAAACATGAGTACTTCGAGAGCTTCAGCTTGGGAATGGCTTCCAATTCATCTTCTTGATATGATAATCAGCAAATTGGTATCAATCTTCGACTTTCTACATTTGACTGTTGTTTCCAAGCGATGGTATTATGTTGCGCATGACAGAGACAGAAAGCTACTGACTTTTTCTTCCTATCCGATGCTCATTGTTTCCACACATGATGGTTGTTCTGAAATAACTCAGTCTTTATGATCCTACAGAGAAAAGAATCCGCAAATTTGAACCAAAATTTCATTATAGTAAAAGGTGTTGTGGTTCATCTTATGGTTGATTGATCTACTAGAAGAAATTGTTGGAGATAATAAAGGAAAGAGAAGTCAAGAAAGAAATAAAACAAAAAATGTGAATGAAAGTGTGTGATGCGAAATTGAGTGAGATTTAGTCACACATTGAAAACTCACGGAAAAAATGTTAGGTTTATATAAACTCAACTCTCATGAACCCCAAGGGGCACCCCACATTTTGTGGGGAAGGGAGGACCTAGATGGCACATGGTCCTCCCCTCACGCGTGCCCCGCCATCAGGCTGGCTTGGTCCGATCAAAGAATTATTTTTTTGGACAAAATTTCTTTTGATTATTTACTTGGAGAAGAAAGCTTGGAGCTTTGAATTTGTTAAAGCTAAATAAATATCTTCTGGATTATCTGTAAAAGATAATTAGAAAATTAATTATCTCCATTACCCCTAATTTCGTGCATGGCCTTATCAGCACTAACCATTTTTTTACTTGCTCTCCAAGCTGCCCACATTTTAAATAAAGACAGTGAGCACACGAAGGAACTTCGATTTTATCACCATAAGAAAACCTCGTTTTCATCACCATTATCAAAATATCTGCATATTGAGAGAGATATATAGAGAGTTATGAGAGAGTCTGAGTAATTGGTTGCTATACTCCGTTGTATCCTGCAGTGGCAATTCATCGTAGTCTTCAAGCACCCTGTGGAGGACGATTATTGTCATTAGGGTATTGCTTATGAGCAATCCTCGATCTTCACTAATTATGCTTTAATTATTAGAATTTCAGTTGTATTTATTTTCTCTATTTATTTCTGTATTTTCGTGTATGAATTCTGATAATTTTTCATTGTAATCGTTTATGTTGCATTTAAGTTGTAATCGTTCTAATTATTGTATTGTTGGTTTATGAAAGTATTTTGTTCCATCACTACATACAACAGAAATCATGGTTGTTACTCTATTTAACATGTTCTCTGGAGTTCTTGCTCATCTACCTCCCCTGACAGCATATGTTCCTCAACTTGATGAGGATGAAAAATCCTATGCTTATGAGTGTCACATTAAAAAGGCTATATTGTCGAAAGATCCGTCTTTGTATCCTGATGATTACGTGATTGTGATAATTTATAGTGATATGTGTAGATTAGCATTACTTAAATCTGGTCATAGTGATTGGTCATATTACGATCAAAACACTAGAGGATTAAATGATATTGTAATTCATAAAGGTGAAATATTGGTCATTGATCACTGGATGGGACTATTGAAAATTGAAGCGACTACTGATGCTGGCGATTCCACGTACAAATCCGTCCGAGGAAAGATGGTTCTTCTATGGCTTTCACTTTCACAATTTGATCTTGCCTATGAAGTAGCATCAGCTACATATATTGTTGAATCATCTACTGGAGTACTATTTTTGGTGCGAAGGATTTTGGAAGGGGGACCAAGGCCATAAAGTATTTGACATCTAATTTCGAGATATATAAAGTCGTTTAGTCGAACGATGATGAGTGTCCGAAACATTATGAGATTAAGAGTTTGGAGAAAAATACTTTGTTTATCAATGATAATCAATCTCTTATCATTTTGACCAGCGAGTTTCTTAAGTGTCTACCAAATTGTATTTATTTCACTGATGATAATATTGAGTTTCCTTTGCCGCTCACTTATGGACCTCGTGATGCTGGTATTTTCAACGTGGAAGTTGGAAGTATTGATTTACATTACGTACCAGATCCTTCTCAGAAATTTAGGCCAATCCCGATTTGGATTTTGCCTACATTACAATGATAACTGAATTGATTAGTCACCTAATTAGTATCTACTGTAGAGGCAGAGGCAGAGGCGCGCTAGCAATTGTGTGGGGACTAATAGAGAATTGACTATTGAGGAACGCTACACCTCCAGAGATTTATGTCTAATTTTTTTTGTGACCAATCAATGCTTTACAAGCCAATTCCGAAAGGAATAAAGGCCATAGCTGATATTGAGCCATTCCTAGCTATATATTCATATATATTTCGTGTACTTAACTTAGATGATGTTTTGTAAGAGTAACTCTCACTTTTTTTATTTAATTTTTGATAAATCTCATTGAATTAAAACCATCATGACATCATACATTTGCTTTGGCTTATACCTTTCTACTACTTAACACAACACATAGTTAAATGAGGAGAGCAACATAATCTATAATCTATAATATATAAAAAAACACAATCCTAGAAAAACTTTCACTTAACATTTTCACCCGTCTATTTTTTTCTTATCCTAAACTACCATTCATTTTAATATGTGACAACTTTTTATTTGTTAAGAGATAAATTCATGTTTTGAAAATAAGAGAGACAGTTTCTGTGTTGAGTTAACTTTTGAATACTAAAGAAGCGTCATTGATCATCTTCGTTCAAACATATATTTAAAAAAAATAATGGATTTTATGACTCTTCATATTTGACCTTGCAATTCAATAATTAATAAAGATATATACAAGAATTAGATAAAAATAATATAGCACCATGCTGTGATAAAACCAATTTGATAAAACCAAGTTTGAAAAGTTCCCATTGTTACATTTAAAAAAATGTATTTAACTTTTGAAGACTACATTAAAAGACGGTGATTGTAAACCACTGCAACTTTCCATTGATTTGGAAATGTTGCAAGTCCTGGACAGTATATATATATAAATATATGAGACCACAAGATAGACAATCCTCAACGTCCTCCTTCATCATGTACAAACAAACCTGCACAAGTTTCAAAATAGTTCAAACAAAAGATTTAAGAAAGTTCATTAAATTGTATTTAAGATATGGATAGTGGTCTCATACAAAGGCTATCAATATACTAAAAGGAGTGGCTTATTAGAGTCAAAGTTTTAAGGAAGACTACAGTAGAGACATATAAGAATAAAAAGGAGATGCTATTATAATGAAATTGATAGTGAGTGACATGAAGGTAAGCATTTGATCTAAATAGTTTATTTCATTTTTTTTTATTCATCAATTCATGCTCAATTGCATTGCTTATATTTTATTAGGGCCAAAAGATTCAAGGCACTTGATATAATGAAACAATTGAGAAATTGAAAAGTTAATTGAAAAGGGAAAGTCATATGTTATAAAGAACGAAAATATTAGACCTGTGAATATGAGCTACCTTAATGTCCACGAAGAATTAGAACTATCCCTTACGTGGAATAGTGAAATTGAGATAATTGACGATGTGACAGATTTAGACTTTACAAGTTACAGTTTTGTGGACTTCAACAATGTCATTGATTTTGTCAATTCAAAAAAAAATCATAGGTATTATATCTAATCTACCCTACTTCTTATAAATCATGTACCAAAACATAGATTGATTCATACCTCATTCAATTGGCAGATGAAGATTCTCTATCAACAACACCAACAACTGTACTAACAATTAATCCTTCAATTGTAGAGGCTTCATGTTTAAAAGATAGGTTAGTGTGAAAAATAAATAGTTACTTCAATTGGAAAACTTTCCACTCTTTTACTATTTTTCATTTCAAGGTTCGATCACTTATAAAAAGGGAAGGCTTACTAAAGTTCATTGCTCCATCAAAACGCCTAATTAAGGCACCTATCGTAAACTTAGAAGATATAATCACCAATAAAGTTGAAAAACCAGTTTGTCCATTTTATAGAACAATAAAAGGTATTCAAAACAAGGAAATCTTGGTCTGAGAACTGCAGAGAGTGTAGTGGCAGAGTTTACCCAACTACAAGTAGAGCAACAACATTTTGTGCTCAATGCAATGCGTATGATGTATCATTCACAAGAAAGTATTTGCTAAGGAATATTGTTTCAAATGGTAGTGTTGAAGCTAATATAACAATATTTGAGTGTGCTGAATACTTGATAGAATGCACCGTATCTGAATTTTCCAGATAACTTCTCACGATAAATTAGATTAACATATTTCAAAAGTAGATTTGTATGCTATTTCTTTTAATAACTAAATTGCTTTCTTTTCTACAGTGTGCTAAAAAAGAAAATGTTGAACACTACAAGAATTTGGTTTTGGCGGAAGGAAAGAAATATAAATTCTTAGTTTGAACAAAAAGGGTGAAAAAGATAGGGGGTAAAGGAACATCAAGAAATATGCAAAGTTGACAAAATGGGACAAATTCCTTACAAACGTTCTGGACGGCACTTAAAGAAACCTAAAATAGAAAATTAAATGCAAGAGTTTTTAGTTTATATAATATAGTAATGGACATATATATTTTCAGTAAGAGTAGGTTTGGGTATTGAAGGTCATAAGGGCCCATTACTTTTAAGTAGTCATTGAACAATATTCTTTAAATACTTTTGTTTGAAATGTGTATTGTATCCGATTTTTCCTTATTTTTAAGTATCGTGTGCCATAAACTAATTGTTAGCCTGTAATAATTCTATTGTTATTCAAATTGTAAATTTTAAATATTTGTTACAGTAGACATATTTATATATTAGTTACAATTTTAAGTGTCTTTTGAGCTACCTAAGAACCCTCTATCTATGCTGCCAAAAGGCAACAGTGTATGACATTGTACATCAGACCCCCTCACAATCATACACAAAAAAAAAGATTATAAGATACCCAGAACTCGAAATCATAGATGACCCAAAGCATTAAAAATATTCAATTATTTTCAGTTCAAAAACATGATTAGAACGAATAATACACCAATTAGTGTTCAACAATAGCTTCAATATAATAAACACAGAGAAAAAAACAGTATAAACTTAGCAATGTTTACCACTACCTAGCGAATAATATATAAACTTCAATTAATGATTCTAGAAAACTTGCAAGACTTAGGAAAAATGAAACTAATTTCAACCCCACATCACATATCACTTTGAAGTTCCATATTTGAATTAGAAGAGGTAATAAACCTATGTTGATCTGACTTTAAAGATATTCAATTCGAAGTCAAAATTTTAGAACTTAAGCCTAAGGCACTAAATGCAATATGAGAAAACCAAATAAATATAAATGAAATAAAAAAACTGCATGCATTTGAAAATTACACACCATACAAACCTGAAGACATGATCAACTCCTCTAGCCAATACCTGCATAACATCGTTGATGAGTCTGTAAGCTGCAACATCTTATCAATTACCTCCAAGTATCATACAATCTTTATCTGAACCACTTGAATGAGACCTAGGAAAGTAGACAGAAAAATGACAAATGCTGTATGAGATACCTTAGCCACATATTTCGTATCATCTCCCGTTCTCTTCACTTTGACCTACATTAAATGAAAAACTGATTTTTACTACCGTTTGTCAGATTGCAAGATCAACATATGGGTGTGCAGGGGACGGTTTCTGATTCCTAATAATGAAAGGAATCACTTCTCATAATCCCACTAAATAGCATAACGTTTATAAGGGAAAAATAAAAGTAAAATCATTTACAGACCTTGCAATGTATAGAATCCATGAATCTCCGATCCCACTACACTTCCGCAGATATTTTTATTTTATGACTGCAAAGACAAATAAACTTATTTAGCTTTTAGGGTCAGAAATGTAGAAACATAAAGTGTCATAAACCAAATTTGGAAAAACATTAATTTTATTAATTTCATAATAGGGTTAGCATTAAAGCCTTACCTTTTTTTTTAAAAGGCAGTTTTTGGCAGTTATCAACGAAGAAGATTCTAAATGGAGGCAACTCTTAGGAATGCAAGTATCCAATACTATATAATTTTCAACTTTATGTAAAAAGCATCATACAAAGTTAACATTGATTAAAAAAATCATACATTCTCAAAGAGGAAAGAACAATCTTTGGTTTCACAGTCTTCAGGCCAACTGGAAGAACAATAATTGGTTTCACATTCTTCACCCCAACGTGATCATCAGATTATTAAAGCAGACAAAAAACTTTTTACAGAGTGAGTAAGTTGAGGATTGGAACTTTTTTACTTAAAACATCCTATCACAGTAGAATAACATGATACATGGTGTTTATTGAATAGCCGCAGTAACATTGTATAAGATTCTGAAAAAATCAAGCACAACAAATGGGACATCTGAAATTCACGTGAATTGCATCAAACAAGTAAGGACATCTAAACAATAACGTTAAATAAGTCAACATTTTACGTTACTCATTTGCTATGTGTATGTCAGAGTAATTTTCATTGTAGATCGACCATTATTCAATGAACATGAACATGGAAGCAATAAATCTTTTTACTAAATTAGGATACAGATTTTAAAACTTAACAATGAATGCTATGACTAACAACATCTAAAGATTTGGTTGTGAGAAACTATTAATAGATGTATAAGTCTAGCATAAATCAAGATATTATAGAATTTATTTGTACATTAAATACATGTTATTGGATCTAGGAAGACTTTTACAATTACTTTCAATATATAGTTATGGAATCAAAGTTTTGTGTTTTCCAACATATTAAAGATGTGCTGTCATGTCAAGATAATATTAAATATAACTGTACATTAAATTCGGGTTATGAGCTCTAGGAAGAGCTATACAACTTTTTAGAAGTTATAGTTATGAGTTTAAGTTTGGTGTTCTCCAAGACATAATATATGTGTTTGTCATGTCTGGGAAGATTCTTACAATTTACTATAAGATATTGTTATGGGTTTAAGATTCAACATTTTTCAAGACATTAAACATGTTGTCTGGGAAGATTCTTACAATTTATTATAAGATATGGTTATGAGTTTAAGATTCGACATTTTCTAAAACATTAAACATGTATTGTCATGTCAAGATATTACATAATATATTTGAACATTAAATACAGCTTATTGACTCTAAGAAGACTTTTACATATTTTCAAAATATGGTTATGGAAGAAAATTTTGGTGTTTTTTAACACATTAAAGATGAGTTATCATGTCAAGATACTATAAAATATAATTGTACATTAAATTCAGGTTATTGGCTCTAGGGAGACTTATGCAATTTTCTAGGAGATATAGTTATGGGATTAAGGATTGGTGTTTTCCAAGACATTAAAGATGTGTTGTCATGCCAAGTCATTAAAAATACTTTTAACATTAAAACATTATGGTCTAATGTCTTAGTTTTTGACTTATGAGTTTCAAAATTTAAATCTACAACAAAATAAAATTAGAGATGGTTAGTTATTTCAAATTACAGATTATCATTAAAATTACATCAATGTCCAAACAATTCTTAAACTCAAACTAAGAACTCTAACAAACTTTAGAACAAGCCATACTTTCAAACTACACTATAGTTTACATTGTAATTGCTTTCCTCAGAACTTTTGTGTGGCTTATGTTAGTTATGTTTATGTTATGTTTGTAAAGTGTTTTCTACGTTGGTGTTTGTAAAGTGTAATCTATGTTGGTGTTTATAATTTATAACCTCTATTTAGGTTTGACAAGTGTTTTAAATATTTATGTTAGTGATGAGTTGCTTATGTTTGTGTTTATAATGTTTACTTTATTTAATCATGTAGCCAACAATGAACAATTTTACTTTAACCATGGAGTGAGCATGCAATATAAACTCAAAACCAGTCATGTAGAGAGCCAAGGGAGAAAAAACACTGAAAAACAGTTACCTAAGATGCACTCAATGTCAGAAACAACTTGCTGAGAATGTTGTGCCTGATAAAAATATCATTCTTTAAATATTCTCTCCTATTGGAACTTATACGTAAAAATTTTGATATATCAAATCCATAACTCAAATCTTAACAGTCATCTTTTATATCTAACATGCAATTCAAAATCTAAATAAAAATATACCTAAATGATTCACACAATTGGTTTTGAATAATGATAATTATTAGAAAAATAGTGGATATAAAAACTTAGCAAGTAGTTGATAGGGTTGGTTATAAATGTTAATATTAAATATTAAAAACAAGCGAAACAGTGTGAAGGATATATACCAAACAACACTTTTATTTATTATAGGTGTATTATTCTAAGACCAAAACTTCCTAAAACTAGATCAAGAAAATCTTTGAAGTCAGTGCATAAAGTCAGAGAGAAACTGTTGCTAACATAAAAAAACAAATCAAGAGATTCAAACTTCCAACACTAAAACAAATCATCAGAGTCCATCACAAAAATAAAGTGCATTAAAACAATACTAGAGTAAGTATAATTCTTCTTTGCTTTAAAAAAGTATTTTACCACAAAATAAAGTAAGAAAACTTATATCTTCTAATTGACTGTAATCTATAATATTGTATGCATCATTGGATAGGCAAAAAACTGTAACAGACATTACTCAACTTCAACTAAAGTGCATCAAAGTACAAAAGTGCATCCAGCCAACATCATTGAGTAGATAAGCATTTTGGTATAGATTTAAATTTCTATGTGTTGCTAGATTCTTCATGAGAAAAGTTACAGCTACAACAGTTCCAAATATGAAACTCAAAATTAATTACGATAAATTTCTACATTTTTGCAATTGTGTATATTGAGTCTACTTTGGTAAAGTAAAAGTAAAATAAAAATAAAAAAGACGAATTGTTTTGGATACAAAATAAGAATATATTCTTTAAAATCTTTTTAATTCTGAATAAGTATTATAACAATAATAAAAAGTGATCTAGAAGGGAAATCAACATGTACATCCCTTAAGATTTAATGTTAATGATAAAATAATAACAAAATACCTACAAATTCTTACACAAAACAAACATGTAAAAATCAAATATTGAGACAGAAAAATTAGAAATGAAATGGTCTTGGATACATAATAAGAACATATACTTATGTAGTGAGAACATATACTTATGTAGTGAGAACATATACTTCTCAAAATGTTTTCAAAACCAAACACACACATACATAAGGAAAATACGTTTTTCATACCTTGCTGCTCATGAAAAGAAGTTCTTCTCTCCGTCCATTCTTCCAGAAAACGACTTGCCCACCATACAGAAGTACCTGAAACAAGTTTCATGAGTTAGACAACATTTTTGGTGAGGTCATATTTCATAAGACAATCATGATTCATTTTCCTAAGTTCATCAAATAAATCAAGTCTTAAGGAAGCTGGAAGCCTAATCAAGACTTACCAGAGGTTCACCAATTCAAAATAGATAAAGTTTCTGAAAGGCAAAGCAACAGCGGAATTATATCACCTAAAGATGACATTATAAATCTATATCCAATTTCACTATCTTCAAAAACTTCTCTGTCATGATCATCAGGTGATTCAGGAATCAAGGCAACCGCTTTCAAGCTGCTTTAAAATTTTGGTTTAAGTTGAAATATCAATCGTTTTCAATGTAATAGTTCTTACTTGCTCTAACACATAAGACACAACTACTTAATTTCACAACTACCAGAAACATAACGAATTGCATCGCCACACACACACATATATATATCTTCATGTGTTTATTGATGTATTGTGTCAATTAAAACAAGACTTAACTATATTAGTTACTTGATTTTAACGTAATCCGTTCTTGATACAAGCAATAATGAATCCAGCTTTAAAGCACTAAAAATATTACATGCAGTCACAAGAAGATAGACGAAGACAAATTTATATGTCAAGTGAATCAAATAAAAGACGTCAAAAACTAAACCTCTCTGTCATGACATCAGGTGATTCAAGAATCAAGGCAAGCCGATTTAAAATTTTGGTTTAAGTTGAAATATCAATCATTTTCAATGTAATAGTTCTTACTTGCTCTAACACGTAAGACATAACTACTTAATTTCACAACTAATCAGAAACATAATGAATTGCATCGCCACATATATATGTGTGTATATATATATATATATATCTTCATGTATTTATTAATGTATTGTGTCAATTAAAACAAGACTTAACTATATTTGTTACTTGATTTTAACGTAATTCGTTCTTGATACAAGCAATAATGAATCCAGCTTTAAAGCGCTCAAAATATTACATGCAGTCACAAGAAGATAGACGAAGACAAATTTATATGTCAAGTGAATCAAATAAAAGACGTCAAAAACTATGTCACAATAATTCTGATAAAGTTAAAAATAGTCCTTCATTGGTTGGTCAACAAATATCTTATGAAGTTCACGGTTAGTGTCTTCAAATCATCTATTACTTATAGTTTTATCAAAAAGTACATATTTATATTATACATGGTAATACTTTATCTTTGATTCCATTACAATGTCTTAAATATTGTTTACAGGACAAACTTTTCATGAATCGATCCGTTCTTTGCTGCACGAACTAATGACTATTTCTCCATGTACTTTTTGTAATGCAATCAAATTCGAACATGAAACTGCTACATTTTGTTGCTTCAGTGGACATGTATAGCTTTCTTAAAATAATAATGGATCTTACTAATATCATAATTTATTAAAAAATCTTACATGTTGTACTTTTCACTCAATGTCAGATACAACTTATTGAGAATGTTGTGCCTGATGACTTATATGATGTATTCACCAATCAATTTGAAGACAACATTTTATTTAGAAAAAAAATCAGAGCATACAATAATATTTTTTCGTTTAGTTCATTTGGAGTAAACCTGGATAAAACACTCGCGACTTCCAGAAGTCGGGTATACACATTTAGAGCACAAGTACAAATTTATTATGATCTTTCAGCTCTACTACCAGAAGATAGACAATAATTTTTCCAGCTATATTTCTATGACACCGACAATGAATTATAAAATAGGATTAGGATCTTAGCAAATAGTGGCCTCAATGAACACATCGTTACAAGGCTTATGTCGATTTTGCAACATAATGTATATGGTCAATTCTTTCATACTCTACATAGTTTCCCATCAATTGAAAATATACATATTCACATCGCTAGCAATGTTGGTATTGATCAACATGTGTATAATCTACCAAAGATTGATCAAGTTACAACTATTTGGATTGAAGGAAATAATAATAATATACCTTTTGAGAGAGACATAGTTGTCCATGAACATTTAGGGAGTCAACATAGAATACAATATTACTTCAAATGTCACGATTCACTTCAATATTCTTTACTTCTTCCAAGTGGTGAACTCGGATGACATCAAAATATCAGGCGACGTGTTTAAAGGAATGATGTTGAAAATGCTGATGAACATACAATGCCTTTGAGCTTAGCTAAGGATCTTATTATAAATGAATGTCGAGGTAAATATATTCCAACTTTGTTAGTGCATACTTTCAGTTTTGATACTTAATGAATACGACATACTATACTAAAGTTTCCTTCTCAATAACATTAATAGGCATCTCAAGATGTGATTCATCAAAAGTTTCATGCCGAGAGTATTATTGTTACAAGCTCCAGATAAGGCCTTCATCCAAATCAATACTGCTCATGGCAGGTCGACTTCTACAACAATATGTTGTCGACATGTATATAAAACTTGAGACAACAATGCTTGATTTTTGTAGAACCCAACAATCTCAGATTAGGTCTGAACTCTACCAAGGAATTGTTGATGTTTTAAATGCTAGAGAAATAAGAGGAGTCAAAGTTGGGAGACATATTATCCTTCTAGCATCATTTATTGGAGGACCACGAGATATGCACCGACGTTATTTAGACGCAATGACATTGGTACAACATTTTGGGAAACCTGACCTGTTTATAACATTGACTTTCAATTCAAAAAGAAAAGAAATAAAAGAACAACTAAGAGAAGATCAACTCCCTAATGCTAGGCCAGATTTTTCGAGGATTTTTTTTTAGAGAAATTGCAAGATTTGAAAGACCAGATTGTGAAGAAAGAAATATTTGGGGAGTTTGCTGCTTATGTTGTTAAATTTCAGAGGAGAGGACTCCCACACTTTCACATGTTACTGATATTGAAAAGTGGGGTGAAAATAACAAATACAGACCAATATGATAAGTATGTTCGTGTTGAGATTCCTGACAAACAAGTCTTGCGCTGTATGATGCTGTGAGCAGACACATGTTACATGGACCTTGTGGGCATTATAATGTTAATAGCCAACGCATGGTAAATGGAGCATGTAGATTCAGGTATCCACTACCATGTAGCTCAAAGGCGATGTAGGGAAAAGATGCGTATCCAACATATAAAACAAGCGATAATAGAAATCAGGTAACGACCATATTATTGTGTGTGTGCCTCTCTCTGAATATGTCGTGTTTATGGGTCTGTGGTCTTGTCTATCTTTATCTCTCCTAATCACTTTTATCATATATAATACTAATGACTGGTTCCATACAATCCTTACTTACTCTTGAGATATAACTGTCATATCAATGTTGAGATATGTTCTAGATTAAAGGCCGTTGAATATTTGTACAAGTAAATGAATAAAGGACATGATAGAGCGACTGTGTTCATATCACAAGATAATGATATAAGAATTATCAATGAAATAAAAGATTTTAAAGATGTGATGTGGGTTTTTGCACAAGAAGCTTTATGGAGGATATATGATTTTAGATTGAACGAAATTATATCTGCAGTTATAAACTTACAACTGCACCTTCTAAATGAGCAATCAAAGATGTAATTCAATGGGACCATGTCTCAAGAACAAAGTTGACATAGTACTTTAAGGTGTGTAACATCGATGAAAATGATAGAAACTTGTTGTACAAGGAATTTCCTGAATATTATGTATGGAATAGAAAGTTTTGAATATGGACACAGAGAAAAAAAGATAAGTAATCTCTCGAATTGCTAGAGAAAACCTTAATGAAGGAGAGAGATAATATTTGCGTCTATTGAATCATGTAAAAGGACCAATATCATTTGAAGATCTATTAATTGTGAATGCAACACAATACTCCGCATTCAAGGAAGCATCACATAAAGGGAGACTTTTAGAATCTGATCAAAGTATCATTGAATGTCTTGATGAAGTTGTCGCATTTCAAATGCCACAAACGTTTCAAAGACTATTTGCTATTCTGTTAGCTCATTGTGAACCGACTAAGGTACGAAGATTATGTGAACTTTATTTTGAATCAATGTCTAAAGACTATTCAAAATCTAGTGAGAAATCTTGAATGTCCTTATACAATGTACTTTGCGAGACATACAATCCTTCCTTCAGTCTATAGGGAGAAGCATTTCACAATTTGACTTGCCACAACTAACAGACAGCTTATTCGTTGAAAGTTCACTGAGTAGTAAGGAAATAAGTGATGAAGAATCGATCGAAGTCCCGTATATGGATATTGATGATTCATCAAAACTTAATGCATAGCAAAAATATGCATATGATGTCATACTTGATAGGGTCGACAACAACCGAAGTGGATTTTTTTTGTTGATGGGCCTGGAGGAACTGGCAAAACATTTTTATACAGAGCAATGCTTGCCAATATATGATCGAGAGGTATGATAGCCTTTGTAGTAACATCATCAGGAAAAGCAACATCAATACTTCTTGGAGGATGCACTGCACACTCTAGATTTAATATACCACTTCAGGTAAACGATACAACAATGTGTAGTGTATCCAAACAAAGTACCAAGGCAGAATTGATACGAAGGGCCAAACTAATTATATGGGACACCATTGGCCACAAAGTTCACCATTGAAACTGTAGATATAACTCTTAGAGATATTCTTGACTCTTCAGAATTATTTGGAGGAAAAATTATTGTGTTCGGTGAAGATTTTCGATAGGTATTACCAGTCGTACCGAGAGTAACAAGGTAACAAACTGTTAATGTCAGCTTGGTTAGATCATATATTCTGGGAGACGATGGAAGTAATTCCATTGATGTAGAATACGCGAGCTCAACATGAACAACGATTTGTGAATTTCATATTACAAGTTGGAAATGAGACTGAACCAATGGATAAGGAAGATTTCATCACCTTACCTGAAGAGAGAGTGATTTCAGGAGATGAACCAGATTCTGCTGAGATCGCACTTATTAATTCAATTTTCCTAGTCCTAGCAAACAATGTGTGTTCAGCTGAATATATGACATAACGTGTAATTCTTTCAACCATAGATGAATATGTGGACCATTTGAATGAAATAATGATTAAATTATTTCCTGGAGATATAATGGAGTTTATGAGTTTTGATGAGACAGTTGATGATACAAATAACTATTATCAACAATAATTTCTCAATTCACTTGAACATGTAAAAAATACCCACTGCCACGTGGACAAAAAGAACCTACCTAGGGCTTGCGGAAAGCGAAAAAACCACTAAAGTGCAGGTTCCCAAGAGAAGACAAGACGATATTTGAAAAGGCACATGCAAATTTAGAAATCCTCATCGTTACACATCAATAAGTGAAATTTATTATTTAGTGAGTGTAATGGGGGGAAAATGAACAAGAAAAAAATCACCCAAGACATGTGTACAGAAAGAACGCTGAAACAGGATGACTATCGTTTCTGGAATGGGGGTCAATCGCTTATTGAACGGGATGACGATCGCTTCTGGACATGTGACCATCACTTCTGGAAACGGGTGACTATCGCTTCTGGAACGGAGGAACTATCGCATCCAGAACGAGAGACCATCACTCCCAGAACAGGAAAAAATAACAGAACGAGAACTGACATCTCGAGAACGGGAGATCATCACTTCTAGAATGAGAACCGATATCTCAAGAACAGGGAATCGTTACCTCCTGGACAGGACAGAACATCAGAACGAAAAAGAGGGTTCAGATTGACAGTCAAGTGGTTGTGATTGATTGGCCCGAACCACAAGGAACCACCAAGTGGCTATGACTGATTGAGTTGCTGAGGACAAAACAACTTAAAGGAATGAGCAGAGTAAATAAGCACACGCCTGAAAGCAATCCCATCAGTCGAAAGCATAGGAGATGTGATCATCCATGTTTTATTATTCTTATTATTGTAAGACTTATAAGTACATGGTCATGTAAAAAGAAAAATGAGAGGACCTCAACAAACCTCAACTAAAGACACTGCCCTTCCTATCTTCTCTCATCAATTACTATGTAAAATCATTTACATAAGTGAATATCAACAATCTCCCAGTGGTTTTTCTTCTCTTTAAGGGTTTTCCACGTAAATGATGGTGTATTTATTCTCTCATTCTCCCTTTAAATTGTGATCTTTATTATTTGTTCGTAGAGAGTTTTCCATACCGAAAAAAAATCCTTTACATCACTAGAACCGAATGATGTTCCTCCACATAGATTATTATTGAAGAAAAATGTCCGATCATGCTATTGTGAAACTTAGACCCATCGAATGGTTTATGTAATGGAACTCGACTAGTATGCCATGGTTTTGGAAAGAATCTAATACATGCAAAAATATCTGTTTGACAACATACTGAAAGGATGTTTTCATTCCAAGAATTTCATTGAGCCCGGCGAATGATGAAGGTTACCCATTCAAATTTAAGAGAAAATAATTTCGTGTACGTCTCTGTTTTTCAATGACAATCAATAAAGCTCAAAGACAAACAGTTTCTTATGTTGGTATCTATCTTTCTCAACATGTGTTTTCTCATGGTCAATTATATGTTGCGCTATCACGATGTGTTTCAATGACAACGGCAAAAAAAATTGGTTAAACCAAGGGATGCAAGGCGTGAAGATACAATATATACGAAAAATATTATATATCAGGAAATACTCAATCAATAAATAAATTTCAGTGTGTTTTCATTAGTTATTTCGTTAAAATAAAAGTACCCTTTAACATCTTATAGCATGTCATTAATAAATATGTAATATATTGAAGTTTAAAACATAAATTGCTTAACACGTGGAATGCACGTCACACACCAACTAGTGTTTATAAAAGTTTACACCAAATATATATTAATATATATTTGAACGTATAAAAAACACAATATATTCGGATGAGATTTTAGCATAGTAGATCTAGACGCATTAAGTTAAAAAAAGAAGATCTAGACACACATTTAGACAGCCATTTCATAGAGACACCTAATTAAGTACGAACAGTAAAACCAAACATTCACACACAAACACGCATTTCGACAGACTATTTCTTTTCTTGATGAGAGTCAAGTCATGCGCTACACCCACACACAGATAAAGAGAGATAAATAGACAGCTTATTTCTAAATTAATTAGTGTCTCTCATCAACATGGGTGCTCTTCTCAGCTTTGTTAAACTTCCGGTTACATACCCTGCAAACGACGAACGCTCCATTGTGATATCTCTGGTGGCCCAACACTTTATCAGGCTTTCCCTTCAGATGTTTCTTGCATAAATTACACCACCCATTATAATCATACTTTTGTTCTGGTTGCGGTTGCTCATTTTCACCCTCCATAGCCTTAAAGATCAATTTGAAGTAGTAAGCTAAGAGACCTTTAGAGAAGAAACTTAAGCTATATCAAGCTGGCCAAGAGCAATGGGGATAAAAGATTAAACAGTGGGGGGTTGTTTAAATAGAAATATAGCATGGAGGGGAAGAAGTGGGTGGAAGTTAAAAGGAGTTCTCAAAACTCCATTTTGGTATGTAGGTACATCTTTATTCTGAAGCAGGCGTTGGATATAGATAATGGATGCTAGTACAGTTCGTTAAGTATTTTGAATACATGTGATCAAGATCCAGATCGCTGATGTGGATAGATATCTTAGTGAATATACTTTATATAATTAGATTATATAGGACATGATCGATGTAAATTAATATCTTTATTAACTTACCGTTTATCATAAATATTTGATACACATCAATTAAATGATCATATGTAGATCAGTCTAAATTCTGAGTAGTCATGAACTCCTATACATGCCTACTGGATCTTTTGATTCATTCGTTAAAGTTTGTTTGTAAAACATGCTAGTGACTTTGTACTGTGACACAGACTGCAGTGGGTCCCATCGCAGTGGCACATATGTAAATAATTTATTATTTTATGAAAACCCTAAAAGTCTAATGAGCCTTGATCTAGAATATATAAAAATAATGTTCTATTAGCTTGATTAATGAATCGTAGGTGTGATTAATTTGTTAATCAAAGCTCTGTAAATTCTCTAATTCTCTCTTAAATTTCTACCTCAAAAGTCTTTCTCCAAATCTCTAGATCTCATGTGTTGAGTACATCTAGAGATAGAAAAATGTTCTTGATTTATTCTACATGCCCACACACGTCCTAATGTGTTTGAGGATTGGTTTGAAAGATCTTGGACTGGATCTCATAGTTCATTTTTCATGAAATCTTACGCTCGCTGTGCTACTAGATGATAGCGAGGACGCTTGATAGATTTTGAGAGGTATTATTACTTTTATATGAGTATGCATGCATGTATGTACGCATGCATGTATGTACGCATGCATGTATGTACGCATGCATGTATGTACGCATGCATGTATGTACGCATGCATGTATGTACGCATGCATGTATGTACGCATGCATGTATGTACGCATGCATGTATGTACGCATGCATGTATGTACGCATGCATGTATGTACGCATGCATGTATGTACGCATGCATGTATGTACGCATGCATGTATGTACGCATGCATGTATGTACGCATGCATGTATGTACGCATGCATGTATGTACGCATGCATGTATGTACGCATGCATGTATGTACGCATGCATGTATGTACGCATGCATGTATGTACGCATGCATGTATGTACGCATGCATGTATGTACGCATGCATGTATGNGTATGTATGTATGTATGTATGTATGTATGTATGTATGTATGTATGTATGTATGTATGTATGTATGTATGTATGTATGTATGTATGTATGTATGTATGTATGTATGTATGTATGTATGTATGTATGTATGTATGTATGTATGTATGTATGTATGTATGTATGTATGTATGTATGTATGTATGTATGTATGTATGTATGTATGTATGTATGTATGTATGTATGTATGTATGTATGTATGTATGTATGTATGTATGTATGTATGTATGTATGTATGTAATGAATCCGTTGAGAAAAATTATTTTTCATAAAAAATATTTTTTTTGGAACTTGTGGGGCCGCGATTATTTTTTCAATCAATAAAATTTTAAATAAACTGGCTCCACTGTGCGCCTTGATTTCCAACAAAAACATGGCCCGCGGGTGAGGCATCCCTTTGACCATGGTTGAACCATGGCTTAAGGATGAGGCGTCCCGTAGGCCATGTGTTGAATTATGATCAGATGATGAGGCGTCCCTTAAGCCTTGGGATGAACCATGGTCTAAGAATGAAGCGTCCCCTAAGCCACAAGATGAACGATGGTCTAAGGATTAGACGTCCATTAGCCATGAGCAAAAAAAAACCATGGTACCCGGATAGGGCCATGGGTTGAACCATGGTCCACGTATAAGGCCATGGGCTAAACCATGGTCCATAGATAAGGCGTCTCCTAGGTCATGACTTGAGCTATGGTCTGAGGATGAGGCGTCCCCTAGGCCATAGGATGAAACATGGTTCAAGAATGAAGTGTCCCCTAGGCCATGGGCTAAACCATGGTTTGAGGATGAGGTGTCCCTTGAGCCATGAGTCAAACCATCGTTTGATGATAAGGCATCCCTTCGACCATGGGCTGAACCATGGTCAAAGAATGCGTCATCCCCTAGGTCATGGGTCAAACCATTTTTCGTGGTTTAGGCGTCCACTACTCATCAGACGTCACTATAAACCAAAGAACTACACCAGGGATCCAATCCTAGGTGCTACAGGGTCTGAACCTCATGCTTCTCCTATAATTGTGAGCACATTGATGGCTGAGAGTATCATGATGACTAAAGCTACCATGATGGCCGATGAACCTTATATTCCTTGTAAGAAGAATGAGACAAAGAAGAGATTTCTAGGAATCATGGACCTTTCCCATCAATACACGTCATTAGTTATAGTCTTAAGGAGATGAATACAACGTAGACAATGTACCATGTGGAATATCTATAAATAGATGGTGTTGTTCACTCATTTGCGATTTGCAATTTCTCCTTACTACTAGTATTCTAAAACACTCTATTGACTTGATCGTCAGAGTGTAGTAGGACACCATTCCAGTGCCACACCTACCGCTTTCATGATCATTCTTGATTTTATAAATTCATAGACGAATCACTGAGTAATGCGTGGCGATCATCTTTAGAGTAGATGGAAGCGGATTTTTCACATCTACAGTTTAGCACCATCTATGGGGACGCTGATCTCCCATCTTTTATAAAACAAGATTTAAAGATATTAGAAGTCATTCAAGATGTAAGAGATCATATTTAGAAGTCCGAGTTTGATTTCAATATAATTTTAATTTTAAATCATTTTGTAAAAATGAGTTTATATATACATGATTTAATTTTCTTAAAATATTTAAATATGAATTATTTTCGCAAGTCTCATTCTTAAATCATATATTTTTTAACATATTAAATATTTTGGTAATATGTTTACTAAGTTTTTTCAATGACCGTAGTGCCACTCATGGATATGATCAGCTTGTTTTAGTCTTGGTACAAGACAGTACATAATGAATGAGACATTTAAATTAATATTTTCAAAATATTTTTTTTATCATTTTTCTAAATTATAGAATTTGACAGAAACGGTAGTCGTTTCAGCAACAATTCTTATGGAGAGCTAACATCTTTCTCATGCACAAAAGATTCCTGAATAACCTCTTAATTTTTTAGAACAAATATTTTAAAAGTTGGTGACCAATCATGCCCTAATTTAATAGGTGATTATACCAAATTATTTTTTAAATCTTATTTTCAATCGTCGCTCTACATTGCATGTACGTAGCGACAACTTGAGACTCCGCTAGGGACACATATTGGTCTAACTTTCTTTTATATATTTAGGAGTCAATCTAAATTATTTTTGTCACCTGCGTTTTTTATTTGGTCTTTTTTATTTACTTATTTCTTCTCATTATCTTGTATTATTTTAATTGTAAATAAGGAAATGTATTTTTTCTTCACCTTATACCTTTCAGTCCTTGCACACACAACACCCCCTAACCGAGCTTTACCTTTTGAGATTAACGAGAATAAAATAGTGGAATCTTAGGTCCACTAATTGGAAGTCTAATTAAGGACTCCTGTTATAACTTTATGGGTAACTGTGCGGACGGCCTGGGTGCTTTAAGATTTTTAGAGCCTAACAAAATCCTCAGATAATCCATGGTCCATTTAGCATCAACCAAATCTTTATAATTGTAAGGACATTTTATATCCATGTGTTTCCTTGTATAGAAAAATATTGTTAGACTATGATTCATGCATACATTCAAAGTTCTGTTATTTTTTTCCTCCCTTTCATTCTGTAAATTTGATAGTAGTAGAGTCAATCAATCATTGTCAACCATAGTCTAGTAGCATGGCTTCCGTTATATTCGTCACTCCACTAGAAGTTATAATAAAATATCAACAAGTGGTGTCTCAGTGGTCAATAGAATTGCAAAGAAAATATGGAGACAGTTTGTCTAAAGATGAGAAAATATCTTTACCTCCAGTTACAAAGTTTTATTTTTTATGATATAATCTTCATAGTTTGAAGCACATATGAGAGAGCTTGTCAACTGAAAAGAAACTTGGATTTGCAATAACACATCGCCAATCTCAAGTACATCTCATTTAATGTTCTCATTTTGAAGTCCATGATACATTTCTAAGACCCTACCTATAGATGCTTTATGTTCGGCTTGATTGACATGATACCCACGATAAAAGAATATCAAGTAATGTTAAGTATCACATCCCATATTGGAGATAAAGTTCATCATTATGACAAAAAACGTATTGTGAAGTGGATGTCATCCGAATCTATAGTTTGCATTCCAACATCCGAAATTGAAAGTGAGTTGAAAACAAAAGGTGAAAATCAATACATCCCATTAGAATATCTCATTGGCTTTACAAGGAAATTCATTGGTGAAGACAAATGTCTCCCTCTTTTAGATCCGTGCATCTGTGTACAATGTTATTCCCAAAAGTACAAGGTTACAATGATGGAAGGGTCATAAGTTATTTCTTCAAGTTGAGTACGGGTTCAATCCTATGATACCGATTCTTGTAGAAACTTTTAGATCTCTTGATTATTGCAGTTTACATGGGAAAGGAATTTTTTGTGCTCTGCATCATTATTATGTATTTGGATTTTGAGTCATTTGATTTGTCTTGATTATTAAATGTCCACAGTTTAAGTTCACAAGTCCATGGCAATCGACGAAGAATACTATTGCATAATTTGGAAGCAGAGAATGGTATTCGACCTTTCCAGTTAAAATGTAATTTGTAACTTTGTTGACTTATAAATGTGGTTAATTTCATCATATGTCGTTATTAGCTCCTTTGGGATGTATTGGATATTCTCCAATTATGGTTATGTGTCAATTATGGATAAAACAATTTATTACCGTGATTTTGAGAAGTGAATTCAGAAGTTTATAAGATCATGGAATATGGTGTAGAAAATAAGGGACAAGAAGAATTATGATTGTGCACCCCAAAGTATAAAGTATGGGACATTAAAGGGGTAGAAGTCATTCTATATCAGCTATACAAGTTGAAAGTAAGGATATTGATCAAAAGAAGTGAAAAAGGTATGAAGTAGACCAGTATGAGAAAGAGTGTTGAGAGTGGGATAGAAATAGTTACTTCTCTTACAAAACAATGAAGAGATGAAACAATAATTGAAATCAACAAACAAGCATCTAAAGTGTGAATTTGAAGTTTAAGGGTATTTTCGAAAGTAAAGGAAAGGCTTAAAAAGGAAAAAACATTTGAGCTAGAAAAAAGAAGTTTCTAGAGCCGTATCCAACGCTTGTCATGCTGAAATCAATCAATTAAAAGATGAAAATGACTCTTTGCATAAACTTGCAAGGGGTTTAGAGAGTAACATCGTGGAAAATAACACTCTTTTACATCAGTCAGAAGCGTAAAATGCATCCACAATGAAGATAACAATTGAGGGACAGATGACTTAAATGTTTAAATTGACTAAGAATGGACTTCAGAGACCAACGGAACGTCTCAAACATCAAGAAGAAGAATATGAAAGGGTAATGAAGATAATGAAGCATTACAAAAGGAAGGAGATCTTTAAAATCAAGATTATCAAATGATTCGCCAATAATCTGTACAAATGATGAATGTATTCAGAGGCGTGGCAAGATTAGCAGAGATGATGGTGGAGGATGATACAATACTAAAAGTCCGAGTATTGCCCATTCATCCAAATAAGAAAGATTTGATCAATTTTTAATGGTGATACGTAGAGATTCGGGGCATTTAGGCAAATTTTTTTTATCTAAATAGATTAGATTGCTACGTTATGATCGCTTTGAAATGAAGAACTTTATTACCTTCAATTATTAAATCAGCATTTGGTTCCTTTATTCTTATTCTAATTTTTATTACCCTTTTATTATATACAAAGATTTATTTATTTATTTTCAAAAACAAATCTAAAAATAATAGGCTAACGATTTCAAAAATAGCCCAATAACTTCATCATCCATAAACATCATTTAAATTTATGATTTGTATATAAATATCCATCTGAGGCATCGTAAGTTTATTCTTTCCTTCATACATTATATGTTCATTATTTTATTTCATCATGCATGGTAAGTTCATTCATTGCTTCATGCATACAGTAATATGGATTGGTTCATTAATTGTTTAAAACTCCAAAAAGAAAGCTCACTAATAGAACACAATCTCAAGCTAGAATCATGAATGAGCATGAAAGAGAGCTATCACGAGAAGAAATGAGGCGAGAGATTAGCCTCCTACTCACCTAAGATGACTAGGAGACATATCTTACAAGAGCAAAAATACCATGGTAGTCTTTCGTGCTGCCCAACTTCACAAGATGCTCAGATAGAAGACCTTGCCTAAGGTCACAGACGTCGAGGCCCAGGCTCACCTAAAATGACAAGGAGAAATACCTTCCATCGGGAAAAAGAACCACAGTAGTCTCTTGGTGCCCGAGTTCACAAGCCACTCGAATGAAAGACCTAGCCTAAACATGGTGGCCTCCTACTCACTTAAGATGAATAGGATAAAGAGCCTGCAAATAGGGAAAAAGGGCTACAAAATTGTTTCATGGCGCACGAGCTCACAGGATGCTCACATGATAGACCTTGCCTAAGATCACGACAACCGAGGCCTCATACTCACCTATAGAACAAATGTAGTCATTCGTGGTGCTTGAGTTCATAAGGTGCTCGGATGAAAGACCTTAACTACGGCCATGACCGTCAAGGCCTCCTAATCACCTAAGATGACTTGGACAAAGGCCCTGTATAGGCAAAAATGACCATGTTAGTCTTTCGTGGCACCCAAGTTCAAAGGTGCTTGGATTAAAGACCTCGTAAAAGAACCACAATATTTTTTCATGGGATCGAGTTCTCAAGATGCTCAGATGAAATACCTTGCCTAAGGCCATGTCCGCCAAGGCCTCCTACTCACCTAAGATGACTATGAGAAAGACCCTACATAGGGTGATAGGCCACAATAGTCTTTAGCGGCACCCTAGTTCATAAGATACTTGCGTGAAATACCTCACCTAAGGTCACAATCACTGAGGCCTTGTACTCACCTAAGAGGACTATGAGAAAGACCCTGCATATAGCAAAAGGACCACAGTTGTCCGTGGCACCCAAGTTCTCAAGATGCTCGACTAAAAGACTTCACCCAAGGTCATAGCCGTCGAGGCTTCCTATTCAATTAAGATGACTAGGAGAAAACCCTGTATATGGCAAAAAGACCATGGTAGTATTTAATGGCCCCATAAATCACAAGAATCTTTGATGAAATATCTCTTTAAGGCCACTACTGTTGACCCTATTTTTTGTTTTCGTTATTAAATTGGTTATTATTCATGCTTGATAGTTACTATGATATTGATATTTCCAGTTATCGATTACGTAATATTGAATTACTGTGAATATGGATTTAGGATAAAAATCCCAACAAGTGGTGTTAGGGCTTGGTGCAATATCTATTTAGAGTCACTAGGATAGTCATGGAGATTAATACAAACATGATGATTAGTCTGAATGGGGATAATTAACATTTATGGAAAGAAAAATGGATGATCTCCTTTATTGTAGAATGTCTCACGCTATGATTTAAGGTGATTCCAAAACATTAAAGGATATGAGTAATAATGAATGAGTGTTGTTGAATCACCAAGTTGTGGGTTTTATATGTCAATGGGTAGATGACAATGTGTACCACCATATTTTGAGTGAGACTTCTACACAATTTATGTGTAATAAGTTTAAAGATCTCAACGAGAAAATAATCTGGGAATAAAGCTTTTTTGATAACAAAATCTCTCAACTTAAAACACAAAGAGGGAGATTTAATCGCATAGCACTTGAATGAGATGCAGAGTATTGGGAATCAACTTTCTACCATGAAAATGGTCCTCAACGTTGAGCTGCAGGCCTTGTTACTACTCAGCTCCGTGCTAGACAGTTGGGAAACAAGTTGGTTTTATCACTAAGTAATTCCTCTCCTGATGGTAAAGTCTCTATGTGTTTGGTTAAGAGTAGTTTATTGAATGAAGAAATAGGAAGGAAAACCTTGATTTCTTCAATGAGTCAATCAAAGGATTTTCTTACAGAAAGCCAGGGGAGAAGTCAAAGTGAATTCGATAGGAAAGAGGTCCATTTATTTTACTGCAAGAAGATGAGACATAAGAAATTTGAGTGCAGAACGTTGAAAAGGGAGCAATAGAAGAAAAATGGTGATAAGTGAGATGATGCAACAAGGATAGTTGCAACCACCAGTCAAGCTGTTTTTGTTATCTCACTAGAGAATTTAGTGAATGGTACATGCCTAGACACATATTGGGTAATTGATAGTGTTGCCGCTATACATGTTGCCTCGAGAAGATATATCTTTTCATCTTATATATCAGATGACTTTAATGTTGTGAAGATGGAGAATGATGGTACCTCCAAGATTATAAGGATTATATATGTGTATCTAGAGATAGATATCAGGTGCAAACTAGTACTCAAGAATGTGAGAGACATTCTGAAGATTTGATTGGTGAAGATAAATGGAAGTGCACGGAAAGGCCAATAGTGGAAGCTAGAAGAAGGAAGTTGCCTACACTCTACATGACATCTCCGAAGCTCACCAAGGGTTAGGTGAAAGTAGTAAAGAAAAACACCACTAGTTGATTACCCTGTAAGAAACTATGTGATTCAGCTGAGAAGAAATTTGTCAGAAGCCGAGATGTAAAATTCCTCGATGAATATACTATTAAAGGTTTGTCAATAGTTGAGAAGCCTCAGTATATTGAATCTAAATCCTAATCTCCAGGAAAAGGTGATGCCAAAGACATTAAATATGATTGTGTGTGATGAAGGTGTTAATGATAAGCCATCAACACAGTATGTTGATCTAGGTTTAATGCCACCAACAGATGTGATTATCCATCTACAGAGACCTAGAAGAGAACGACAATCCTTTACTAGATGTACTTGAGGTGATGATGTAATTTCTACTAATGGAGGATATTTAGAGAATTATAAATGGGTTGAGGCAGATAGCCACCAAGGAAAGTGAGTAATAACCGTGCAAAAATGGATGAATGCTTTGCATGAGAACTGTATTGGGACATTGGCAAAGTTATTAACTAGGACCTTACCTAAGAAGAAGCATGGGTCATGCTAAAAGCATAAGCTAAGATCGATTCCTCCACAATATCGAGACGGGGAGTTTGTTTATTTTTTCGACTAGCACCGTGTTTTTGGAGCGTAATTCTCTGACTAATCATAAGGGTGCATAGGCTTTTGGCAAGGAGTTTCGCAAGTGCATCTCGATTAATTTAGAGGATATATACTCAGTTCGATGGCCACGAAATTGCAGGGCCACAATAGAGGGAGTTTGTTGGGTCTCTTCAAGTGGTGGCATGAGATTCTTAGCCCAATTAACATTCCAGCACAAAATGGGCTAAATTGGGCAGCTACTTGAAGTGGCGTGCAGTTGCAGAATTTCTATATATTGGACTAGCGTAAACCGCCAATTTAATTTCATGTAGAATTGTTTAGTCATATCCATTGTGTGAGGTGACGAAAGAACGTAGGCACCTACAATTTTGGCCGATGAAGTTTGTCAGCCGCCACCACGTGAGGGAATAGAGACAATGATAGTGGTAATCAGAGGTGTATTTGTGATGATCCTAACTGGTTTGCTATTCGATCCCGATCTCAACATTCAATTTTGAGATCCCCTAAACTGGTGAGATAATTCTATTTTAATGTGTATTCACCTTTGGTGGTGACGGAAGTTAATCTTGTGATTGGTGTAAGCTTCTAGTTGTATCTGAAGAAAAAATTGGTGTAACCAATTATTTTATAGTGGAAGATATTATTCAAGTTTATCTCGTGGATTTTGCCTTCACTTTAAAAGGTTTTCCACATTAAATTTGGTGTTTATATTTTTCATTTTCCCTATTAAATTGGTTATTATCTCTACATGATAGTTACTATGATATTGATATTTCTGGTTATCAACTACATAATATTGAACTACTGTGTATATGAATTTAGGATAAAAATACCAACACTCACTACACGAAATATGATATTCTACAGGAATAAAATATAAGAATTTCAGTCTCCTCTTGTTGAAAACTCGAAACAACAGGGATTTATAAATCAAGTAAAATTTGTTCTGGTTGAAAAAAAAGTGGGAGGTAAAAGAGGGGGACTGAAAACTTAAAGTAGCGGGACTTGAAAAAAAGAGGGGGGTGAAATTAAAATCTCCATTGATGTAAGCCCTCTCTCATTTTCCTCTACAGTCTTCACTCTTCTCTAGTATCTCACACATTCATTCTCCATTTTTAGAAGCTCAACCCGATCCTTTTCACTCCATGAATCTTTCTCATTTTCCCTTTATCATTTTTCTTCAGAGGGTCTCTCGACTTCAACCTCAGAAGAATACAACATACAACCTAGGGATTGGCCGAGGTCCACGATTACCCTCTTCAAAAGCTTCATGATTTTCAGAAGCTCACAATTTTCAGAAGCTCGCGATCTCAGAGGTTCGTGATCATCCTCTACACCTTTTATAAAATAGGATGTTATTTTTATCCGTGATTACCCTCCAAGGTCCGTGATTTTCAGAAGCTCACGATTACCATCTGAGAAGCTCTCTCTTGTGAAGCTGGTTGGCTCATTAGAAAAGTTCGCCCCACCTACCACAAAGGTTTTTGCTTGTTTGTTTTGTTTTCTACTTGTTGATTTTATTTAGTTTATCGCTTTTGAGATGTGTTGATATTTCTTCTAGATTTTTTTGTTGGTTTTGTTCTTCCTTTTTTTTGGTATTACTCAAAATTTATTGACGGTGTATTTGATTTCTCAAATCTGGATGTGTGAGATACTTATGGCATTTGACTGCTAGAATTTCACAATCTTTTCTCGCTACTATGTCTATTTCTTTGCTTTTCTTCATCTTCAGACTCTCCATTCTCTATTTCAGAGATCTATGTTCCTTTAAATGACATTTTTTTTACTTCTTCTCTCAGAGATCCTTCACTCTTTCAATGTCAGAGTCTCATTGATTTTGTTCATTCAAGTTAGTTCAAGCTAGTGACCCTGATCTGTGAAGACTTCACAGTAATTTTACTATTTCATCCTTCTATGTGTCTTCTTAGTGGAAGCTATGGTTTAGCAAGTTGAGGTGTTGAACTCAAATTATGTTGGTTTCAGTCAACTAGTTTGCGAGTTAATATTTTTGAAGTCATGGTCATGGTGATTTAGTCACCAAGCTGCTTATTTTTTGAACCCTTTGAGTTTGACACCCATGACACACCTGGTTCCATGTCCCAACCCAAGGGCATTCTAGAGTGGCTTCCGAAGGAAATGGGATACAGACCGTCAGGCAACACAAGTGCATTTTATGGTTAAAAATGAAGCAATTTGTCCCTATTTGATTTCTACCCCTGGGCATGTGAACTTCACTTATGAGGTATGACTGTAGCAAATTAGATACTAGACATGATAATTATTTTATACTTGACCCTCAGGCAACACAAGTGGATTTTATGGTGAAAAATGAAGCAATTTGTCCCTATTTGATTTCTACCCCTGGGCATGTGAACTTCACTTATGAGGTATGACTGTAGCAAATTAGATACTAGACATGATAATTATTTTATACTTGAGAAGTCTCACTTATGTAAGCATAAAATTTGAAACAATGAACTGGGACATTTTCAACCAAGAATTAAAAGGAAACTAAATAAGCTAGACTCATATTAGTTTTTGTTTTAATTTTTGTTATTGTCATTGACATTACATATTTGTATTTATCAAAAGAATAGACTAGATTCCTTAATATCAGAATTGCATCAATATTCACTTTTAGGTTCTAAAGTTTTTTCTCGTACATGCCACAAAGTGAAGTTAATTTTTGTTAAATTGATAATTCTTCAAGGGAACATTTATTCAATTTTCGGTCGAATAACTAAAGACTTAATGTATAGAGATGTTGCCTGATAAAGAGATATGTAGCATTGTTAACTTGTCCTCTTATGTCTAGGTTTCTCAATCTTTTACTGCATGTGGGGGTGCTCTCATGGAGGTTGATGCTTCCCAAATGGTGAAAATTTTCTTCCTTATTATATAAAGTTTAATTATTATAAAAATTTTAATTGTTATATTAGTTCTATTGTTATATAAAGTTTAATTGTTATATAAGTTATATTGTTACTATTGCTGTTGTTACTATTATATATGTTGTATTGTTATCCTCTATTTTTAGCAAAAGCTTAAAAATTGGCACCACATTTTTCTCTACTGTTATTGTCATTATTCTTTAAGGAAGTGGTGACTTTATTCTTGGTCCAAATTGGCTCCACATGTTTCTTCTTATGTCGATTGCTAGTTTAATTTGAAAACTTTTGCTTGCTTAATTTTACTTTTATCAACTAAATGTTAAAGATTATGGGGATATCACTTTAACCCATGAGTTTGATAATATCCTGTTTTTGCTCATGTTGCATCAGTTGTCCAGAAAATTAACAAAGAGAAAAATATTAAAGGATTCGTTTGGTATATATTCGCCTTTAGTAGTTTATAGAAAAAAATATATCAAGTTGGATCAATCACATAACTTCACCATTGTTTTTCTTTTTTGAAATTGCATCCATACCTTAGGTTTGACTATATTATAACCATAAGTAATAATAAGTAGTACTTCTACCTACTTTGGTTAGTGGTGTTTTTATTTTCAATTCCAATTATTATATGGTTGATTATTTTTTACTTTTCTTTTTTGAATTGTTCCAAACATTTATACAGGGCTTAAGACCTTATTCTGCAGGTAGCAGGAAGGTAGAAAAGGAAATTAAGGACATGACTAAGAAATTTAATGATTTATGTGGTATGTATTACTTTCATAATTTTCATAACTCAATGAAGCTGCAAACAATAGACTTCCTTCTCTTAGATCTTATGTTATGTTGAACTTCCACTAGCTAGTGGAAACCATATGATAAAACACCGCATATTTCTTTATCCTATACTCGAACTAATTATTGTAGCATATTGATCATGATTCTAATTGTTTAATTCTTCCTTTTCTTGTTCCCACTCTTTAAGGCTTTGCTTCATTTTCTTGATCATGAAAAGTTTAAAAGTAAGGACGATTTTATTCAAAATCACAAGAACCTTAGTTCATTTAATGAGACTGAGGTAATTTTTTGTTGATTCTTTTGGATTCCTTATATCTGTATGAAGAATGTCGTTTCATTTGTATTTGTTCTCTCATTTGGGTTCTTTTAGCTTGCTAATATACATATAGAACTAAGGCCTCACATTCTCTGAAGAGTGATCAAGGATGTGGATAAGTATTTGCCTCCCAAAATAAGTGTATTCTTAGGGTGAAAATGTCTTCTCTTCAGAAATAGTGACTGATATATGTGGCTACACATCTTTAAGTTAGTTGACTTCTCCTATTTTTGGTATTGAGTTGAATTTTCAGCATATCTCTTTTTGATTGTTTCATCTATGAGAAATATCAAATAATATATTTGTTAACAATTTGATGATAAGCACAACTAGACTTTGGTTTTTTGCTCAATGGTTTTCTCAAGATTTTATTTTATATAAATGCTTTGACTGTATATCGATAAAAAAATAAATGTTTCGAATATTCTTTATGGATATTATCATGCACTCCCACTGTCATAATATTGGTTACAGTAATTGAATATGGATTTCTTTTATACTTGAAAAGCTATTTGGTAGGTATTGCATTCGTAGTTTCTTTCTTTTGTTTCTCCTTCAATAAAATTGCAATATCATTGTAGATGGTATGTTTGATTTAGTTAGATGATGACTTGTAGTTTCTTGAATCTGCTTGACTTGTGCTTACATTTGTTACCTCATAAGAGAGATTTCTATTAAACTAAATGAAAATATTGAGTGAATTTCATGTCCATATACTTGCGACTTGATATTTTGGTCTTTGAATTTAAGTATTGCATACACTTATGACTTGATGTTTTTGTCTGTTGCACTTAATACTAGTTTTTAAAATTCTTAAAATATTTGTGATTTTGTAGGTTATAAATAGACTATGCTGCAGCACTTATGAATTGCCGCGTTTCAATTCAACGGGACCATGTATATTATGGGAAGGCATGTGACTCTAACTTGGTTATAGGTTAGACTAATTTCATAGAGGTTATCTAAATTAATTGACAACCCATTGGCTATAGGTTGGAATGCCATATTTCAAGTAAGCAAATTTGCTTACTCCATGTTTTTTATGCAATTCTACAAAACCATATAGTGTGCTTAAAAATATGCAGTGTTATTTTCTCAAAGCATAAAAAACACTATATGGTTTTGTAGAATTGCATAAAAACTTAAAGTAAGAAAATTTGCTTCTTGAAATATGGCTAACTTACCTACTTAAAGTATAAAATGGTGATATGGACAATGTGGAATTATCTTAAAGTTACTATCTTATTCTTTAAAATGTAGGACTTACAATCCCTTGAAGGATATCAACATGGTATTAAATTTTTAAGAGTTAAGCAATGGAAGTTTGAAGTTAATTTATAGCGTCTGTGAAACTTTTAGATGTTTTTTATTTTTTGAATAGCACATTTTATTAGTAGACTAGATACTAATAATTATGGATGATATTTTTTGAAAATGAAATGGTGTTTGAATGCCTTTTCGTCTAGTAATGTATTAATTTTGAATGTTTAAATAGGTACGTAAACATGTGCATATAAATTGATTGTGTAACAATAGCATTTATAAAATGCTAGGAAAATCTCTTTATAAGAGACTTAATTTATAAAAAAAACTATATCAATGAGATTCAAAAAATCTTATGGCATCTAATTTAATAAGATACAAAAATACATGTGAATATTAATTCACGAGAATTAAAAACACTTGTTGAATAAAAGTAACATGAGTCGTAAAAGCTCATTAAACAACATTCTACAGGAGTCAAAAAATCCTGTAAAAAGTGAGATACCACAGGGGTCTTCACAGGAGGCATCGCACCTCGTGAAAAACACATACTTTTAATATGAGGGGTTGTCACAGACGGTGCATGATCCTTGTGGATTATTTTTCACGGAGATATCCGCCTCTTGTAGAATGCCATATTTCTTGTAGTGTATTGATTCCTTTTCTTTGAGACACCATTCTGTTATGGGGTACCAGGTGCTATAAGCTGAGAAAGAATACATTCTTCCTTAAAAAAGTCTTTGAACTCTCGTAGCAAGTACTCTCCACCACGATCAGATTATAACGTTTTGATTTGTTTCTCTAATGGCTTTTCAACCATTCCTTGGACTCTTTGAACTTTTCAAAGGTTTCAGACTTTTGGTGCACTAGATAATATATGTCCAAAATGTGAGTAGTCATCAGTGAAGGTTATAAAGTATTCATAACCTCCTCTTGCTTGGATATTCAATGGCCCACATATATCACTATGTACGAGTTCAAGACATTGAGTGGTTCTTTCACCATTCTCTACAGGATTCACATGTGGGTAGTGATCAAACATTTAAATTTTTTAATGGACCATCTTTTGCAAATCTTTTAATCCCTTCATGGGTGATGTGGCTATAACATAAGTCCCACAAATAGGTAAGATCAGTTGAGTCAGACTTCAACCTTTTATTATCTCTTTGTAAATCAGTATTTACTTCAGTGTCACATATCATTGGAACTAATGGTTTTACATAGAACATTTTATTTATCAAACGTAGAGAAGTAATTAAGCAATCATTTTTAAAAATACCAATATCTTTATCAATGAAATTCAAACTAAATCCTTTCTCAATTAAACTAGCTATTGAAATAAGGTTCTAAAAAACTGAGATATAATAAATATCACGTAAAACCATAAAACTATTATCGAATGACAATTAATAGTTCCAACAAATACAACCGATACTAATGCTCCATTTCCCAAACGGAAGCTGACCTCACCCTCATCAAGCCTTCTGATTCCTCTAAATCCCTGTAGGAACAACATATATGGTTAGTGGTTATAAAATCTACAATCCATGAAAAAGTAAAGTCTGCCACATAACAGGACTCAATAACAAGTACTATACCTTTAGATCTCAACTCCTTAAAGTAGTCTGGGCAGATGGTTTCCAATGGCCAGTAGCTCCACAATGATGACACTTGTCTTTCGACTTATCCACTTTTGTAGTACCATTACCTTTCACATCTTTCAAGTTCTGCTTCTTAGCCTTCTTCAAATATCTCCTATGTTGCTTTTTGGCGCCAATGGTGGAAGGATCACTTTCAGTAAAGTTTACCTCTACAGTCTTCCTCTTTCCCTTTAGAAATAGTGTCTCAACAGCTTGTAGTTCCTTCATCAGACAGGAAGTGAGTAACTCAACTTATTCATCGAATAATTAAGTTTGAAGTTCTCAAAAGTGTCAGACAGAGTATCAAGAATATCAACTTGTGTCTCACCATCTACCTCAACACCCATGATCTCCATCTCATTGAGATAACTAATTATCAGTAACATATGCTATCTGACAGGAGTTCCAAGTTTCATCCTATAATTCATGAACTTTCACATGGTTTCTTGTTTGGCTTGACGACACTGATGTCCAAACATTTCAGTGATGTTCAATATCATATCAGCGGCAATTTTCAGATGCTGTTGTTGCAGTACATTGCTAATGAAAACCAAGATGTAACACTTGACGATCTCATCAGAACGCAACCAAGAAGCATAAGCATCATTTTCTTCTTGAGTCGATTCAGCAATAAACTCAAGGGGACAAAGGATGGTGAGCACGAACTTATGATTTTCTATCGTTAGCACGATACCAAGATGACATTTCCAATCCACGTAAATTCCACCAGTAAATGTTTTCGTGATTAAGATAGTTGAGAGCGGGGATATCGACATGATTATTGAAAAGAATAAATAAAGCGGTGTAAATAAATACTCAATCATTTAGGAAAGTGTGATGCATAATATAAATACTTAAATATTTAAAAATCCAATAAAAATATTTCTTCCATGATGTTACGATCAACGACGATAGTTTGTCTCATCTAAGGACAATGCCTAAGCTACTTCCTATCACATTGAGAGTCCTCTCGTTTGGTTAACGCTTCTCAAGATGTCACTACATCTAGTTTAACCAATCACCAATACTTTTGGTCACCTTAGCTCCATTGACTAGCCCTTATAAGGGATTCCAATGTGCTTCGGTCTAAGGGTTTAACAAACGCATCAACTTTAAATGTTGCTATGAACTAGCAATCTATTAGAGAATGGCCCTGCCTCACCACTTGCTTTAAAAGTCTTAGCTTCTTAAGCAACTTGATGAATCAAAGCAACTCGATTTCTAAAATTCTCCACTGAAGAGAGGACTGCAAGAGTGGCTCTAAACCATTGCTCGTGCCACGATTAAATTTACGTCGGGGACCTTGAGAACGCTTCGACGTGAACAACCCTCCTACTTCATGTATGGAAAAATAGATTTTTTCGTTGTTTTTTCAAAAAAAAATTATAAGTATTAATTTGGAAAAAAAAACAAGTTTAAAAAATTATAAACTTTTATAAAATTTAAATCCCAATTTAAAATTTAAAATTTTTATAAAATTCATATTGTATTTAAATTATAACTAATTATAAATTAAACTACAATGATCCATGTACATGCTACATGATATTTTGATATTGACATATCCTTAGTTCTATATGACATGTTATATGATGATACAAGATTAATCATAAATCATCCATTCAAAATTAACCTCCCTATTAGCTTATTTCTAATTACAACACATAAAAGAATAATAAATAAATTACAATAATTTAAATACTAGTCTTTTTAGCATCTATAATTATCTTCTTGTCGTTCAGGAAGTCCCACCAATTTTGTAACTCTTTACATTAGTGCAGTCACATTTTCAAGCTTTGATCAAAACCCTTTAATTTAAGGATAACTATTTTCCTAATTAAATAATCCCATTAAATATCTTTTTTAAATTATTTGAATTGATTAGTAAAAAAAATTAATGACTTATCAACCCCAATCAATTAATTAAATTTTAATTTTTTAAGAAATCTTAAAATTGATTATTATCCTTTTAAAATTGAAAATTCAAAAGATAAAAAGATAAAATAGATAATTATCTTTTGAATTAAGATTCAAAAGATAAAAAGATAAAATTGATAATTATCTTTTGAATTAAAAATTTAAAATATAAAAAGATAAAATAGATAATTATCTTTTGAATTCAAAATTCAAAAGATAAAAAGATAAAATAGATAATTATCTTTTAAATTCAAAATTAAAATTTCAAATTTAAAAGATAAAATATGTGATTAGGGTTTTCGTGAAACATCACATGGTTTCATAAACGCTAATTGTTATCACCTACGGTTTCACAAACCCTAGTCACCACGCAGGGCACAAAAGCAGACAACAGGAGGCGGCGTGGCGGCGATGACGTCCGGTGATGACAGCGGCGGTGACGTCCGGCGGTAGTGACGATAACGGTGGCGGTTTTCGACAGTGACTTTTTGAGGCGGCAAAGGATTACATGAAATTTTAAAAAAAATACAACTTTTACAAGAAAATAAATTATATAAAATCCTATGCCTCAATTTTGGAGTACATCAATTATAAAATTGAAAAATAAAACGCGGATCAGGTTTTGAATCTACCATACAAAACTATATACTAATATCATAACATCTAACAATACATACGTTTAATCATAGAATAAAAGAACCTGATGCTTTTATACCAATTGTTGGATAGGGTTTTTTAAAATTTAAAGAAAAATCATTGAACCAGGAACGGTTCGTGGGCGGAATATAAATTTTTTTTCTAGAATCAATTTAATCATATTAAATATTAAAACCATACTTATGATTATACATACTAAGTTAAACATATTCAATAGAGGTAGAAGCAATTTTTATACCTTATGTTGTGTTTGTGTTCTTCGTTCTTCGTAGAACTCGATTCAGTCCTCATACTAACAATCACTCATAGATTCAAAAGTATATCTCAATTGGATGTTGATCAAAAATTGAGTGTGGGATCTCAAAACAAGTGATGAAGAAAGATCAAAATTTTTCTCTTCCTCTGGTAAATTTTGGCGGCAACTTTAGAGGAAGAGAAATTGTGTTTTTTTACTCTGTGTAATCACACAGTGGTTAGGGATGCAACCCTATTGTCATCCCTTATATAATAATTAATAAATTTACACACATACTCCTATGTGTTAAATTATTGAAAATACACTTCCTAATATTTGCTGTTGCCGAAAATGGCATATCTCCCTAGAGTCAATGTTGTGCCCAAATTTATCAATCCAAATTGATAAAATAAATTTATCTCCATAAATTAGATAATTAATTTCATTTATTTACTAAATATATAATAATTAGAAAATAATCAATTAATTAATTTGAATATTAATTACTTGCTCTTCACTAATTAAGTGACAACACCCTGAGACCGAAAACATGTTTTTGGTCCAACTGATGTTGTTTTTCATTCATGTCCTTATGAACTCTCCTGAGACCGAATAGACCCACATGAATAAAGTTATATGATTCAAATACTCGATGAATTTATCTCCATACATTTCTGACCTATTTAATTCTGACATCGTACGAGTCCACTATAGGTCTGATGCTGAATCAACACTCGATTCATGCGCACTACAAATTCTAGTTGGTGCAAATAAACTCTTTAATTTCACGGTCCATAGAATATTTTAGCATATTACCCTTTGTGAATATCAGTAACAAGAGCGGGATGTAAAATTATCGTATTACCCATCTAACTATTATTTTCTTAACTCCTTTATTGACTGAGAATAAGCAAGACATAACAGTAAATCGTCTCGTACAGTTCACCATGTCTTATTCAATGATTCATTTTATTAAATACTTGGACAAGTTAATTTATTCACACATCCATCAATAAAGCATAGGGTGATATTATTGCATTTGCAATCTCGCCACGAATTTCTATATCCGTGAATCACACAACTCCGACATAGTTGAATCACGATCCTAATAGTCGATGTATTGTCTGACAATTCGAACTCAGTCCTTTAACATATCAAAGACCGCAAGTAACTAAGTCAAGATTTGTATTCACCTCAGGATTAAGATAATTATGAAAATACCCTAAGGTGTAACAATTAGGTTTACAGCTAGATAAATGATTTTTCTCTAAACTAATTGGTTACTAGTCTATTCAACATGTTCCATAATATGTCTAGGTCAACCGTTAGAGTCTCCACTCCCATGCAACAAGTACGGTATCATTTGGTTCAACCAAACAGTCATAATCAGACTCGATTACTCAGTTAATCTTAAGACTGCTAACAATGTTCTGAACTATTTCAGAAGAGTTTGTCTGGAAGACCCCTCTGTCTTTATTCTTCTTACGTTGACAATAGTTTCAGGACTTGAGTAAATTATAAACACACTTTCATATAGAAAATTTTTTATTTATTCATTAAATTCAGTAATACAAAATATTTTAGAAATAATTAAATACTCATAAATAGTTATTACACCCTACTTTATTGACATAATTCCAGCATCAGACTCATCCTGTCTTTATGGGAGGTAACCATGTGGTCTCAAGTGCCTCGAAGGGGAAAATGGTTTAGTTGTCATTTTTCACAGACGGCGCCAACTGTTGAAGTTGAAAATCTCACTAGTTTGAATACGTACATTCTTCGTGTAATAAGAGAATCCTCCTTGGTTAGGAATCTACAAAGCAAAAACAAAGAACCCTAAAGGAAGAGAGATCTAGGGATGGTTTTCTCACCTAAGGGCCTCTGATGCTTAACTCAGTATCCTGGAGTCATTTTGTATAGTTTTCCTTAGTGGAGAACTGCCATACCTTATTCCATCGTAGATGGAGTATTTGTACCTAAAGCCTTGTGAGAGAAGAAGTTTTGAGAAAGCCTTTGTCCCTCGACCTGACATAGAGGGGATCGACATTTATATTGTTTAATGCGACCGCTTGAGAGCTGACTTGATGTTTCATCATGGTGCTTTGAGACTTACCGACGTTCGTCTTAAGTAAAAAGACACCACTTTGGATACTTCTTTCGGCAGGTGATGATGGTGCCTATCATAGGACTAGTTGAGCTCTTGCTTTACAAATATCTCAGTCTGTTCTAGTCGGCAAGGTCCGAGCCCTGTGGAAACCAACCTGGATAGGCCAGCTTCCTCCTACTTCCTTTCCATAGAGTAAATGCCTCTAGCGTGGCATGTCACGTGATGCCATGTCATTGGTAGTTGAGAAATGCCCATAACAGTATGGATTCTATTTCTCACATGTTTTACAATTGCCTAGTCACCAGAGGTATTCTCAACTCTTTACTACTTAAATGTAACCTGTCTTGTACAGAACTGGATTGAGACAAATTTCTATTTTGGTTTGTTAGGAACACTAGGCTGAAAAATCTATGTTCTTTGTTAGTCAATTTGTCATTTTATGTATTTATGTATTGTATTTGTGTTGAGAGAAATAGGAGGGGTCTTTCATGGGGAAATCTGAGATCATTCTCTCATCCTAAAAAAGGTAGAATTGTGAGGGAAAGACTTTGGTTTACCATAAAATAGCATGGAGAGTAGTTCTAATCTGTATGAGAATTTGGAGTTGTACGTGACTACCTTTGCTGGTTAGCGTTATGGTTTTAGGTCTTAGGTCTTCGGTCTTAGTTCTTCTTTGATTCAGTTGTATGTTTGTTCCCTGCAGTATCCCTTGTAAACATGTAATGGTTTTTAGTTAATATATTTAACCTTATAACCAAGGGAATGATTTCTCCTTCCCATTTAGTTTATTAATTTACTTTTTTAAATGTTTTTTTATTTTATTTTATGAAATTATTTGTGACCTTTTCTAGAGTTTTTTCTTTTCTCGTGTGCAGATTAAATTTTCATACAATCTTGGTCCCAAATACGAAAAAAAGTCATATCGTCAAAGTTTTTCTTTCCATGCCAACAACATTAACTAAATGTATAGAAATAATAATATATCCTAATAATGAAAAACATCGTTCAGTAATTAATAAATAAAATTAAAACAAGTAAAGATAATCATCTAAATTTTGTAATTTCGATTTATGAATAATTGAAATTAATTAAATACATAACTTGTCTGGGAAAAAAATAATTTGTGGTAACCCAAGTTTTAGGGAATGATTGGTAGCCTGTACGGTACAATACTAAAAGTAGGACAATATTATTTAATATTATCTGACGTTTGGCAAAAATATGGAGCCCATACTAGTTAATACGGTGAGACTCTTTAGTCCCACTCACATTAGATAATTTAGACCTCTCATTTTATGGGGGACTATACTGGACTAAGAAAAACAAAGTTGTTTTTTAATTTATATCATGAAATGATTTTTTAAATGATTTTTTTATAAAAATAATTTCTTTTAATTTATATCTTACAAGAACTTCACTCACTAACAAAAACAATTTATGAATTTTCGAAAGGTGCAAAATTAATTACTTATGACTTAATTTTACCAATTTTCAAAGTCATTTACTATCTTTTTCTTCCTTTTTTTTTCTAAATTTTTTGACTCACAATCATATGAGTGGTTGAGTAATTATTTATATATTTTAAATAACTTATTTTGTTTATGAAAAATTCAATAATTTTTTTCTAATTTCAATGTTTATAACTATAAATTATCACTATCTTAAGGTTTACGGGTATAATTGAATTTGTTTTTTTAGTAAAAAATAGAGAATTTACGGTGATAGCATGAGTTATATAATTTGTTTTATAGTTGAAAATGTAAAATAACATGTTAATGAATTTCAAATAGGCTTTTGCGGATCAAATCATGACAAACAGTTTTACAATCTAGTACTATAACATGTCAAATATTGTATAAGTGTTACAGTTTTTTAACTAATACAAAACCAAACACTGGACGATATTATTTAGTCCAGTACAATACAATTTGACAAATTTAGTACAATACTATCCAGTACTATCCTGACTACCAAATGAGCCCTTAATGTGTTAATTAACATATTTCATTGACATAATTAAAGCTTTGCCAAATAATTGACATTTTAGTTTCCCATGACTTAAATCAAAGATGAGATGATTGTTGCAACTCCCATACTAAATAGGATGGAATACATATATTGGGATATGAATCAAAAGGAAGGAGTAAAGAGTTTGCCAATGGCAACACCAATTTCAGTAAGATGCTTCATATCATAATTCGAATTCTTCAACATAACATCAACTGACTTCCCATTCAAAACACTCTGACAATCATCAATATAATTACCTGCTTCGCTTGCCAAATGACTCAACATATCATAATTATCAGTGTCAATAACATCATTAGCTTCTAACACAAATCTAACGACTACCTTATAATCATTGTCACATTTGTCCAATATCATCTTGCTTTCATTCAAATGCTTTAGCTTCTCTTCTATGTAATCTTTGATGCTTGTTGCTTTATTATATGACATTCTAAAAGCTATATCCGTAAGAAGCTCTCGATTCACTTGAACCGCTCTCGAGTCAGAATAGAAAGATCCGACACAGAAATAGTCGGATGTGTGTTTACATACACCATCAACTAGATTTTTTGGGTAAGTTTCCATCAACTAGCTTGGTTGGTGTAATTTTCGCATTAGAAAGATTAGTTGAGATGAAACATAGAAAGTAAAGTGATTCCCAAGAAACAAACTGAAAAATAAATTTTCTCATTTTTTTAAACTAGCTGAGACATTGATCGACCTAGCTATAGGATGAGAATTATTTATACAACTCACAAAGGATAGTTTCTTTATATAAACCCAATCACACATATGCAAAAATTACGCCACCCTATTTGACTGAAACAGGTTGCATTGATTTCCATTTATGATTAAGTTTTACCATTATTAGAAGGATATATATATACACACACACACATATATATCCTTTGAGCATGCTATACCTTTATAGAATAATGATAATATTATTTATCTGTTGCATGTTCATGACCTATATCCTTTCATGCAAAAATACAAGTATGTGCATATAGGACTTGTACAAATAGCTATTAAGCCATTGACCTTACTTGGTCAAAATATCAGTATTCAGTGTATCCTTCGAGATGGACGATGCCTCAAATGGAAAGCATCTCTCATGGGAGATATAGAAACTATCCTATCCCATGGGCCTTTTTATTTTAACATTTATCCGAATTTAATCGTTTCTGTTTCTGACATCAATCTCTCTAAAGTTTTAGAACTTAGAGTTATTTCACACGGTCACGAGTATCTTCCGGGATATTCTCCCTTTGTGATACTTTTCAGAATCCACCTAAGGTTCTCTTCACCTTGAACCCCTACACCAGAAAGTAGAGTGAACATGGACACACTATCCTCATCGACACCAATCTCTTCAGCAGTCAAGTAGCCATCCCTAGGATGATACCTTGGGAAGAAATTACTTTTCTAGAAAAATGAAAAATTTCTAATGCTGTGCCTACCATACCCATCATCAGACAATTTATTGAAGATGTTGTTCAGACACAAGGAGGTAATGTGTAACTTCGTTTTCATAAACCTTTAACTAGAAGCCTTTCTAGTACTAGTTATAAAAGTAACCTCCCGTATAACATAGATTTCCCAGAATCCTTCAGACCTTCTACAGCAGAATCAATCAATTCAGAGCAACCACCAGAAGCCCACATAAGAGGAATACATATATCAGAAAATCAGATACCTCATGCAATCTATGAAACAGATATACCCGATAACAAAAGCCTTAATAGCCCTACAACTAGTGATATGCAATTTGATATTTAATGGATTTTACACCCAATAGTGAATTGCGTAAGCACCTAAACCAGTTTTCTATGCAAGATAAATACCGTGAATTCCGATTATGGTATTTTAAATCCCATACTACTCAGCAGTTAAAAAATCTGAAAGACCAATATTATTATCACATTTGGAAACTCTTAGATCCTTCCCAAAATGGTATTGTGACTTTGCTGACAATGTTCCCATTCTTGATAGAGATCAGATAAATGTCTTAATAAGAATTCAAAAGAATTGGAAACAAAAACTCGTAAGCTTTTCCTGGCTATTCATCCGCCACTGTTATCCTTAGAGCTTGCTCCGAGTAATGAGAGCACCAAAACGTTAGTCATCTCTCCTTATGTTGAGATTTCTGAACAACCCAATCAACAAGAAACCCTAAAAGTCAAAGATATTGTGCCTTTAACCAAACAAAATAATTATACTAACCTCTTCCTCCAGACCATAGGTAATCAACTTATCTGTATTGAGGAACAAGTAGACAATATTCAAGATAAAATTGAAGGACAATAGGATAGAGGTCCAAAGAAACTTAAACCTCTTAGCCTTCAACTAGTCAATATCAAGCCTCCCCTTGAAATTTTTTATTTATTTGAAATCTACCAAAAAAGCGGAAGACTTTATGGCTGTTCTTATTGGAAGAATAAATGATTTGAAGATTAGTGAGTGAGAATCATTAGGACCCAAATATCAAAAATAGATTAATATGATGATCCAAGGTGATTCATCTCTACCTGTAACTGATGATGAGGATGGGTATATTCTTTCCCAAATTCATGATCTTCAGAAAAATATTGATGATAGTCTCAACAAACTTACATACACTAAGTCTACCTAGCGTATGGCTTTACTTGGACCTGGTAGGTATTATTATCCTAGAAATACCCCACATGACATTTTTTATGAAGAACTCTTCCTTCATACTCAGAAATCATATCATGGAAAAACTATCTATGAATGGAACATATATGGTAAATCTGAATACCATATTTTTGAAACCATACCACATGATAATGTATGCGTATGTTTGTAAACAAAATGATAATTTCGATCATCCAATAGCTAGATTTCTAGTCAATGGCTTTACCGATATCCTAAAAGGATGGTTGGATAATTGTCTCACTCAATCTCAAAGGCATGAAATCTTAAATGCCTCTAAGATTAATACAAATCCTTTTACTCATACAGAAACTAAAACAGAAGATGCTTGCTATACTCTAGCATAAGCCATCATCCACCATTTCATTGGACAAGGAATTATTGATACAGATAGGCAAAGAGAACTTCTATAGAACCTTTGTTGCCCATGTTTAACCCATTTCTAGTGGTATAAGGATGTATTCTTAATGAAGGTCCTCATAATACAGACCCGCAATGTGCTTAGATAGCTATATCCTTTAAAGATAAAACATTGAAGACATATCTTAAGCAAACTGCGGGTAGAAGTCTCTAACATAATTAGGCTTCCTAAAAATACTACAGGTATTTATTATCAGGACCTACATTAAGAATAAATATCATTTTTTGATTTCCCATGGATCTGACATCCATTGCTCATCTGCGATTTCGATGAAGAGAATAGTCTCCTCAGCAATGCTGTTAAATATATACTATTCTAGTATAAGAAGGATGTCTTTAGCAGATTTGCTAGAAGAAGCTTCTTGAGTGCTGTAAATTTTTTTATTTAAGCTTGGAAATTCTGTTGTATAGGGATTTCTCCTGCCCCGGCCTCGACGGCCTCTACCTCAATTTCTGTGCATGAACCCTGCAAGTATTTGCGGGTTAGAAAGTCTGGTAAAGAATTTTGTTCACCTTTGATATATTCAATATCAAAATCAAATCCTGATAATAAGCTTTGCAAAGAGGCAAATATCTGCTTTAAATTTAGATTCTGTATGTCTTTCTTAAATATTTAGAAAGTCTGGTTGCAGAATAGTAAACTCTAATAATTAAATAAATCATCCTGGAATTTAAGAACACATTTTAACAATGACTAAATATTCTTATTTAATGGTTGAATAATTAAGTGATGGTCCTTTCCAAACTCCATAGCTAAACTTAAGGAGTTCTTCTTTTTTATTACTGGGATTTACCTGTTTAAGGATCCCACCATATCCCCTGTTAGAGGCATTTGTTTCAACAAGCTTATGCATGAAGGGTTAAGTAAAGATAAACAATGTACCTGTTGTATTTTTATTTTATCTTTTTTACTGCTAATGTATATTCAGCTGTCCAAGAAGAAGGGTTCTTCTTAAGTCTATTGTAAAGGATAGAGCTATCTTGAGCACGCTGTGGGTAGAAGTCTCTAACATAATTTAAGCTTCCTAAATATCTCTGTATTGAGTTTTATCTCTAATTTCATCAAAAAATTTAGATGCAAATTCTATCCTTCTGTTAATAGAAATAATAATTCCATTAGAAATATTGTGTCCTAAAAATCTAACTTCTTTTTGAAAAAGTTTCATCTTAGAAGCAGACAAAACTAAGCCATTTCAGATAATAATATTCTTAAAAATATACAAATGCTTGACATGCTGATCAATGGATGATGAGAAAATTAAAACATCATCAATGTAATAGATAATAAATTCAGTATACGGATTGAAAAGATCATTCATGATATATTGAAATTCTGATGGTCCATTCTTAACAGCGAATGGTAAAACATTCCACTCATAATGACCAAAGGGAATGGTAAATGCTGTTTTATACCTATCCTATTCAACAATCTGGATTCGCACAAATCCTGATTTTAGATCAAATTTAGAAAAAATACTGAATCATGTATGCGATCTAAAGGATCATTCTTATTCGGGATAGGATACTTGATCCATCGGAGGGCATCATTAACTAGTTTATAATTGAGCACTAAACGAGGTTGTTCTCATTCAATCTCAGCATTTTTATAAACATAGAAAGCTGTACAACTCTAAGGAGACTTAGTAGGCCTAATGAGTTTTTTCTATAAGAGGGATTCAATTTCTGTTTTACAAATATGAAGATATTCCTTCTTCATCTGGCTAGGTCTAGATTTAGTAGGAATATATTTTTCATCAAAATCCTGATGATAAGGAAGAGAAATAATATGTTTCTTCCTGTTCCAAAAAGCGTTTGGCAGATCATGTCAAATTTCAAGTTGAAATTCTGTAAAAGGCTGTTGCATTTTCTGTTCAAGAGTAAGAAATTGAACTTCTTTCTATATAAAATTAATTTTATTTCTTTATTCTGTATAAGATCTTTAATAAAATCTAATTCTTTAGTATATGGTTTTGTAATGAATTCAAAAATAACTTATCTGTTGTGAATGGTAGTATAAATACCATTAGTATCAATTTTATCCATAGGCATTAATAAACACATAAAAGGATTGCCCAGGATGATATTTTGAGTCATGTTTTTAATAAAAAAAATGGTGTAGGTAAACAGATACCTTTATTATAGATTAAAACTTCTGATAATATGAATTCTATTTTCATTATGTTACCACTTGTACTGGTAAGAGATTTTGTGATTTTCTGAAAATACTTAGCAAGGATTAAACCTTCTTGTATACAGTTCATATCCGCCCCTGTATCAATAAAGGCGATAACATCTTTTATTATAAAATCTGGTTTGATAATAAAGGTTACTTAATTCATAATCATAAAGTATTGCTGTCATCCTTCTTAGGAGAAGAACATTCTTGATCAATGAGATTCTTGCCTTTGGAGGAAAGCTCTTGTTTAATAAGGGCAAGATCTTGAAAAATGATTTGATTAACAGTTTGTAACTGTTTGACCTCTGTTTTGAGAAGATTGATTTCCATCTTCAAGGCTTGGATGGTAACGGGTTTTTCAGTAATGGATTTATTCCGTATGCGATTCATAATTTCACGCATACTATAATTCTCAGTAGGGAGAATATCTTCCATATTGTGATCCTTGAGGTGATCCTTATAAAGGGTTTCCAAAAACTTTAATTTTGTCTTGGGATCCTGTATCTGGTCAGCAAAACTATGCATATTCTTATGGGTTTCTATAAGAACATTGATAATAGGCTAACCTAGATCAAGGCCATTCAATTCAACAATGACTTTCCAATAACTGACTTTTGTTAACGTGTTACAAATCTTGGTATTGCAACAAGGTTTAGCCTGATCAGAAGAGGTATTAGATGAATATATATCAGTTTAATCATTCTTTGAGCTTGAGTCTGAAGAGAAGTTATCTTGGTCAGAGATACAGTTAAGTTGCTATTGGGTTTCCTCGTCTAAGGATAGTACATGGAGTTTCTGTTTGAGTTTGCACTTATTAGCATAGTGCCTTTTGGTGCCACATCTGAAGCACTTAACTTCTGATCAGTCTTTCTTAGGAATGGATTTTCGTTTACTGAATTTCCTTTTGTGAACTTCTTGGAAGTTATCTTTAGGAGCTTTTATGGAATGAAACCTTTTGTATTTCTGGAAGTTGAGGAATACTGAATTTTAGTGTCATAGGCGAATTGATCATAAAATTCACCTAACTCTTTACGGTTGGACAGGTTTTGATTTTTCATCATTTACTGAAGTTTCAAATTATTGTAGAGGGATAACCCTTCTTCAATAACTACTGTAATTAGAGAACCATAAGTATGCTGATCATAGGGGAATATCAAATTGGTTATGTCTATCTCTAAGTTTCTTACGAGCTTTTTTGTAAAAAGATTAGGGAGACCATCAATAAATTTGGCCTTCCAATGATCACTGTTGGCATCAGTACGTTGCATGGCCTTTCATTAAGAATACATCTTTATACCACCTGAAATGGGTTAAAGATGGGAAGCGAAGGTTCTGTAGAAGTTCTCTGTGCCTATCTGTATTAATAATTCCTGGTCCAATGAAATGGTGGATGATGACTTATGCTAGAGTACAGCAAGCGTCTTTAGTTATAGTTTCGATATGAGTAAAAGGATTTATATTAATCTTAGATACCTTTATGATTTCATCCCTTTGAGGTTGAGTGAGACAATTATCCCACCATCCTTTTAGAATACCGGTAAAGCCATTGAATAGAAATATGACTATTTGATTATCAGAATTATCATTCTGTTTACAAACAGATGCATACATTATCATGTGGTGTATGGTTTTGAAAATCTGGTATTCAAATTTACCATCTATGTTCCATTTATAGATAGTTTTTCCATGATATGTTTCTGAGTATGAAGGAAGTCTTCTTCATACAAAATGTCATGTGGGGTAGGTCTAGGATAATAATACCTACCACATCCAAGTAAAGCCATACGCTGGGTAGACTTAGTGTATGTAAGTTTGTTGAGACTATCATCAAAGTTTTTTTGAAGATCATGAATTCGGGAAAGAATATACCCATCCTTTTCATCATCAGTTAAAGGTAGAGATGAATCACCCTTGTCTATCATATTAATCTGTTTTGGAGATTTGGGTCCTGATGATTCTGGCTCACTGATCTTCAAATATTTTATTCTTCCAATAAGAGTGGCCATAAAGTCTTCCTCTTTTTTTGGTAGATTTTAACTTAAAATCATGAATTCAAGGGGAGGCTTGATATTTTCTGGTTGAAGGTTAAGAGGTTTAGGTTTCTGCGGACTTCTATTCTGTTGTCCTTCAATTTTATCCTGAAAATTATCTACAAGTTCTCAATACGAGTAAGTTGATTACCTAAGGTTTGGAGGAATAATTTAGTATAATTATTCTGCTCGGTTAAAGGTACAATATCTTTGACCTTTAGGTTTCTTGTTGATTGGGTTGTTTTGAAATCTCAACATAAGGAGAGATGACTAACGGTTTGGTGCTCTCATTGCTCGGAGTAAGCTCTAAGGATAACGGTGGAGGAAGAATAGCCTGAATAAGCTTACCAAGTATTGTTTTCCAATTCTTTTGAATTCTTGTTAAGACATTTATCTGATCTCTATTAAGAATGGGAACTTTATCAGCAAAGTCATAATACCATTTTGGGAAGGATCTAAGAGTTTGATTTTTCCAAAGATGATACTAATACTGCTCTTTGAGAGTTTTTAAATGCTAAGGAATACGGGATTTAAAATACCATAATCTAAATTCCTGATATTTATCTTGCATAAAATCCTAGTTTAGGTGCTTACGCAGTTCACTATTGGGTGTAAAATCCATTAAATATCGAATTGCATGTCACTAGATGTAGGGCTATTAAGTCTTCTGTTATTGGGTCTATCTATTTCATAGGCTGCATGAGGTATCAAAATTTTTGATATATGTATTCCTCTGATGTGGGCTTTTGGTATCTACTTAGAAGTGATAGATTCTGCTATAGAAGGTCTGGAGGATTCTGTAAAATCTATGTTATAAGGGAGGTTACTGCTATAACTAATACTAGAAAGGCTTCTAGTTAAAGGTTTATGAAAATGAAGGTATAAATTACCTCATTGTGTCTGAACAACATCTTCAATAGATTGTCTGATGATGGGTCTGGTAGGCACAACATTAGAAATTTGTCATTTTTCTAGAAAAGTAATTTCTTCCCAAGGTATCATCCTAGGGATGGCTACTTGACTGCTGAAGAGATTGGTGTCGATGAGGACAGCGTGTCCCTGTTCACTCTGCTTTCTGGTGTAGGGGTTCAAGGTGGAGGGAACCTATAGGTGGGTTCTGAAAAGTATCACAAAGGGAAGAGATCCTAGAAGATACTCATAACAATGCGAAATAATAAGTTCTAAAAATTTAGAGAGTGGTGTCAGAAAGAGAAACACTAATTCAGATAAATGTTAAAAATAAATAGGCCCATGTGATAGGATAGTTTCAATAGCTCCCATGAGAGATGCTTTCTAGTTGAGGCACCGTCCATCTCAGAAGGTATACTGAATACTAGTATTTTGACCAAGTAAGGTCAAAGGCTTAAATTCTATTTGTATAAGTCCTATATGCACACACTTGTATTTCTGCATGAAAGGATACATGCCTTGAACACGCAACAGATAAACAATATCATCATTTTCCTGTAAAGGTACAACATGCTCAAAGGTTTTAATTATTTTTCTATTGGAAAAATCAAATGTTCTAATTTTATAAAGGGTTTCTGGTTTAACCTTAGGTATTGTCCATTTATCTAAGGCTTCTTTAACATCCTGGTATGCAATAAGTTATGTTACTTCTTAAGTTGAAGCTACTGTATTAGCTACGGAAGACAAGGAAGAAGCAATTTCACTCATATTTTCTTGTGGCCATGTATGTATAATTTTAAAAAAAATATAATCATAATATAACCAAGACTATTCATGGCTCTGATACCAATTGGGGTGTGCCACACTACTGCCACACGAACACATGGTTAACAACCAGATACATGCTGATAAATCATTCATAGCTTAGGAAAATACAAAGCACATATTTAGGTAGACTGTCAACTTTTTATAGGGGTAAATAGTCCTAACGCACTCCCTGCTTAGCAAACCTAGCCCAGACGCGACTTGAGGTCAATACACTAACTATATGCTTAGTCTTCATACTAAGTATGTAATGATGATCAACAATGCATCAAAGTGTTCCTTCATTTAGCACCAGATTGATGAATAGTGAAGGTTATATTATGGTGATAATAAAATTAAACTATGCCATACATGGTCTCGTGAACTATAGATAAAATGAAAATAAAAGAAAACTTACTGTTATGTGCAGTCGAGAATTATAAACTTTAGAACTTAATTTCTTATTGTAGAGAGAGAGTACATAGAGGGAGAGAGAATATTATGCTCAACACATGAGGATTCCCTTTAATAATACAAAAGTAAGACATATAAGGTTGTGTGTCCTAGACAGGTGGAGTCGTTCATCCTTATATTCTTGACTGTGCTGGTAGTGGAATCTACTTTAGGAAAAGTTGATTTGCCTTTATGCGATAAGTGGACAACTACTTTTATAAAGTACCTTTTACTGTTGCTGGTGGGAATCTACTTTATGAAAGTAGATTTTTCATTTTGTGCCAACGATCTCTCGTGGGGGACAAGGATTATTCCTTGCCTTTTACTTTCTTGTCTTTATCGATTTTATCTGATATCATGCAGGTAAGGGAATCCTAGACGTCACTGATGGTAGGGTCTTCTAGGTTCTGTTCTAGGTCCTGACTTTCACCTGCCAGAATATTGAATTCATTCTCATCATCATCATGATGAGATTCGGTTTTACTGTTTGCTGATTTCAAGGAAGCATCTTTTGATCCTATGAACTGGAGAAATTGCTCCTTCATGAAGTCCACAATTTTGATGATGAATTCAATTTCTGTTAAATCCAGAAATTTCATTTTTAATTCTGTTTGGGCTAAGACAAACGGATTTTCTATTGATGCTGTGAGAGCCTTAGGAATAGTATCAAGACAAGCCATGGTGTGGGCTTTGATCACCTTCATCAGTTCTGGTAAATTGGGATTCATCCCCTTATCTCACCATTTTGTATAAAACACCTTTTTAAGACGGGGAATTTTATTTTGGTAGTCACATTGAAGATCTCATTTCTATATCTCGGGGATGCTGAATCGGATAATGAAATGAGCTACTGATTTTTACATGGATAAGTTTTTGTTGACTGGTAGGAGTGAGTAGGCAGCTTGCCATTCAGTAAATGCTGATTTGACAGATTCTGGTTAAGTGTCAAGAGTAATCCCAAATTTATCCCACCAAACGAGGAACTAATTGGGAAGCTCATTTTTAAGAACTTCAGGATAGATTTTGATGAACCAAGTATGATTATACTCTGGATTCAGATAGTAGAAAACATAAGTAAAGGAATCAATATAATCCCAATAACTATATTTGGCTTCCTTGTAACTGATCTCAAGACTCCTGGTTGTATGAGGATGTGTAAATCCCAATGCTTAATAAGCATAATATTTCTGACTTTTACCTTACTGTAAGCAATAGGGTGGCAATTCTGATAGAATCATGGAGTGTATGTTTGATATCCATGGTTTCTGTTTCAAGCACAATGGCTTCATAAATGAATAAATATAGTTCAAACTAAGCGAAAAATTGTTGAGTAGATAAAATATCATTTTTTAATTACCCATGGATCTGACATCCATTGCTCATATGCGATTTTGATGAAGAGAATAGTCACCTTAGTAATCCTGTTAAATTTATACTGTTCTTGTATAAGAAGGACGTTATTAGTAGATTTGCTAGAAAGGCCTCTTGAGTGTTGTTAATGTTTTTGTTTAAGCTTGAGAATTCTGTTGTATAAGGATTTCCCCTGCCGCGGCCTCGGCCTCAGTTTCTGTTCATGAATCCTGTAAGTATTCGCGGGTTAGAAAGTCTGGTAAAGAATTCTGTTTGCATTTGATATATTCAATATCAAAATCAAATATTGATAATAAGCTTTGCGAGAGGCAAATATCTGCTTTGAAGCAAGATTCTGTACGTCATTTTTAAATAGTTGTTTGGCTGCATAACATTCAACTTTAAAGAGAAATGCTGGTTAAGTAAATAATCCTAGAATTTTAAGACACATTTAACAATGACTAAACATTCCTATTTAATGGTTGGATAATTATGTGCTGGTCCTTTCCAAACTCAAGAGGTAAACCTAAGGAGTTCTTCTTTTTGAAAACTGGGAGTTACCTGTTTAAGATCCCACCATATCTCTGGTTAGATGCATCTGTTTCAACAATCTTATGCCATTTAGGGTTAGGTCTTTTTTACTGCTAAAGTATCTTCAGCTGTCCAAGGAGAAGAGTTCTTCTAAGTCTGTTGTAAAGGATAGAGGTTTCCTGAGCACACTGCGGGTAGAACTCTCTAACATAATTTAGGATTCCTAAAAATCTTTGTAATTGAGTTTTTTCTTTGATTTCAACAGGAAATTTAGATGTAAATTCTATGCTTCTGTTAATTGGAATAATAGTTCCATTAGAAATATTGTGTCCTAAAAATCTAACTTCTGTTTGAAAAAGTATCATCTTAGAAGCAGAAAAAACTAAGCCATTTCTGATAATAATATTCTTAAAAATTTGCAGATGCTTGACATTCTGATCAATGGACGATGAGAAAATTAAAGCATCATCAATGTAACAGATAATAAATTTTGTTTATGGATTGAAAATATCATTCATGATATGTTAAAATTCTGATGGTCCATTCTTAACACCGAATGATAAAACATTCCACTCATAATGACCAAAGGGAACGGTAAATGATATTTTATACCTGTCCTATTCAGCAATCTGAATTTGCCAAAATCTTGATTATAAATCAAACATTGAAAAATTATTGAATCATGTAAGCAATCTAAAAGATCCATCTTATTCGGAATAGGAACCTAATACATTGGAGAGTATTATTAAGCGATTTATAATTAATAACTAAACGTGGCTGTCCTCATTCAATCTTAGCATTTTTATAAACATAGAATGCTGTACAACTTTAAGGAAACTTACTAGGTCTAATTAGTTTTTCTGTAAGAGGGATTCAGTTTCTATTTTACAAATATCAAGATATTCCTTCTTCATCTGGCTAGGTCAAGATTTAGCAGGAACATATTTTCATCAAAATTCAGTAATAAAGGTATTTGTTTACCTATGTCATTTGTTTTATTAAAAACCATATATCAAAATATCATCTTGGGTAATCCTTTTATGTGTTTATTAATGCCTATGAATAAAATTGATACTAATGGTATTTATACAACTATTAACAACAGACAAATTATTTTTGAATTTATTACAAAACCATATACTAAATAATTAGATCTTATTAAAGATTTTATATAGAATAAAGAAAATAAAATTAATTTTATTTAGAAAGAAACTAATTAGACCTAGTAAGTTTCCTTCGAGTTGTACAACTTTTTATATTTACAAAAATGCCGAGATTGAACGAGGACAACCTCGTTTAGTAAAATATTATAAACTACTCAATGTGGATCATGTATCCTATCCTGAATAAGAAGGATCTTTTAGATCGCTTACATGATTCAATAATTTTTTCTAAGTTTAATTTAAAATTAGGATTTTGACAAATCCAAATTGCTAAATAGGATAGGTATAAAATAACATTTACCATTCCCTTTGGTCATTATTAGTGGATTTTTTTACCATTTGGTGTTAAGAATGAACCATAAGAATTTCAACATATCATGAATGATATTTTCAATCCATATACTGAATTTATTATCTGTTATATTGATGATCTTTTAATTTTCTCATCATCCATTGATCAGCATGTCAAGCATCTGCATATTTTTAAGAATATTTTTATAAAAAATGGCTTAGTTTTATCTACCTCTAAGGTGAAACTTTTTTAAACAAAAGTTAGATTTTTATGACACAATATTGCTAATGGAACTATTACTCCTATTAACAGAAGCAAAGAATTTGCATCTAAATTTTCTGATGAAGTTAAAGATAAAACTCAATTACGGAGATTTTTAGGAAGCCAAAATTATGTTAGAGACTTCTACCCACAGTGTGCTCAGGATAGCTCTATCCTTTATAACAGACTTAAGAAGAACCCTTCACCTTGGACAACTGAACATACTCTAGCTTTAAAAAAGATAAAATAAAAAAAACAACAGTTACATTGTTTATCTTTACCTAACCGTATATGACATAAGATAGTTGAAACATATGCCTCTAACCAGGAATACGGTGGGATCCTTAAACAGGTAAATCCTAGTAATTAGAAAGAAGAATTCCTTAGATTTACCTCCGAAGTTTGGAAATGACCAACACTTAATTATCCAACCATTAAACATGAATTTATAGCCACTGTTAAATGTGTTCTTAAATTTTAGGATGATTTACTTAACCAACATTTTCTTATTAGAGTTGACTGTTCTGCAGCCAAAAAAATATTTTAGAAACACATATAGAATCTCGTTTCAAAGCAGATATTTGCCTCTTGGCAAAGCTTATTATCAATATTCAATTTTGATATTGAATATATCAAAGGTGAACAAAATTCATTACCAGACTTTCTAACCTGCGTATACTTGTGGGGTTCATGAGCAAAAATCGAGGCTGAGATCATCGAGGTCGCGGCAGGGTAAATTCCTACACAACAAAATTCCCAAGCTTAAACACAAATATTAACAGCACACAAGAGGCTTCTTTTAGAAATTCTGCTAAAGATGTCCTCCTTATACCAGAACAGTATATACTTAACAGGATTACTGAGGAGACTATTCTCTTCATTGAAACATCAGATGAGCAATGGGTGTTAGATCCATGGGAAATCAAAAAACAATATTTATCTACTCAACCATTTCCTGTTCATTTTGAACAGTTTTGATACATTTATGAAGCCATTTTGCTTGAAACAGTAGCCATAGAAATCAGGCATACACTCCATGATTCTACCAGAACTACCACCCCTATTATTTATAGTAAGGCAACAATATGAAATATTATGCCTATTGGGCAATGGGGTCTACATCCTCATGCTATCAGAAGTCTTGAGATCAGTAACAAGGAAGCCAAATATAGTTATTAGAATTATATTGATTCCTTTACCTTTGTCTTCTACTATCAGAATCCAGTGCACAATCATACTTGGTTCATCAGAATATGTTCTAAAGTTCTTAAAAATGAGCTTCCAAATTGGTTTCTCGTTTGGTGGGATAAATTTGGGATTACTCTTGACACTTTACTAGAATCCGTCAGATCAGCATTTAATGAATGGAATGTTTCCTATTCACTCCTACCAGCAAAAAAAACATCTTCATGTCAAAATCAGTAACTCATTTTATTATCTGATTTAGAATCCCCTGGATATGAAAATGAGATCTTCAATGTGACTACCAGAATAAAATTCCCCGTCTTAAAAGGGTGTTTTATATAAAATGGTGGGATAAGTGGATGAGCCCCAATTTACCAAAAATAATGAAGGTGACCAAAGCCCATACCTAGGTTTGTCTTGATGCTATTCCTAAAGCTCTCCCAACATCAACAGAAAATCCGTTTGTCTTAGCCCAAAAAGAATTAAAAAAGAAATTTTGAGATTTAATAGAAAATGAGTTAATCATCAAAACGATGCACTTCATGAAGGAATAATTTCTCCAATCCAAAGGATCAACATATGCTTCTATGAAATTGACAAGCAATAAAACAGAATCTGAACATGATGATGAAGAGAATAAATTCACTATTCTGACAGGTGAAAGCCAGGACCCAGAGCATGACCTAGAAGACCCTACAATCGATCACTTCTGGGATTCCCTTACCTGCATGATATTAGAAAAAATCGATAAAGACAATAAAGGGAAAAGCAAGGAATAATCCTTGTCTCCCGTAAGAGACCGTCGACACAAAATGACAAATCTACTTTCATAAAAGTTGATTCCCACTAGCAATAGTAAAAGATACTTTATAAAAGTAGCTGCCCACTTACAACATAAAGACAAATCTACTTTTTCTAAACTAGATTCCACTACCAGCACAGTCAAGAAGATAAGGATGAACGATTCCACCTATCTAGGACACGTAACCTTATCTATCTTACTTTTATATTATAAAACGGATGCCTCATCCATTGTTGAGCATAGTACTCTCTATCTCTGCAATAAAAATATAAGTATTAAAGTTTATAATTCTCGACTGCACATAATAGTAAGTTTTCTTTGATTTTCATTTTATCAATAGTTCATGAGATCATGTATGTCATAGTTTAAGTTTAATATCATCATAATATAACCACCAATATCATCGATCCCGTGTTAACTGAAGAAACATTTTGATGCATTGTTGATCATCATTACATACTTAATATGAACACTAAGCATATAGTTAGTGTATGGATCTCAAATTGCATCTGGGATAGATCCGCTGACCAGGGAGTGTGTTAGGACTGTTTTCCCCTATAAAATGTTGACGGTCTGCCTAACTATGTGTTTTGTATTTTCTTAATTATAATTGATTTATCAGCATGCATCTGGTTTTTAACCATGTGTTCGTGTGGCAGTAGTGTGGCACACCCCAGTTGGCATCAGAACCATGAATAGTCTTGGTTATATTATGAATATATTTCTTTTAAATTATACATACATGGTCACAAGAAAATATGAGTGAAATTGCTTCTTACATACACTAAGTCTACCCAGCGTATGGCTTTACTTGGACCTGGTAGGTATTATTATCTTAGACCTACCCCACATGACATTTTATATGAAGAAGACTTCCATCATACTCAGAAATCATATCATGGAAAAACTATCTATGAATGAAACATAGATGGTAAATCTGAATACCAGATTTTTGAAACCGTCCACCACATGATAATGTATGCATCTATTTGTAAAAGAATGATAATTCTTATCATCAAATAGCCAGATTTCTAGTCAATGGCTTTACCGGTATTCTAAAAGGATGGTGGGATAATTGTCTCACTCAACCTCAAAGGGATGAAATCGTAAACGTCTCTAAGATTAATATAAATCCTTTTACTCATACCGAAACTAAAACAAAAGATGCTTGATATACTCTAAAACAAGCCATCATCCACCATTTCATTGGACCAGGAATTATTAAAACAGATAGGCACATAGATCTTCTGCAGAACCTTCGTTGCCCATCTTTAACCCATTTCAGGTCGTATAAGGATGTATTCTTAATGAAGGTCATGCAACGTACTGATGCTAACAGTGATCATTGAAAGGCAAAATTTATTGACGGTCTCCCTAATATTTTTACAGAAAAAGTTGGTAAGAAACTTAGAGATAAACATAACTAAATTGATATTCTCCTATGATCAGCATACTTATGGTTCTCTCATTGCAGTAGTTATTGAAGAAGGGTTATCCCTCTGCAATGATATAAAACTCCAGCAAATGATGAAAAATCAAAACCTATCCAAAATCGTAAAGAGTTAGATGAATTTTATGATCAATTCGCCTATGACACTAAAATCCAGTATCCTTCAACTTCCAGAATTCCTAATCCTAAACCTAGGAAATAGAAAAGGTTTCATTCCAGAAAAACTCCTAAACATAACTTCCAAGAAGTTCACAAAGGAAATTCAGTAAAAGAAAATCGATTGTTGAAAAGGTTTCATTCCAGCATACTTATGGTTCTCTCATTGCAGTAGGTATTAGAAAGCCATTGTTGAAATGAATGGCCTTGATGTAGGTCATCCTAGTATCAATGTTCTTACGGAAACCCAGAAGAACATGCTTAGCTTTGCTGACCAGATACATAATCCAGAGAAAAAAATAAAGTTTTTGGAAACCCTTTATAAGGCTCACCTCAAGGATCACAATATCGAAGATATTATCCCTGCTGAGAATTGCAGTATGCGCGGAATTATAAATGGCATACAGAATAAATCCATTACTGAAAAACCCATTACCATCCAAGACTTGAAGATGGAAATCAATCTTCTCAAAATAGAGGCCAAACAGTTACAGACTGCTAATCAAATCATTTTTGAAGATCTTTCCCTTATTAAACAAGAGCTTTCCTCCAAAGGCAAGAATCCCATTGATCGAGAATGTTCTTCTCCTAAGAAGGATGATAATAACCAGTACCTTATGATTATGGATCAGGTAACCTTTCAAAAATGATACACCAAAATTACTTTTATTATCAAATGAGATTTTATAATAAAAGATGCTATCTCCCTTATTGATACATGGGCTGATATGAACTATATACAAGAAGGTTTAATCCCTAATAAGTATTTTCAGAAAATCACAAAATCTTTTACCAGTGTAAGTGGTAATAGAATGAAAATAGAATTCAAATTACCAGAAGTTTTAATATGTAATAAAAGTATTTGTTTACCTATGTCATTTGTTTTATTAAAAATGTCTCATATGTGGACCTATGGATAAAATTGATACTAATGGTATTTATACTATCATTAACAACAAACAAATTATTTTGAATTCATTACAAAACCATACTAAAGTATTAGATCTTATTAAAGATCTTATACAGAATAAGAAAATCAAATTAATTTTATTCAGAAAATGTTCAATTTCTTACTCTTGAAAAGAAAATTCAACAACCTTTTATTTAGAATAAAGTTAAAGTTATTTTAACAGAATTTCAAACTGAAATTTGCTGTGATCTGCCAAACACTTTTTGAAAAGAAAGAAACATATTATTTCCCTTCCTTATCACCAGGATTTTGATCAAAATATATTCCTACTAAATCTAGACCTAGCCAGATGAAGAAGGAATATCTTCATATTTGCAAAACAGAAATTGAATCCCTCTTACAGAAAAAACTCATTAGACCTAGTTTGACTCCTTGGAGTTGTACAATATTCTATGTTTATAAAAATGCTGAGATTGAATGAGGGCAACCTCATTTAGTTATTAATTATAAACCACGTAATGATGCTCTCCAATGGATTAGGTATCCTATTTTGAATAAGAAGAATCTTTTAGATCGCTTACATGATTCAGTAATTTTTTCTAAGTTTGATTTAAAATTAGGATTTTGGCAAATCCAGATTGCTGAACAGGACAGGTATAAACAACATTTACCCTTCCCTTTGGTCATTATAGTGGAATGTTTTACCATTCGGTGTTAAGAATGGACCATCAGAATTTCAACATATCGTGAATGATATTTTCAATTTGTATCATGAATTTATTATTAGTTACATTGATGATGTTTTAATTTTATCATCATCCATTGATCAGCATGTCAAGCATCTGCATATTTTTAACAATTTGTTATCAGAAATGGCTTAGTTTTGTTTGCGTCTAAGATGAAACTTTTTCAAACAAAATTTTGATTTTTAGGACATGATATTTCTAATGGAACTATTATTCCTATTAACAGAAGCATTGAATTTACATCTAAATTTTTTGATGAAATTAAAGAAAAAACTCAATTACATAGATTTTTAGGAAGTCTAAATTATGTTAGAGACTTCTACCCGCAATGTGCTCAGAATAGCTCTATCCTTTATAACAGACTTAAGAAGAACCTTTCTCCTTGGACAGTGGATATCTTAGTAGTAAAAAATATAAAACAAAAAGTACAACAGTTATAATGTTTATCTTTACCTAACCCTACATGGCATAAGATTGTTGAAACAGATGTTTCTAACTAGGGATATGGTGGGATCCTTAAACAGGTAAATCCCAGTAATAAAAAAGAAGAACTCCTTAGGTTTACATCTGGAGTTTGGAAAGGACCAGCACTTAATTATCCAACCATTAAACACGAATGTTTAGCCATTGTTAAATGTGTTCTTAAATTCCAAGATGATTTACTTAACTAGCATTTTCTTACTAGAGTTGGTTGTTCTGCAACCAAACAATTATTTAAGAAAGACATACAAAATCTTGTTTCAAAGTAGATATTTTCCTCTTGGCAAAGCTTATTATCAGTATTTGATTTTGTTATTGAATATATCAAAGGTGAGCAAAACTCTTCACCATACTTTCTAACTCACGAATACTTGCAGGGTTCATGAATAGAAACTGAGGTAGAGGTCGTCATGGTCGCAGCCGGGGAAATCCCTATACAACAACATTCCCAAGCTTAAACAGATATATTAACAGCACTCAAGAGGATTCTTCTAGCAAATATGCTAAAGACGTCCTTCTTAGAACAGTATATATTTAACAGCATTATTGAGGAGACTATTCTCTTCATCGAAACCGCAGATGAGCAATGAATGTCAGATCCATGGGAAATCAAAAAATGATATTTATCTACTCAACAATTTCCCGCTCAGTTTGAACAATATCCATACATTTATGAAGCCATTTTGCTTGAAACAATAGCCATGAAGATCAAACATACACTCCATGATTCTACCAGAACTACCATCCTTAATACTTACAGTAAGGCAACAATAAGAATATTATGCCTATTGGGCAATGGGGTTTACATCCTCCTACAACTAGAAGTCTTGAAATCAATAACAAGAAAGTCAATTGGGATTATATTGATTCCTTTACCTATGTCTTGTACTATCAGAATCCAGTGCATAATCATTCTTAGTTCATCAGAATCTGTCTTGAAGTTCTTAAAAACGAGCTTCCCAATTGGTTCCTCGTCGAGTGTCAAGAGTAATCCCAAATTTATCCCACCAAACAAGGAACCAATTTGGAAGCTCATTTTTAAGAACTTCGGGACATATTTTGATGAAGCAAGTATGATTATGCACTGGATTTTGATAGTAGAGACATAGGTAAAGGAATCAATATAATCCCAATCACTATATTTGGCTTCCTTGTTACTAATCTCAAGACTTCTGGTGCATGAGGATGTAGACCCCACTGCCCAATAGGCATAATATTTCAGATTGTTGCCTTACTATAAATAATAGGGCTGGTAGTTCTGGTAGAATCATGGAGTGTATGCTTGATTTCCATGGCTACTATTTCAAGTACAATGGCTTCATAAATGTATCCATACTGTTCAAAATGAGCGGGAAATGGTTGAGTAGATAAATATTGTTTTTTGATTTCCCATGGATCTGACATCCATTGCTCATCAGATGTTTTAATGAAGAGAATAGTCTCCTCAGTAATGCTGTTAAGTATATACTGTTCTGGCATAAGAAGGACATCTTTAGCCGATTTGCTAGAAGAAGCCTCTTATGTGCTGTTAATATTTTTGTTTAAGCTTAGGAATTTTGTTGTGTGGGGATTTCCCCTGCCGCGACCTCAACGGCCTCAGCCTCAATTTCGGTTCATGAACCCTGCATGTATTCACGAGTTAGAAAGTCTGGTAAAGAATTTTGTTCACCTTTGATATATTCAATATCAAAATCAAATACTGATAATAAGCTTTGGCAAGAGGTAGATATCTGCTTTGAAGTAAGATTTTGTACGTCTTTCTTAAATATTTGTTTGGCTGCAGAACAGTCAACTCTAATAAGAAAATGCTGGTTAAGTAAATCATCCTAGAATTTAAGATTACATTTAACAATGGCTAAACATTCATGTTTAATGGTTGGATAATTAAGTGCTGGTCCTTTCCAAACTCCAGAGGTAAACCTAAGGAATTCTTCTTTCTGATTACTGGGATTTACCTATTTAAGATCCCACCATATCCCTGGTTAGAGGCATCTGTTTCAACAATCTTATGCCATGTAGGGTTAGGTAAAGATAAACATTATAACTGTTGTATTTTTTGTTTTATATTTTTTACTGCTAGAGTATGTTCAGCTATCCAAGGAGAAGGGTTATTTTTAGGTCTGTTGTAAAGGATAGAGCTATCATGAGCACACTGCGGGTAGAAGTCTCTAACATAATTTAGGCTTCCTAAAAATCTCTGTAATTGAGTTTTTTCTTTAATTTCATCAGAAAATTTAGATGCAAATTTTATACTTCTGTTAATAGGAATAATAGTTCCATTAGAAATATTGTGTCCTAAAAATCTAACTTTTGTTTGAAAAAGTTTCATCTTAGAGGCAGATAAAACTAAGCCATCTCTGATAATAATATTCTTAAAAATATTCAGATGCTTGACATGTTGATCAATGGATGATGAGAAAATTAAAATATCTTCANTATATATATATATATATGTACACATCTAATTTAATACTAAAACTATTAATCGCATTTGGAAAAGAAAACAAGTTGTTAATTAATATTGGCATTAAATATATTAGAAACAGATGAACATGTTCATATATTGGAAAAACACGATCATGGAATAATTCTCTTCTAATTTCCACTTACTTTATTTGCTGATTAATTATAATTAGTTAAGTTGTTTGTCGTCTAAAAAAATAAGTTTCCTTTTTTATGTGATGAAATTAATTTTGAGCGACTTTTTTTAGATGTTTTCTTTTCTCCTAGTCATATATTCACATTCTTGTCCCAAATACGAAAAAAAAATTAGGTTGAAAAGTTTTAGTTCCATGTCAATAACATTAAGTACATTTGACAAAAAAAACTACCACTAACTATATATATTGAAATAATAACATATCAAGTAATGAAAAACATCATCCTATTTATTAAAAAGATTTACACAAGCAAACACACAATCATTGTATTATATCTAAATTTCACAAGTTCTATTTACAATGGGTACGAGAAATGATGTTAAATATAGTAGTAAACATTCTGAATATTTTAGTTCTCAAATATTCTGTTTTGAAAATAAAACATTAGGAATATTATATGATAATATATAACAACACATTATTATAAATAAAATACAATCATAATTGAGTTTTTTTTAAAGTCATCTAAGTTTTATCATAATGAATAATACATAATAACATGTATAAACTATACTAATTCAAATACATAACAACACAAAAATAATTATGAATCGTTAGATATCTACACTATTTCCAATACTCGAAAGAAATTTATGCACAAAGTTACTCTGTCTCAGAAAATTAAAATATAAAAAATACAAAAATTAAATTTACAAATAAAAGAAAAAATAACAAAGTAATTAAAATATAAAGCTCAATTGCCCGCATTCGAATCAGGTTTGGCATAAGTAACATGTGCTAGCACCATTAAGAACATACTGCATACCTTGGATAATGCCATTAAGAATCACTTCCCCTCTTCCTTACCTAAGGAACATATTGCATATCCTGGATCTAAGAATGCAAATTCTCTATGGCATCCTAGCTCTGTTATAGTTAGGAAAATTCTTACCTCTACTGGTATTTCTGGTAATAATTCTGATTCTGATTCTTAAATCTGTATTAGTTGTCTTGTACGAATAAGATGACCAATATTCATTTTCCTGTTTCTATCTCCACCGTTGCTGCTCCCTTGTCTCTCATACACAATGATGCGTGTGGACCTTCTCCCACACCATCACTTCTAGGTCATAGATACTATGTCTTGTTCATTGATGATCTGACTTGATTACTTGGTTTTATCCTATATTACATAAATTTGATGTTTTCCTGGATTTCAAGAAATTTAAATCTATGGTTGAGAACATGTTCTCTACAAATATTAATACACTCAAGACTGATGGGGTGGGGATTACAATAGCCTTTATTTTTAGTCTTTTTTGAATAAAAGTGGGATCATACACCAAAAGTCTTGCCCTTATATCCTTAGCAAAATGGAGTTGCTGAGAGGAAACATAGGGATTTAGTAAAAACTGGCCTAATTATGATTCATCATGCTTCCTTACCCCAGAGTTTTGGAACTTTTCTTTTTCTACTGCTGTGTTTTTGATAAATAGAATGCCTAGTGTAACAACTAATAATTTGTCTCCTTATACTCCTCTATTTGGTAATTCACCTAACTAAAAGGACCTACGTGTGTTTGGGTGTGCTTGTTTCCCAAACTTAAGGTCATATATGATATGTAAGTTCTCTCCAAAGTCTGTTGAATGTGTGTTTGTTGGGTATGCTGCTGATCAAAAGGGGTTCATATGCTATGCTTTCATTAATAGGAAATTTTATACATCTAGAAATGTAGTTTTTGTTGAACACTCAATTCCCTTTTCTGCCACAATGAATAAGACAAATTCTTCTCCTACTATTACTACTAATGAGCACTCATCCAAGTACACCTCTTTGTTACCCTTATTTCTTAAATGTCTTGCTCCATCTAGTAATCACTCTAGCAATAATTCTTATAGAAGTAGTACTAGCATTCCCGTTATATTTGCTACTCTAGATTCTTTGCCTACTACCCATTGTTTCTTCTATCAATTTTGCTCTTGTTTTACATACTGATCAACCTAATATGCATATGGACTTTACTTCTGCTATAGATTTACATCTCATTCTCGAGGTTCTAGTTCTGATTTGCGTGATACATTGTTTAATCCCTCTAATTTGAATACTACTATAGATGTCATTGATAATAATGCTAGTTCTGATATACATACTGCAGTTGAGAATCAATCTCATTCTCATGCATTCAATTTTCCTGATATATCACACAATCTCACTTTAGACCTTCCATTTGCTCCTTTACCTAGCCTTAGCACTAGACCAACACCACACACCCTAAATAATCATCCCATGCAAACTAGGTCCAAATATGGAATTTAAAAAAAAGGCTCTCCTTGCCAATGGTTTAGAGTCCCACATTGAACCAGCTACTTTTAGTACAACCTCTAAAAGTCCAGAATGGACCACGACTATGAATTATGAGTATAAGGCTCTAATTTCCTAAAATACTTGGACCTTAGTGCCTTTACCCCTTCTAAGAACCTAGTGGGATGTAAGTGGGTTTATAAACTTAAATATAACCCCAATGGTACTATAGTTAGGCATAAAGCCAGATTATTTGTTAAGGGTTATCACCAAAGGAAATAGCTAGATTATGGAGAAACCCCTTTAGCTCAGTTATTAAGAAACCAACCATTCTTATTTTACTTTCTTTGGCTGCCGCTTTTGGCTGGACTCTTAGACAATTGGATGTGAAAAAAACCTTTCTGCATGGTAACACTACTACAAATTTGGCTTACAACAACCTCATCAATGATATAATGACAGCTCTCTAAAATCTCTCAAAGCAAAATGGTGTAGGATTGGGTAATTTTGGTAAGATGAAAACTAAAAGATTAGTCATCATTAATGTATTATATACTATGGAAACTAATTTTTGGGTTGTCATAAGAACTTCTTATAATGATAGTGGAAAAGAACCTATCATCAATGTAATAAAAAATCTATTTTCTCTGGGAGAACAAAGAAGTGAACAATATTCATTGCTTTTTTTTTCTGATTTTTCATAGCTTGGCATTACTTATTAGGTATACTTTCTTGGATGTGCATTGCTGGGAATACTATGCACTATACTTTTCCTGGAGTATACTCCTCCTCTATATCATGCATATATAGCAATGACAATATTTCTCTCGACAAAAGTACTTGGTGAATATCAGTTTATAAAGGCACTATGGAAGCAATTACATGGAGATTTCAACTTTGTCATTAAAGTTTTGGCTACTTGTGATGTGTCAGTTTGCATACTTGAATTCTTGGTAAGATCCAAACTTAATATTCTGTGTCGTTATATGTGTTAGATAAACATGTAATTTGGATTTCCCTATATTTAGTGATTCTTTGGTTGAGGAAGCTGCTGGTGGTACATCTGCTACAAAAATTTTCTAAAAGAGTGATGAAAGGGGCTTTCGTGAGTATGAGGTAGCTGTTTTAGATTATTGTTGTTTTGCTTTCCGTTACTTATGGACAAAATCTTCAAATCAAATTCCATGTTATGGTTTGTTTTCCTTTTTATATCAGTGATTTGATTTAGTTGAATTTAAAGTTATTAACTCCAACCTATGAAAATGAACTAAAATTGTTATAAGTGAGACATTGTTGTGTCTGGATTTCCATCATGTCTTTGCTTATTAGGCTGCCGGTAATATATCTAATTCTATTAAGATTAGGACTTATTCTTTCTTGTGGTGATACAAAACCATCTTCTTTGCAGGTAAAGAATTTTAAGTCCTATTTTATTTTTAAATGAATTTTAAGTCCTATTTGATTGTCACTTAGACTCAGTTACCAATTTGCATTCTGTACCCGAAAAGGAAGAAAAGAAGAAAAGGGAAATGAACTATTAATATTGGTTTTCTTCTGTTAGTTCCCCTTCTTGTTATAGTGGTACTTGTAATTTTTTTATTCAGACAGTTAGTGTAAATGCATTGTTGGGATAGTTTGGTTTTTATGACTGCAGATGTTTTTGTTGTGTGGTCATTTGTAAAATTGGTTAGAGTCTTCAGATGGCATATAGTCGAATCTCGGATTTTCTGGAGCTCCATAAACTAACAAAAACTGCAGGTTATTGTACTGGTTACTGCGAAATATCTTTATCATTGTGTCAAATGGATGAAATAAATGATCTCTTAGTCTTAGTGTTCCTAACTGCTGGAAAATTGATGCAGATTGTAGTCTCATGATTGATTGGCCAATTGTTGTTATGTTTATACATATTCTTAGTAGGCATGGTGTCATGGTATTTTGATTAGTGTAAGTGAGAAGTTTGAAACGGTTCCTAAAATCTTGTGGTTCATTAGTTTATTAACCTATCCAACTGTTTAAATCGTGAATTTTAGTTCAAGTTTCCCTGACGTATGAGAAAATATCTAGCCTTCATTCTTTTCAATGACCAAAATACGTATTACTGACTTAAAATAAAATATGAAAGTTTTGAGTTATTAATCATTCTATTTAGTGAAGTTTGAACCAGGTCATGCAAGTTAAGATAGCATAAGGAGACATCGATTGACCTGATAATGTAACTGATTGCTCACAATGAAAAGAGAGTACCATGGACCAAATGTAGGAAACATAGTGTCGGTACGTGTATATAGAAACATTCTATACTTAGAGCAATTGAATACTTAACAATCCCTGCCCAAATGTTCTTATCTAGTTGATTTCGAGCTCTAGCTTACCATAGTTTACTTTATTTTTATTGTTGAACTGAATTTGGCCATGTCTTCTATTTTGTGTTCATTCCAAAATAAAGAGCTATGAGATAGATTCTTAAATATACTCCTCAATATGAATTTATAAGCGGAAACTTTTGCCATTAAACTGTGTAAATAGATATTACAGTTGCTCATGCACACAACCATGACCATCATTGCTTTTCATACATATATGTAGACTAACAACCTTGCTTTATTTCTTACTCCTTCTTAGGTTTTACATCCTAAGAACCCATTTGCGCTGATGTTGCATTTTAATTATCGTTATTTTTAGACTGATGCTCCAAAAAGTATATTTGATTTTAATTATCACTATTTTTAGACTGATGCTCCAAAAGGTATATTTGATATGTGGTTTCTATTAAATACTTCTTTTTTTCTACAATAATTTAAACTTGTTTGTACCTCCTTCACTGAGTTAAAGATTTTATAATGTTTTCTCCTAAAGTTTCCATGTTATGTAGTTCCTTATCCAGGATTCATTAATAGCTGATGAACATATGGTAATTTTAAAATAAATAAGTTGATTTCATGGGAGATCCACTTGTTTGTTGGATCATTTAGACTGTAAAGAATCTAGATTTTGTAATGCGTAATGCTCTGTACTTAGACAATTACTTGTCTATGCCGATTCTGATAAAAAATTCTCTTATATTAACTTGGTTATGTTTTCCTTGCTTTCTCTACATAAGTATATTGTGTTTGATGTTATTTTTTTTTGGCTTTTATATAACTATTTAATAAATAGCTCTGTCTGATCTTTTTTCACTATAAATGTTTATAATTGCTAGGTAAATATTATTCATGTGTAAATTGTGTCATCTAGGACCAATATTATATAGCTGCAAAAATTTAATTAAATGAAAGCTTTTATTTGTTTTCTTTTCTTGAACTTTAGATGACGTGGATTCCCCGTCATCTATTTTCTTTATGTGATACCTAAGATGACGGGGATCCCTGTCATATATGCTTTTGTTGGCACTTAAGATGACGAGGATTAGCTGTAATCTATATTTTTTGGCGGCAACCAAAATGACGAGGATTAGCTGTAATCTATATTTTTTGGCGGCAACTAAGATGACAGGGATTCCCCGTCATCTAAAGTCTACATGGAGTAACTTTAGATGACGGGGAATCTCCATCATCTATATGTTTTTTGCGGTGACTAAGATGATGGGGATTCCCCGTCATCTATTTACTTTTCGCGTACCTACGATGACGGGGATCCCCGTCATTGTACCCCCTTATAATGATGATTTTTCAAATGACTAAAGATAACAGCCGATAGATGACAGTCGTCAGCCGTCAATATATGGTTATAATGACGGATTTTACCCGTCTAAAAACCATATTTTTGTAGTAGTGTAATCTATCTGAAGAGGTTTATATGTCTCAACCTCCAGGATTTATAGATAAAGATCACCCAAATTATGTTTGTAAATTAAACAAGTCTTTGTATGTGTTAAAGCAGTCCCCAGAGCCTGGTTTGAAAAATTTACTTCACATCTTTTATCTATTGGTTTTGTTGAATCATATGCCAATAGTTCTCTGTTTGTTCATGTTACTGGTTCTTCATTGACTTATATCTTATTATATGTGGATGACATCATTATTAGTGGCAATAACTCTACCAACATAGATAATATTGTTAAAAAATTTCAACAATCCTTTGACATGTCTAATCTTGGTGATTTAAAGTACTTTCTTGGATTAGAGATAACTAGACACACAATGATGGCATATTTGTGAACTAGCAAAAATATGCTAGGGATTTTTTTTTTAAAGGCTGGAATGATAAATGCCAAACCATGTCAATCACCTTGTGCTTCTAAGTCTCTTCTTTATTCTAACATGGGATCTCCCATTTCTCACATTACTCTTTATAGAAGCACTGTGGGATCACTTCAATACCTTACTTTGACTCAACAAGACATTAGCTTTGTAGTGGCTAGAGTTTTCCAATTTATGCATTCCCATCTTGGTGTGGATCTCAGAGTCTACTGATCGTTGGAATGATCTCGTGAGAACGGAGGATCGATCAATTTTTGCAAGGATACTTGATATAGTTTACAAGAGGTATATGATTCCTAACCTTGTATGTTGTAGATTTAACTTATAAATATATAATGGATCCTGGCTGATTGAAAAATAGTTTTCAATAAAAGTTTTTATTTGATTATCGTGGCGTTGCACAAGTTTTAATTTATTAAAATATTCATTTTTTATTAAAAGTTTAATTTTTTTAAAGGTCACGCGCCTCCACGCTTTGGCCGCGACGACCAGCAAGATCATCTTCCTAGCGGTTCATTAGCAAAGATTTTAAAATATGGGGATATACTAAACTAACAGACAGATTTGACAAACAATCAAAATGGATTGGACCATTATAGAGTGAAGATTCAATTAATCCTAAAATAGTATCATTAAAATTTATAAATCTTGCATCTCGTAAGGCTAATAAGACGGAGGTATTAGGCCTCTTCTTGTGAGTGGCTTAACGCCAATCTGGACTTATCAAAATGAAAGAAATTATATCCTTCTTGAATGTGATGCTTTATTGCATCAGGAAAAAGTAATTGGCAAGTTTCATGCTCTTTCCCAAGAGCATATATTTTTCAATTATTTTTACATGATGTTGAGGCTTGAAAGAAGCAACAAACCATGTTGATTTGTAAATATTTTTATTAGAGATTTTGGGTATATTCCATACCCTATGATCTACTTGGTCATCTGCTAATTCGAACTGTTCCTTAGTTATTATGTCAGGTATTGAAATTATTGTAGACCTATTACTACTAGAAAAATTACTTCTAAATAATATACTCATGACCAAGGTAACTAAATTATTCTTATGTTTGGAAATTTCATATTATATTTTGATTACTAATCTGTTGTGGTGACTTCTACAACCTCCTATTAGGGTCGCTCTTCTCCAACCTGCCTCTACAACCACCCTACCCTTGGTATTTATGTCTATAAGAGGTCTTACTGCACACTTTTCTACTGCTAAAAGAATCCTTAGATATGTTAGTGGTACTATTGCTCATAGTTTTATGTTTAAACAAGGACCTCTTAAATTATAGGCATTTAGTGACTCTGATTGGGCTGGGGACCCTTCTGATAGGAGGTCTACTTCTAGTTTCATCATTCTTCTTGGATCCAATGTTGTTTCCTGGAGTGCAAAGAAACAAAGCACAGTTGCTAGGTCTTCCACAAAAGTAGAATATAAAGCCTTAGCTAATATTGCAGTAGAGTAAAGCTGGTTGAGACAGATCTTATGTGATCTACATGTTTTAAAACCTACTGCTCCTACTCTCTATTGTGACAACACCTCAGCTATCTCGATTGCTTCCAATTCAGTTCTCCATGCTCATACTAAGCATGTTGTGATAGACTGTCACTTTGTTAGAGAAATGGTGATGAAGAAAGATATTATTGTCAAGCATATACCTTCACAATTTCAACTTGCTGACCTTTTTATCAAACCCATATCTACCCCTCAATTTATTTTCTTAAGAGATAAACTTATCACTTCACCTATGATAAGTTTGAGGGGGGATGTTAAAGTAAGTGGTTAAATATTTTATTCCTTAAGGAAGAGAAACTTAGCAAGGTGCTACTCAAGTGGTCCTTTAGCCTTTATGGTATCACCTTTAGCCTACATATTCACCAGCATTAGTCTATAACCAACTTGATATGCAAATAGTGCTGCAACAAACCATGTAACTTCATATCTCAGTAACTTTAGGTTAGCACAAGAGTACACTGATCGTGAAAAACTTACTCTAAGAAATGGTAAGTGTTTACATATTTCTCACATAAATTCATCACTACTTCCCTCAAAAACCTTTCTTCTAAAACTTAACTCTATGAAAGAGTACATAATATAAAAAAGAACATGATTAGCATTTCCAAATTTGACTCAATACAATAATGTTTTGTACACTTCCATGCTGATTTTTGTTTTGTGAAAGACAAAGTCTTGGGATCACTTCTTTTGCAAGGAATTCTTAATGATATATTTTCTCTATCTTTTGATGTATCAAAGTGTGCAGGATCCCTTTGTTCAGCATGTGTTATTTAAATGTTCATACTTGTTTCTCAAGGTATTAGAAACAATGTTTCTTTTAATGATAAAAGTATACATCTTGTATATCTTTGTATGACATGCTTATACTACCTTTGTCTATTCTGTCAATATAATTACTAATGATTGGAAATAAAATGCATATAATAATAACATCATCTCTAAAAACAAAATGTTTAGCAATAGAGGTTGTGACATCCCGCACAAAATATACCCAAAAAGGTGTTAAAATCTTGTAATATTCTTTCTCAAAATATGAATTTATTAGTGTAGCCTGTCAAAAGGGTAAATGTCATGTAGTGCCATTTCCCACTTTAGAAATTGTTTCTTCACAACGACTAGAATTAATGTTTTCAAGATCTATGGGAGCCATCTCCACTACCATCAATAGAAGATTATTGATAATGCATATATTTTTTAGATGACTTAAATAGGTTCACTTGGATTTTTTTGAAGCTTAAGTCAGAAGATTTATAGATTTTTAGTCTTTTTGAAACCTTTGTTGTAAGACAATTTGAGAATTCTATCAGAATCTTACATCTGACTCGGAAGGTAATTTTAGGTCTTTTGGTCATTTTCTTCAATCTCATGGGATTTTCTTAGACACTCATGTCCTCATAATCATCATGAAAATGAAAAGATTGAGAGAAAACACAGACATCTTGTTGAGACATGTCTTATTTGTTAGCTCAAGCTCAAGTTCTTTTTCAGTTCAGGTGGGATGCGTTTCAGACACTAGTTTATCACAAAAATAGAATGTCAACTAATGTTTTAAATTTTGATTCACCATATTAGAAACTATTTAAAGGAATGTTTGACTATAATAACCTGAAAACATTTTGTTGTGCCAATTTTCCCCAACATAGGCCATATAATAAACATAAATTTGGTTTCTGTTCTAATGTTTGTATATTTCTTGGTTATTTTCCAATCACGAAGACTTTAAATGTTTGAATCCTTCTAGGAGGATATATATTTATATATCCTTGAATGTAGTGTTTGATGCATTCATTCCTTTATTTGACTTACCTTGCACATTCAGATGTTATAGCTTCAAATTCATCACCTGATATGCATCACTTACCTTCAGTCTCTTCTTGTTTTCATATGATATTATGCATAATATAACCAATACTACACATTTCAAATCTGTTTCTGAACCTATAACTGTTAACCAAGCATTTACCACTCTTATTTGGAAACAAGCTATTGTGGATGAATATAATGCATTACTGAGTAATGCTACTTGGGGACTTGTACCTTATTCTCCCAACATGTCTTTAGTAGAAAATAAGTGGGTGTTTAAACTAAAGCTTAATCTTAATGGTAGTATACATAGATTTAAAGCTAGGGTAGTTGCAAAATGATTTCATCAAACCCCTTGATTTGACTTTACTAAGAGTTTTAGTCCAGTAATCAAACCTGCAACAGTAAGAGTAATACTTAATCTAGAAGTATCTTGTAGTTGGGATGGAAATAATGCTTTTCTTAATGGAGTTAGAGCAAAAACAGTTTTTATGCCACAACTTGAAGAATTTGTAGATTCTTAGAGGCCTTATTTATATAGTAACTCAAGAAGGCACTCTATGAGCTTAATGGTAGACTAAATACTTTTCTCATGAAGTTGTGATTCAAGAATGCAAGACCAGATACGTCACTCTTTATATTTCACACTGGTAAAAATGTCATATATCTACCATTTTATGTAGATGATATACTTCTCACTGACAGTAGTCAAACTCTGATCAAATAGGTAGGTTGTCATCTTCATAAATCATTTAATCTAAAAAATCAAAGCTCCATTCATTTCTTCTTAGGAGTTAAGGTATGTAGAAACAAGCATGTGATTTGCTTAAGAAAACTAAAATGAAGGGGTCAAACCAACACCTTCACCCGCTAGTTCTTTTGTGCAATTCAGTATCTGATAGGTTTAATAGTGGTTCATGTCACATTGTTTAGAAGCACACTAAGGGTCTTGCAGTATCTCTCTATTACCAAACCTAACATAAGTTTCATTGTGAATAAGCACAGTCAGTTTATTCATCAGCCTACACTCGTTCACTAGCAAGGCATACAAGAGGTTGTTAAGGTAATTGAAAGGGACAATTTATGAAGGTTTAACTCTGAAGCCTTCCACCTATCTATCAATAAAGGCTTCCTCTGATGTAGACTGGGATGGGGATAGCACTAACAGAAGATCAACATGTGCATACTTGGTCTTTGTAGGAGGAAACCTTATGTCTTGGTCCTTTAAGAAGCATCCTATAGTTTCTAGATTAAGCACTGAGAGTGAGAATACAGCCCTAGCCAATGCAGCATCAACAACCTATTCTATGGTATGATAATATTAGTGCACTATCTCTTGCTTCCTATCCAGTTCTCCATCTAAGGATCAATCATGTTGAAGTTGATGTCCATTTTACCAGAGACAAGGTTCAAGAAAATCATATTATAGCGAGGTTTGTACCATCGGTTGATCAACTAGTAGACCTTCTTACAAAAAGTCTCTTAACTCTCATATTCAATTACCTAAAAAACAAGCTTCATGTTTCAAAACTCATATTTCAGCTTGAGGGGGATGTTAAGGTATCAAGCTTATTATCGAAGTTAGAGGAGGAGGCTCCTAAGAAGGTCAAATGAATTGGCCAAGTTGAACAGTTTGATAGTTTACCAAAACTCCCTAACTGAATGCTTGTTTAACATTTAACAGCTCTCTAGTTAATATGTTAGCAGCATCTTTCTGTTAATAGACCTCACTCTTATATTGAGTATTCTTGTAATCCTTGAATATGAATACAACATCTTACTAAAAGCCTCAGTAGTTGAAACTGAAACTGAGAGCTTTCTTGTTGTTCATCTCGTTTTCTAGCTTTCTTACTGCTAACATTTTACTTTAGAGACCTCTTATATATTTTACATTAAAACTATATTTATTTTTCTTAATTGACAGTGCCAAAGTCAATTGATAATTTTAATTTGATTGCTAATGTCAAAGTCAATTGATGGAGTGATAACTAGTTAAAACATGATTGAATTGGCTAACGTGGATGGAAACCACACTTATGCAAGCTCAAGCTAAGTTACATTGAATATATTATAAGTAAATTAAAAGGACTAAATAAAAACGTGATAAACATAATCATATGGACCAATTAAATCGACCCTATAAAAATAATTAAGATCGGCCAAATATATACCAAAATCCAAACAAAAAAAGCCCCAGCGCAAATATATACTTCCACATCGAAGGTATCTTAGCACCCACTTGTGAACTCTGCTCCATGGCTTTATTCCATAATCGCCAGCCCCTTCTGATTTAGAAAAAGAAAAATTGTAAGAAGAAACATGTAAAAATATTCGCAATATTGTTTAAGAGATAATTAAATAATTAATTAAGTTTCTTGATTAAATAATTAATAAATTTCTTAACAACGATGGACACTAATTCAAAAGAAAAAAATGAATGAAGTCATATTTTAAGTTCTTTTCCAATATTTAAGTTGGTCAACTTTCCAGCTTTCACATTCACTAAACTATCTGATGTGATTTATTTTCATTTTCTAAACTAATCCAAATTTAATAGCTAAAATTAAAAATGAGATTAGTACAAGGTTTCATTTGATATACAAAGATTTTCATAAATTTTTGTACGTGTATTGTCGAATCCTAGAGTCACATAAATAAATAATAAGACAATAAGTTAAGAACGAATCACTTACTCGGAAGAAAGCAAAGAGGAAAAGGCGCTTGTAAAAGAATTATCATCTTCAGAATAAAGAAGCAATGCAATTCCAGTCATGGATTTAGCTTGTTCGACGGAGGTGACTTCGACGGGATCATTATTGACTTTTCGAAGCGTGACGGGGTTTTTGAATTTTCCATCGTTTGAATATAGAATTGCCGACGATAGTTTTGACCAATTGTTCTCCAAGCTTAGAATTGCACTATTGACAGTGTATTTGGTACCACTTTTTACAGAATTAGCAATTTGTACCTCAATAGCTTTGAACCGCGCGGCCTCCGAAAACATCTCTATGATCACAATGAGCGCTGCAGGAATATCCTTAATAGAATTATGATACCACAAGTTTGTGATAGCAAAGTCAAGAGGAGAGGGTCCTAAAGGAATCTCCTCCCTTGATTTGCCAGAAGCGTTCTCAAGAGCTCCATACCTGCCGGTGTAACTAAGTACTGTACGGACACTATCTTTGAATAAAACAGCATAAGCCTCAGATGGCGTATCTTTCAAAAAGAAAGAGCGGTTGTCGCTACCGAGAAAAGCAACCACGTAAACGTCTACCACATCAATTGCTATCGTAATAGAGATCTTGTCGTCGTAAGGAATCAAATCGATGAGAATATAACGTTGTGAAATCGGAACAAAAGATCTAATTTTCAAGACGGGTATATCATATGCTTTTTTGGTATCAACAGTTAGTAGGGTACGTAGGCTTTGAATGGCATCTTGATATGTTTTATCTGTGGCGCCACTCAAGGAGAAGCTAATATTGGCACCACAAAGACCAAAGAAGATAGATGAAAGAACAAGGCTTATAACTACAACTGATCTCATCTTTCTTTCTCCTATGATCTTATTGATTTCCACAGCTTATTGCTAGCCTTTCCTTTATAATGATCCTTATGGGAGACCACCACAATAGTTTAGTTTAGTTATTTTATAGGCAGTTGTTTGGGGGACATTATGTCGAAACTTAGCCAGCTAGGCCTTATCAATGAGATAGGGTTGACGCACAGATTGGTTAAACTTTAAAGTAAACCATGTTCAAGAGGTTGTGGTTTAAATCACATTATCTATATAATAAATTCAAATCTGTATTTTAAAAGTCTGTAAATTTTTATATTATTAATTAGTTGCTTCCCATCTCGGTATTAATTATTATGTGAAATATGGAATATAATTAAGACTTGAGAAATTCTAGCTACCAGTCATTTAATAAAGCCACCATTAGCTATATAGTTTTTTTTAATGAAGCCTCGTCACATTTATCATAAAGAAATAAGACTTAGGCAGCACATATTTCTTGACTTTTGGGAGTAATTAAATTTTAAATGAGCAGTGATTTTAAAATATTAGACGTATCTCACATTCGTGGCAGCGTATTAAGTATTTTGTAATTAAAAAATTTAACGACCCCTAAATGCGAAAACTTTTCATAGTTTCGGTATCTTTGTTTTTTCCTATAAAGTTTGAAAATAACAGTAAAACATGAATTAGTGAATAAATATAATGGATCATGATTAAAGGAATTGATAAACGTAATTAGTAAGTGAAAATATTTCGGTCATTATCATAAAAAAAATCTTCTAATGCTCTATGCCTGTAAGAACAGTTTCTCAAAAAATTTCTCTTCACAACTAAAAATATGGTCTGCTTAATTTATGATGAAGACCACTCGTCGTTTTTTTCTTCATAAAGACCTACTTAAAAGAGAGTGAATTGTGAAATGCAGTATAACCTTTTAAACTGATTATTACATTTTAACGTAAATTAATTTAACATTTAGCTAATCATGATATGAAAAATAAAAATAAAGGGTAATTTCTTATGAACAACTATATATAGAGGATATATGTGTCCAACGACAACTTCTCTTTCAACATGCTCTTTTATATACTACTAGTCAACTATCATTTGCGATGCACGTGTTTTGACCTATGATATTTTAAAGCATTCATAAATTTTTTCTACATGGAGGTATAGAATGATTTACATGACTATAAAATTATAATTCAAGTTAAATGAAATAAAGTAAATTATGTATAGAAAAATATATTCTCTTAATGTGCTTAATATTAATTTTCTTTTATTAAATAATAAGATAGTATTATAATCCATGCTATAAAAAATAATTAGGTAAAGAAATATTGCGTTACTTTAAGAATAATCATTTGCTTTATCTTTTTAAGTTTTAGATAGTAATAATGGGGTGAAATTATCTTTAACTATTTATAATTTCAACAAAAATAATTGAAAAACTTTTCATGCAATTTTATATGTTTAATCTTGAGTTTAAAAATAATATAAAAATTTTAAAAACAGTTAGGGGTAATATTGTCCAAAATTATGTTTCAACTTCTACACTTTTATATATAGCATAGATTGATAGTAATAACGAGGAGAAATTGTCTTTAACGATTGATAATTTTAACAAAATGATTGAAAAACTCTTCATGCGATTTTCTATGTTTAATTTTGAGTTTAAAAATATTATAGAAAATTTAAAAATCATTAGAGGTAATATTGTCCAAAAATATTTTCCCAACTTCTACACTTTTATATATAGTAGATTTTATATGTTTAATTTTTGTGTTTGTTGTTATTTGATCAATACAAAACCTCATGTGATAATAAAATCAATTATAAACAGTTATCTAAACTACCTACAACACATCTGGCAGAACCTCATCAAATTAAGCTATTCCTTTTTAACTTCAAATACATATGTATTAAAAGGAATAACATAAGCCAACACACAACTGCCATACTATTCAGAAAGTATTCCTATGCAACGATATCCAGCAAGAAAGCAATTCTACAAACAAGAAAGTATTCTTAGAGAAACAATCAGAACTAGGGTTGAAAGTATATCAACAAGTATTCTACTTATAGCTATCTGAGCTAGGTTTGTTGAAAATTTAGAAAGGGGGGGGGGGATACTGTAAATCTCTAAAGCTTGTAATATGATACTTTTACATGTATGTATTATAGTGGATAGAGCTCTAGTTTGAACTCAACTTGATGTAGGCTCTTTTTAGTTGAACCAGTAGAAGTCTTTGCGTCCATATTCTTCTCCACTACTCTTTCATGTCGCATTTGATCTTCAATTTCTACTATCTTTGATCTTTCACTCGAGCTCTTCAGTTTTTACATCACAATAACATTAGGGTTAAATTCTCAGGATATCCTGTATGAAGAAGATTTCATTCATACCTAGAAATCATATCACGGTAAAATCATCTACGAATAGAACATAGATGGAAAAATAGAATATCAAATATTTGAAACCATAAATCACATGATAATGTATGCATCTGTTTGTAAACATAATGATAACACTGACCATCAAATCTGTAGATTTTTGGTTAATGGTATTATAGGAATTCTTAAAGGATGGTGAGATAACTGTCTCACTGAAACCCAGAGAACTGAAATATTAATTTCCTTTAAGATAAATATTGATCCTCTCACTAGGACTGAGACTAAAACTGAAGATGCTTACTATACCTTAGCACATGCTATTCTACATCATTTTGTAGGACCAAGAATCATTAATACTGATAGACATAGAGAACTCCTCCAGAATCTTGGATGCCCATCTTTAACCCATTTTAGGTGGTATAAAGATGTTTTCCTTATGAAACTCATGCAGATATTTGACACTAACATTGAACATTGAAAGGCAAAGTTCATTGATGGACTCTCTAGCCTTTTTACCGAAAATGTTAGAAAGAAACTTAGGGATAAACATGACCAAATGAATATCTCTTACAACTAGTATTTTTATGGTCACCTCATAGGTCTTGTCATTGCAGAAGGTTTATCCTTATGCAATGACATGAAACTTCAACAGATGATGAAGCACAAGAACTTAACCAACAAAAAAGAATAAGGAGAATTTAGTGACTAGTTTGCTTATGACACTAAAATCCAGTATCCTTCTACTTCCAGAACCCATAAGCCTTATAAGAAATTAAAATCTTATTAGAATTATTGTTCCAAAAAAATATCTCATTCTAATTATCAAGATAGACCTAGAAGGAAAACTAGTAAAAGAACATCTTATCCTAAAAAAGATAAACCCCAGATAAAATGTTACAAATGTGGAATAATACGACATTATGCTAATAAGTGCAAATCATAACGTAAACATAAATTAAATGTATTTTCTCTTGATGAAGAAGCTCAACAGCAAATTCTAAACTATTTTTCTAATGAAGATAGTACTTCTGAATCTAGTTGAGATAATGATTTAGCCGAATTATATTCCAACTCTGAATCTTCTTCTTCTAAGAATCCTGAGCCTTGTTTCTCTTCCAAAACATGTAACGTGTTAACAGAAGCCAATTATTGGAAGGCTATTGTTGAGATAAATGGACTTGACCTTAGACAACCAAGCCTTAATTTTTTAACTGACACTCAACAATCCATGCTTAATCTCATTGACCAGATAATTGATCCCGAGATGAAGCTAAAATTTCTTGAACTTTATTATCAGAATCATACCAAACAAGATATTCCTCCTACTAAAAACTACAGTATGCGAGTATTTCTGAAACATATGCAACATACTTCTACTATTGAAAAAGATGTTACTATTGCAGATTTAAAAATAGAAGTAAATATTTTACAAACTGGGTTAAAGCAGCTTCAAACTGCTAACCAGATTATTCTCCACGATCTTAATAATATTAAACAACAATTATTTTCTAAAGGTAAAATTCTTGCAAAAAAACTTGAATCTTCTTCTGTCGAACCAGAAATAACCAATATTTATTTTTAGTGAATAAAGTTAATTTTTAGAAATGGTATTCAGAATCAATTTTATTATAAAACCCGATTTTATTATGAAAGATGCCATTGCCCTAGTTGATAGTGGCGCTGACATGAACTGTATCCAGAAAGGTTTAATCCCTACTAAATACTTCCAGAAAACCACCCAATATATAATTAGTGCTAGTGGTAACTCTATGCGTATAAAGTTTAAGCTTCCTGAAGTGCTTAACTATAATCAAGGTGTTTGACTACCAACTGCATTTGTTTTAATTCAGAACTTGACACAAAACATTATTTTAGGCACTCCGTTTTTATTTTTATTAATGCCTAAATGGAAATGATACTTTAGATATCCATAGTAATATTAATAACAAAGACATAATCTTTGAATTCTGCACCTTATACTAAAAAATTAGATCAAATAAAAGATCTTGTCGAGAATAAAGAGAAATAGATAAATTTTATTCAAAAGGAAATTCAATTCCACACTATTAAACAAAGGATCTAACAACCCTCTATATAGAATAAAATTAAAACTATGTTAAAAGAATTTCAAACGGAAATTTGCAGTGATATTCCTAATGCTTTCTGGGATAGGAAGAAACACATTATTTCTCTTCCTTATAATCAAGATTTTGATTAGAAGAATATTCCTACTAAATATAGACTTAGTCAAATGAAGAAGGAATATTTAGAACTCTGTAAACCTTCTTCATCAAACCTTTGACCTTACTTGGTCAAAACACCAGTATTCAATGCACCCTTTGAGATGGTAGATGCATCAACTAGAAAGCATCCCTTATGGGAGCAATTGAAACCAGCCTTTAGCATGGACCAATATATTTTAATATTTATCTTAATCTGAATGTAGCTCTCTCTCATAACAATTTATCTAAGGTCTTAGAACTTAGAGTGATTTTTCATGGATATGAGTATCTAAATACTTTTTCTATTCTTTTCAGGATTCATCTTAAGGTTCTTTATACCTTAAATCCTTATACTAGAAAATAAAGTGAACAAGGACACACAGTCCTTATAGATACTAACCTTTTCAGTAGCAAAGTAGCTATCCAAAAGATGATACCTTGAAAAGAAATTACTTTTCCAAAAAAATGGCAAATCCCTAATGTTGTACTTATCAAACCTATCATTAGGAAATCTATAGAAGATGTCATTCAGACTTAAGGAGGAAACATATACCTCAAATTCTAGAAACCCTTAGCTAGAACCCTTTCTAGTATTAGTTATAGGAGTATTCCTCCCTATAATGTTGATTTTCTAGAATCCTCTCATCAATCTATATCTAAACCAATAGGATCTTATCAATCCTTTAATCCTTTAGTCAAAGATACAGCTCCTGAAGAATATATTAGGGGTATTCATATATCTGATAATCAAATACCTCATGGTGTTTATGAAAATAGAAGGCCTAAAAGCTCAACCGCTAATGATATGCAATTCAATATTTAATGAATTTTTCTCTAAATAGTGATTTGAGAAAGCATCTTAACCAAGATTTGTACCCTAGTTGTATTTACATGATAAAAATCAATGAAATGTGTTAACATGAATCCAAAAGTGTTAGATAACTACTAATGGGAGGATTTTTCAATCCATTCATCCTCCACCGTTATCCCTAGAGCTTACTCCTATTAATGATAATCTTAAAACGTTAATTATCAATCCTTATGTTGAAATACCAGAAAAACCCATCCAACAGGAATCGGTAAAAGTGAAAGATAGTTTACCTTTAATCAAGCTAAACAATTATACTAATCTTTTCCTCCAGACTGTAGGAAATCAGTTTACCAGAATAGAAGATCAGATAGAGAATATTCAAGATCAGTGTCAGGTTACACCTAAACCTAAAACACTTGATATCCAACCCTTAACTATTAAACCACCTCTTGAAGTTACCAACTTCAAGATGAAATCCTGTAAGAAGGATGGAGAGTTTAAGATAACTCTCATTGACAGAATCATCAATTTAAATATTACAAATCATCTAGAGACATCAGGAAAAAATCAATATGATGAATCAGGACGATCCATCTTTACTTAACCAAGAAGATTACCCTCTTTCCCAAATCTTAGATATCCAATTTTTTTTATAATACTATTAACAAACTTTCCTATTCTAGTAAACCTATAACCCGTATAGCCTTGACAGGACCAGGTCGGTATTATTATCCTCGACCTACTCCTTAGGACAACTAGTATGAAGAAGATTTCCTTCATACTCAAAAATCTTATCACAGTAAAACCATATACGAATGCAACATAGATGGTAAAATAAAATTTCAAATATTTGAAACCATACATCACATGATAATGTATGCGTCAGTTTCTAAACAGAATGATAACACTGACGATTAAATCTGTAGATTTTTTGTTAATAGTCTTACATGAATTCTTAAAGGATGGTGGGATAAGTATCTCATTGAACCTAGAGAATGGAAATATTAAATTCCTTTAAGATTAAAGTTAATACTCTCACTAGGCTAAAAACTAAAACCGAAGATGCTTGCTATACATTAGCACAAACCATTCTACATCATTTTGTAGGACTTGGAATTATCAATACTGACAGGCATAGAGAACTCTTACAGAATCTTAGATGTCTATATTTGACCCATTTTAGATGGTATAAAGATGTTTCTTGATGAAAGTGATGCAAAGATCTGACGCTGATAGTGAACATTGGAAGGAAAAGTTCATTGATGGACTTCCTAGCCTCTTTGCCGAAAAGGTTAGAAAGAAACTTAGGAATGGGCATGACCAAATGGATATCTCTTATGGTCATGTAATTGGTATTGTCATTGAAGAAGGATTATTCTTGTGAAATGACATGAAGTTACATAAGAATCTAACCAACATAAAAGAATTAGGAAAATTTTGTGATATGTTTGCTTATGACATAAAAATCCAGTATGCTTTTACTTCCAGAACCCATAAGCCTTATAAAAAATTAAAATCTTATGAAAAATACTCTTCCAGAAAGATACATTCTTCTAATTATCAAGATAGACCTAGAAGAAAAACCAGTAAAATAACATATTATCCTAAAAAAGAAAAATCCAAGATAAAATGTTACAAATGTGGAACAACAGGACATTACGCTAATAACTGTAAATAAAAAAAAAAGAAATTAAATAAACTTTCTCTTGATGAAGAAACTCAACAGCAAATTCTAAACTGTATTTCTAATGAAGATAGTTTTTCTGAATCTAGTTCAGATAATGATTTAGCTGAACTATATTCCAACTCTAAATCTTCTTCTTCTGAGAATCCTGAGCCTTGTTGCTCTTCCAAAACCTGTAACATGTTATCATAAGCCAATTATTGGAAGGCTATTGTCGAGATGAATGGTCTTCACATTGGACAACCTAGCCTTAATGTTTTAACTGACACTTAACAATCCATGCTTAATCTCGCTGACCAGATAAATGATCATGAGATGAAGCTGAAATTTCTTGAACTTTGTTATCACAATCAAACTAAACAAGAGATTCTCCCTACCAAAAACTACAGTACCTGAATCTTCTTCTACCCAACCTGAAGATAACCAATATTTATTTTTAATGGATAAGGTTACTTTTGAGAAATAGTATACCATAATCACTTTTATTATAAAACCTGATTTAATAATTAAAGATGCTATTGCCCAAGTTGATGGTGGTGCTGACATGAACTGTATCCAGGAATGTTTAATCCCTACTAAATAATTCCAGAAAACCACCCAACCTTTAACCAGTGCTAGTGGTAACTCTATGCGTATAGAGTTTAAGCTTCCTGAAGTGGTTATCTATTATTAGGTGTATGCCTACCAACTACATTTGTTTTAATTAAGAACATGACATAAAGCATTATTTTAGAAAATCCATTTTTATTTTTATTAATGCTTATAACTATAATTGATACTTTAGGTATCCATACTATTATTAATAACAAAGGCATAATCTTTGAATTTATAATTGCAACTTATACTAAAAAACTTGATCTAATAAAAGATCTAGTCTAGAATAAAGAGAAATAGAAATATTTTATTCAAAAGAAAGTTCAATTCCTTACTATTGAACAGAGGATTCAAAAACCTCTATACAACATAAAATTACAACTATTTTAAAAGAATCTCGAACAGAAATTTGTAGTGCTATTCCTAATGCTTTTTGGGATAGAAAGAAATACATTATTAATCTTCTTTATAATCAAGATTTTAATGAGAAGAATATTCCTACAAAATATAGACCTAGTCAAATGAAGAAGGAATATTTAGAACTTTGTAAAACATAAATTGAATCCCTTTTATAGAAACACTTAATTTGACCTAGTGAGTCCCTTTGGAGTTGTACAATATTTTATCTTAACAAAAATGCAGAAAGAGAAAGAGGTGCACCTAGATTAGTTATTAACTATAAACGTCTAAATAATTCCTTACAATGGATTAGGTATCCCGTACCTAACAAAAAATATATGTTTGATGGATTACACGATTCTGTACTTTTTTCTAAATTTGATCTTAAATTAGCATTTTGGAAAATCTCAATCACTGAACAAGATAGGTATAAAACTGCGTTTACAGTACTTTTTGGCCATTATGAATGGAATGTTTTACAATTTGGTGTAAAAAATGGTCCATCTGAATTCCAACATATCATAATGATATATTTAATGCTTATACTCAATTCATAATCTATTATATTGATGATGTGTTCATTTTCTCATCTTCTATTGATCAACATTTCAAACATCTTAATATATTTAAGAATGTTATTATCAGAAATGGTTTAGTTCTTTCTGCATCTAAAATGAAACTTTTTTAAACTGAAGTCAGTTTCCCTGGACTCAACATTACTAATGGAACGATCATTCATATTAACAGAAGTATAAAGTTTACCTCTATATTTTTAGATGAAATAGAAGACAAAACTCAATTATAGAGATTTTTAGGAAGTCTTAATTACATCAGAGACTTTTATCCATAATTATCTCAGGATGCATCTATCCTTTATATTAGGCTTAAGAAGAACCATTCACCTTGGTCAACAGAACACACTTTTGCAATAAGCAAGATAAAAGAAAAAATCATACAACTTTATTGTTTATCCTTACCAAATCCTGACTGGAATAAGATAGAAGAAATTGACACCTATAACCAAGCATATGGTGGGATACATAAGCAATTTAATCCCAACAATCAGAAAGAGGAACTCTATAGAATTACATTAGGATTATGGAAAGGACCAGCATTAAACTATCCAACTATTAAACATGAATGTTTATCAATTGTTAAATGTATTCTAAAATTTCAGGATGATCTTTTAAATCAGCATTTTTTAAGTAGAGTTGATTGCTCTACAGCAAAACAAATTTTTCAGAAAGATGTACAAAATCTTGCTTCTAAATAGATATTTGCTTCATGGCAAAGCATTTTATCAGTATTTAATTTTGATATTGAATATATCAAAGGTGAACATAATTCTATACCGGACTTTCTAACCTGTGAATATTTATAGTGTTCATGACCAGTAGAGGTCGAGCAGAGGTAGAGGTAATTTTTATTCAATAGAATTCCCTAGTTTGAACAGTAAGCAGGAACCTTCAATAAGCAAAACTGCTAAGAATGTCCTACTAATACCTGAACAGTATAACAAAAGATATTATTTTCTGGATTGAAATAGCAGATGAGAAATGGATGTCAGATCATTGGGAAATAAAAAAGAGATATCTATCTACTCAACAATTTTCCACTCACTTTGACCAGTATCAATATATATATGAAGCCATTGTGCTCAAAATAGATGCCATGGAGATTAAACATACTTACCAAGATCCTAATAGGAATACTAGCCCTCTTACATACAAAAAGGCTACCATTTGTAATATTATGACCATCTGCAATATTATGGCCATCAATCAAAGGGGTATTCACCATCATACTACCAAAACTCTGTATATCTGTAATCAATAAACAAAATATAGTTATTGGGATTACATTAATTCCTTTACCTATGTTTTTAACTACCATAATCCAGTCCACAACTATACTTGGTTCATTCGCATATGTCCACAAGTTGTAAAAATGAGCTTCCAACCTGGTTTCTCGTTTGGTTGGACAAATTCTATATCACATTAGATACTCTACCAAAATCAGTACGAACAGTATTCAACAAATGGCAGGCAGCCTATTCTATGCTACCAGTAAATAAAGTCATTTCAATGACCAAATCTGTAGTCCATTTTATTATCCGATTCAGTATCCCTTAGATATGAAAATGAGATTTAAAATGTAGTCATCAGAATAAAATTCCTAGGTTAAAATGAGTATTTTTCACCAAATGGTAGGATAAGAGAATGAATCCAAATATACCAGAACTCATCAAGGTCATCACAACTCATACACAGGCCTATTTTGATGGTATCCCAAAGGCTCTTCCCCCATCAACAGGAAATCCTTCCATCAGTATACAAAACAAACTAAAATCAAAATTCCCTAAATCACTGAAGAAACTGAATTGATTATCAAGACTATGGATTACATGAAAGAATACTTCCTTCAATCCTTAGGAAAGGAGGATGCTTCCATGAAATCTGCAAGCAGTATAGCTGACTCTGATCAAGATGAGAATGAATTCAACATCTTGGCAGGAGAAAGTCAGGACCCACCAGAATCATCTGATCCCACTATTGTAGATTTTTTGGATTCACTCAGCTGTATGATTTCTGACAAAATGGAAAATGACAAAAAGGTAAAAGGAAAAGTCTCATTCTTATCTCACACTACTCAAAAGTAAAACCAGTGAAAAAGATACCAACAATAAATGTCAGCACAAGAAGACAAATCCACTTTAATAAAGTAGTTTCCCACCAATAAGAGTAAACGTCGGCACAAGATGGCAAATCTACTTTAATAAAGAAGATTCCCAACAATAGTAAAGAAGATAAGGACGAATAACTCCAGCTGTCTATGACACACCACCTTATTTATCTTACTTTATTGTAATATAAAAGGGAAGCCTCACCATTTGTTGAAGGCATCACAATTTTACCTATCACTTAGCATACTCTCTCTCTCTCATATTATCTCCTCCTCTTTTCTATGTAATAGTCTCTTCCTTTCTCTTGTACAACTGTAACTTTTTATAATATAAAGTTTTGAATATATAAAGCTCTATTGACTATAAGTAATAATACTTTTAATCCTGAACTTTCATATTTTATGAATGTTTGAGTTTTAGAACTATTAATATTTTATGTTTATCATAACCTTGTATTGGCTGGAAGACCACCACCACCACCAAAACAGTAACTTTATGAGACCATGTTTGTAGCAATTTAAAATTAATATAAATGTTAATATACCCTTTAATATCTGTAGATCCATACTAACTATAGGAGCACTTAACTTATAACTAGTGGGATGTCACCCAAGTCGCATTTAGGTAAGGTCTATGTTGTAGGGATTACGTTAAGACCGTTGACCCATTTAAATCATTGATAGACGTGCTAGTTGTAGGTTAGTTAGCCCTATTTCCATATTTAAATCTGGAATAGTAACATTTTTTTCAATAGTAGAGGTATGCTGCATAAGTTTAAGAACATATCACATACTGAAGTTTTTGGTAGGAAGAATATCTTGTTTGGTATGATTTTGATAACAAAGTTCAAGAAATTTCAGCTCATCTCAGGATCAGTTATCTGGTTAGTGAGATTAAGCATGGATTGTTGAGTGTCAGTTAAAACATTAAGGCTAGATTATCCAAGGTCAAGACCATTCATCTCAAAAATAGCCTTCTAACAATTGGCTTCTGTTAACAGATTATAGGTTTTTGAAGAGCAACAAGGCTCAGGATTCTTAGAAGAAGAAGATTCAGAGTTGGAATATAATTCAACTAAATTATTATCTGAAGTAGATTCAGAAGTTCTATCTTCATTAGAAAGACACTTTAGAATTTGTTGTTGAGCTTCTTCATTAAGAGAAAGTTCATTTAATTTCAGTTTAAATTTTATTTGCACTTATCAGGGTAATGTCTTTTTGTTCCACATTTGTAACATTTTATTTGGGATTTATCTTTTTTAGGATAAAATGTTCTTTTACTAGTTTTCTGTCTAGGTCTATCTTGATAATTAGAAGGAGGTATTTTTCTGGAAGTGTAATTCTTATAAGTTGTTAATTTCTTATAAGGCTTATGGGTTCTGGAAGTAGAAGGATACTAGAATTTTGGGTCATAAGCAAACTAATCATAAAATTCTCCTAATTCTTTTCTGTTGATAAGGAAGACCATCAATGGACTTTGCCTTCCAATATTCATTGTTAGTGTCAGATCTTTGCATTTTATTTAGGAAAATATCTTCATACCATCTAAAATGGGTTAAAGATGAACATCAAAGATTCTGTAAGAGTTCTTTATACCTGTCAGTATTGATAACTCTTGGTCCTACAAAATGATGTAGAATGGTTTGTGCTAAGGTATAGCAAGCATCTTCAGTTTTAGTCTGAGTCCTAGTGAAAGGATCAACCTTTATCTTAAAAGAATTTAATATTTCAGTTCTTTGGGTTTCAGTGAGATATGTATCTCACCATCCTTTAAGAATTCCTATAAAATGACTAACCAAAAATATATAGATTAGATGGTCAGTGTTATTATTCTATTGACAAACAAGCGCATACATTATCATGTGATGTATGATTTCAAATATTTGATATTCTATTTTACCATCTATGTTGCATTTGTAGATGGTTTTACCGTGATAATATTTCTAGGTATGAAGGAAATCTTCTTCGTATAAGATATCTTGAGGAGTAGGTCGAGGATAATAATACTGACCTGGTCTTGTTATGGTCATATGGATTATAGGTTTCCTAGAATAGGAAAGTTTGTTAATAGGATCATAAAAAAAATTTCTGGATATCTAAGATTTGGGAATGAGAGTAACCTTCTTGGATCATCCTGATTTATGCTATTGATTTGTCCTGATATCTCTAGATGATCTATAATCTTTAAATCTCTGATTTTTTCAATGAGAGTTGTAATAACTCTTCATCCTTCTTACTGGATTTCATCTTGAAGTTGGTATCTTCAAGAGGTGGTTTAATAGTTACGGGTTGGAGATCAAGTGTTTTAGGTTTAGGTGTAACCTGACATTGATCCTGAATATTCTCAATCTGGTCTTCTATTCTGGTTAAAGGATTTCCTATAGTTTGGAGAAAAATATTAGTATAATTGTTCTGCTTGGTTAAAAGTAAAATATCTTTCACTTTTACTAGTTCCTAATGAATGGGTTTTTCTGGTATCTCAACGTAAGGATTGATAGCTAACAGTTTAAGATTATCACTACTAGGAGCAAACTTTAGAGATAACGGTGGAGGTTGAATGGATTGAAAAATCCTTCCATTAGTAGTTATCTAACTCTTTTGGATTCCTGTTAATACATTGTATTGATTTTAATCATGTAAATATAGTAGGGGTCACTACAAGAGAAAAACGCTACGATAGCGGCTAAAAAATGCTATCCTAGCATTTTCATAGAATTTCCCATAACATGGTATTAGTCAACGTTATTAAAAGTTTGAACCTACGATAGCATTTTTTAAACACTATGGTATCCCTATTAAAGCATTTTTAAATGTTGTGATATTTTTATAGCATTTTTAAGGCCATGGTATATCTTTCATAGCATTTTTCAAAGCTGCAAAAGACATTTGGTAGCATTTTGTTCATGCTATAAATTTTGTGAATAACTAACTCAACGAACATAACATTTTATTTAACTAACTCAATTGTACAAGATTAAAAAATAATAAATTTTTGACAAAATATCATAAAATACCATGATCATATAACGTTTTATTTAATTATTCAAAATTGTTACAGACTATTGTCTGCTAGAAATCATAGTTTCAAATGACAAATACATAGTGAAATTTTACATAGAAAAAACAAAGTAATATATCCTAAAGAGAAAGATTAAAATCTAGTAAGACTCCAAATCTAATTATGAAGCTTCAGTTACTGGCGTTTGTTGTAGAGGCAAGATCAATGCTTCGACTGATTTTAATAAAAAATAACTTGGTAAAAAATGTTTGATCGGTAGAAGAAGCCACAACACAAATACTCCAAGATGCAACATTTTGTACCAAAGAAGGATTAGGGCCATCATTACCAGGTGAAAAAACAACAGTAACTCCAAGTTGCATTGTATGAAACAAACCAATTTGAGTAGCTATCAAAACACTTTCAAAAAAATTAGGTTGATGAAAAGAATTCCAAATCAAAGCCAATGGCAAACTAGAAAATAGGAAGTTAGTAAATTCCAAGAAATATTGTTTAATGAAACTTTGTGTACTTTGATACTTTGTGCTTCAATCATTAAATTGGAATAAATGCAATAAATCTAGCATTTTCGTGACATAATTTGGGGGCTATATTTCATAAGTTAACTTCCTTTCTTAACGGTTCTGACTAATTGGAAACACTTGCAAACTTATTACAACTTCTAAAGCCCTCTCTCATTTCCTCAACAGCAGTAAACTATTTGAGAACTAATCTTGATATTACATTTGGAAAAAAAACCTACATTCTTGCCATGAGTGGTTGTGACATTGTAGCTGAAATATTTGGAATCTGAAAAGTCAAACAAAACAAAATTAGCATGTCTGTCTCGAGGAAGACATGAGCTGAAAAGCTTTCAAAGAATGATAAAACAAGATAAAATAACTCCCTCTAGATTCTACATCTTTTTTCATCCCACATGTCCCCCTTTGTGTTTCACACAATCTACCCAAGCTCATAATGAGTAATTGCTCAATTAGGTACAATGTAGGAAATCAATGCAAACTGAATGGTATAATGGACTAACCATTTAAGAGTTCTGTGTTGCCTGAGCAGCATTAAACAAAGCACTATTTACAGCGCCCAAGAATTGACCCAGTTGTGACTCATTTGAGCCTTCCTTGAAATTGCTAGTTGACGACGTCTAAGAAATTACATGTATGTACTGAATGTACATGTATTCCACCATGGAAACAAGAAAGCCACTAAGACCCAAATTTGAATTATTTATCACTAAATGTACATGTATTCCACCATGTTATGATTTATGGCTTTGAACCACATCGGGTAGCTTAACTCGCTCAGGAGGGTCGATATGCTCTATCACTAATTTTTCAAGAACCTAAATATCCCATCTTCTAGAAAACAAAACTTATAATGCGTTGACTTCCATCACATTATCTTGTCAATTAAAAGGATCCCTACAGGTTGGTTTTGTAGGCTCTTGACTAGATGAAACAAGCATTTATCTAAGCAACAAATTGTCTGCAATATAAAGTATAATAAATTCTGGGGTGGGTTGTAAAAACAAATCTATCTGAGTCACTTACTGACTGAAACATCTGCTGAGTCTAACCCTGTAAGTCATGTAGTTGCGTCAACTGGCTCTACAGAACAAAGATAATAGATAAAATCATACATGTAATATTTTGAATAAATGAAAAGATAATAGATAAAATCATGCATGTGATACTTTGAATAAATGAAAAGATAATAGATAAAATAAAAAAGGTAATCAAATGGCATATACAAAAAGCACTAATAACTTTTGGTGAGTCATTTGCGATACAAGGAGTGCCAGCAAACCATCAAAAGAAAAGGGAGTGCCAATAAACTATCAAAAGAAAAGGGAGTGCCAGTAAACTATGAAAAGAAAAGAGAGTGCGAGCATAGCACTTGTCCTAGTCCTTGCATAGCAGATTGCCTGAATTATTGCTGAGAAAGGAGCTGTTGTTGTTGATATTGTTGTTGTTGATGCTGCTGTTGTGTTTGTTGCTAGGGAAAAGTCAATTATTGACTTGAGCAAGTATGGGAACTCCTAATCTCTGTCATACAGAAGGAAATCGATAACTCATGCAAAGAACATACTAAAATTCACACGCTAAACAAAGAGATTTTTCCTATTTGAAATCAAGCTAAGATTTCTTGGTCATATAATTATTGAAACAGTATATAGAGATCTTGATTACAAAAAATCCCTTTTTGTCTTTTTTTCTCTTGAAGTTGAACACAACATCTCTAGGTGAACAAATTTAGTAGTAAAAATCTTGAAAACTCATTACCATAAAAGATCCAACAATGAACTCTATGATTTCATTCAGCAATGAAAGCATTTACTTGTTGAGTAAGAAATTTGAAAATAATTTTGGCTGATGTATTTCAAAGACCAAAAGCTAGAGACACATTTGCTTTGCATTCAACTTTTTTTAATTGAAATTGACAGCTAATTAGAGTATCATCTTCTGTAAAAGCAACATAGAAAAGTACAAAGAAATCCAGGGATCCAGGGTTTAGAATCCAAAATGGATCAAACTACCTAGAGCTATAACATCTCTCGTACCAGTCACCCTCAGAAGCCAGACTTTCCCAATGCATCTCAAAAGCAACCTGAAAATCCTTATGAATAGCCAGAAAGATCATTTCTTTATCAAATCCTAATTAACTCAGACAAACGTCAGAAAAACATAAAAATCACAAAAATCAGACATGAATTTCAGGTTAAAAAGTATTTAAATAACAAATATGCTTCTAGATATGATAGATTCTATAATTATATCATGATACTTTATGTCACTCATTAAATCATATGATTATTTAATTTTTTGAGTAAATCAAAGAGCAACAACTAATCCATATATACTTTAGCAAGTAGCTCAACCCTTTATGACAACGGTGTAAGCATGTAGATTAACACTCCAGGCCAAAGTCGTTGTACAGACAAGTACCGAAGACAGTAAATTAATTACATAGTTAAATAAAATATGTCAAAATAGATTCACGGTCCACCTTCCCTAGCTTTAAAGCAAAACACAATCATCTCTACCTTCACTAGGAAATTGAAAATGATGTCAGAATATATGAGTTTAAAAAGCTCACTATGAAGCAGCACTATGAGCCAAATATCAAATATTCAAACAAAGGAATAAGAAAATCAAAACCAACTAAAGACTAATGGAATTAAATATAGTACCATTTAACATTAAGAGAATATACATACCTAAAGCTTCTAAGTCAGTGAGATCGAACTAAATATTCAATGCCATCTTTATTTTTGAAACTATTCAATACCATCTTTCAGTAAAGTGTTTCTTCCAATGCTTGTACATCAAATTGTTTAAAAAATTTGTCATATTGGACTTCAACTTTGGTTACTTATATAAATTAAAAACATGAAGCAATACATAAGTTTATCTATAATAATTTACTGAAAAAGGAGCCTTAAAACATCAAACTAAAATTCGATTCAGTTGATCTTCTAATTAGATAAGTTTAAACCCATGTCAAAATGCTAGTGCTAATAACACATTTTAGAAGATCCGATGAGGCTGTCCTACAAGTGTACTTGAGTCCTCCTTGTCACTATGGACATTGCCATCATCATATTGGCTATTATAAGCATTTTCATCCTCCAAAATGACGGCCCATGTTCATCATAGTGTTGCCTTAATTCATCTGAAAATGAAGCCATCCATATTATAGCAACAAACTCAATTAAATGAATGATGTAACTATTAGTGGGGGAAGAAAAGTTGAATATTTTGAACTAGATAAATAATAAATAAATTACCATAATCATAGAAAAAATTTACCTGAAGACATTCTTCCCCTTTTCTGAAAGCACTATAAACAAAACAAATTTCTAAAGAAATAGATTTGGAATTTTTAGGAGAAAAAAGATTTGATATTTCATAAAGACTTGAGAATATTTCAGCAGGTATTATTTGTACGAATTTAGAAATAACGATGAACTCTACAATTCAATACAATTGATCCTAATTTCTAAAGATAATTATAAAAAGACAGTGGGTGAAGTAAAAGCAGAAACAACTGGTAAAGAGAAAATAAAAATAATACAAAAAAAGATGCATAAGTAGTTGTTGATATACCTTAAAGATGGGCTTCGAATACTAGGTTTCGAGTGAAGATCGAGAAGGCAGGGTTGAGGACAGGCTCAAGGTCATAAAGACTTTGAAACAACAAAGAAAAAAAATCCACCATAGGAATCATATGATGCAAGATGTAATCTTTCAGCGATTAGGACCTAGCTGAAATAGAAAAAACCTCAACTACACAACCATTAAGCAATGCTAACCCATGAACAAATTTGGCCGAAACCTCAAGCTCCAAGCCCTAGCGTCAATCAAGTGAAGTCAGCACCCTAGAGCTGGACTTAAAAGGGGGAAAATAGAATATAAGATATCCAAGCAATTAAAATCAACAATAAGGTAATAAAAAGTTTCTCAGAACAAATTCTTATACAAAACTGTGCACATAAATCCTTATTGAAAGAATTATAACTCAAGATTTATCGTTAGCAAGAACCCAAACAATTGTATTCCTAGAAATGATGAACACAAACCCTAATTAACTCAGATAAAACTCAAAATCATAAAAATGAGACAATAATCATAAAAATTGGACATGAATTTGAGAATGAAACCTTTACCTCTAGTTTTGAGCAGATAAAGGTGCACACAGAAGAGAGAGAGCGTGAGATCTGCGAGAGAGAGCTTTGAAAAAGCTACGCGACAAGAGAGAGATATGAGAGAAAGCCGTGAGAGAGAAGCTAAAGCTGAAAGAGAGAGAGAGAGAGAGAGAGAGAGAGAGAACTTTGCCAGAAAGGTGAAAGAGAGAGAGAGCTGAAAGAGAGAGGTTCTTGAGAGAGATATGAGAGAGCTTCACAGAGATAGCGAAGTGCTTCAAAGAGATAAGTGGGAGCTGTGAGATAGAGAGAGCCTCTCTATGAGTTTGGGAAGATCGAGAGAGAGTTGGGAGAATCTGAGATAGAGAGAGCATGTCTGTGAGTTTTGGAATTTCTCATTAGGCGCGTAGGTTTTGAGATTTTTCATTTGGTGCCTGTGAGTTTTTCATTGCGTTTTAGAGCAAAACACGATGGTCGTGTGCTATTAAAGCACATAATTTTTGTAGTGGGTGCAAACTCGCAATACCAATCTGTGAAATGTTTAATATACTGGTTTCTATTTAAATGATAATAATACTGAGTTTTTAAGGTTTGTAACTGTTGTGGAGTATGGGTTTTAAAACACCATGCTCTAAATTCCTGATACTTGGGTTGCATGAAATCTTAGTTAAGTTGCTCTCTCAAATCACTATTTGGAGAAAAATCCATTAAATATTGAATTGCATATCACTAGTGGTTGGGCTATTATGCCTTATATTTTCATAAACACCATGAGATATTTGATTATTAGATATATGAATAACCCTAATGTATTCTTTAGGAGTAGTATCTTTGACTAAAGGATTAGAGGATTTATATGATCCTATAGGTTCAGATATAGATTGACGAGAGGATTCTAGAAAATCAACATTATAGGCAGGAATACTCCTATATCTAATACTAGAAAGGGTTCTAGCTAAGGGTTTCTAGAATTTGAGGTATATGTTTCCTCCTTGAGTTTGAATGACATCTTCTATAGATTGTCTAATGATAGTTCCGGTAGGTACAACATTAGGGATTTGCCATTTTTCTAGAAAAGTAATTCCTTCCCAAGGTATCATCCTAAGGATTTCTATAAATTGTTTCTTGTTTAACTTTGGGTATAGTCCATTTATCCAAAGCTTCTTTAACATTCTGATAAGCTATAAGTTCAGTTGCTTATGAGGTTGAAGCTAAGATATTAGCTACGATAGTGATAAAAGGAGAACTAATTTCAAACATGTTTTATTGTGACCATGTATGCATAATATAAAAGAAATATAATTATTAATATGTCCAAGAGTCGGGGCTAACTAACTTAGAACTAGCACGTCTGTCAATGATTTAAACGGGTCAACGGTCTTAACGCAATCCCTGTAACACAGACCATACCAAAACGTGACTTGGATGACGTCCCACTAGTTATATGTTAAGTGCTCCTACAATTAGTATGAATCTACTGATATTAAAGGGTATATTAACATTTATATTAATTTTAAATTGCTACATACATGGTCTCATAAAGTTACTATTCTGGTGGTGGTGGCTTTCCAGCCGCTACAGAGCAAAGGTTGAAAAATAATTTAATAAAAAGTTCTAGAAATCAAACAATCATACAATATGCAAGTTCAAGATTAAAAGTAAGAATACTTACAATCAGTAGAGCTTTATATCTTAAAAAATTTATATTATAAAAAGTTGCAATTGTACAAGAAAAAGGAAGAGACTATTAGAGAGGAAAAGAGGTGGAGATAATATGAGAGAGAGAGAGAGTATGTTAAGTGATAGCTAAAAATTGTGATACCTTCAACAAAGGGTGAGGCTTCCCTTTTAAGTTACAATAAAGTAAGAAAGATAAGGTGGCGTGTCCTGGACAGTTGGAGTCGTTCGCCCTTATCTTCTTTACTATTACTGGGAATCTACTTTATTAAAGTAGATTTTTTGTCTTGTGCTGACGTTTACTGTTACTGGTGGGAATCTACTTTATTAAAGTGGATTTTTCATCTTGTGCCAACATTTACTGTTGGCATCTTTTTCACTGATATTACTTTTGACTAGTGGGAGATGAGGATGAGACTTTTCCTTTTCCCTTATTATCATTTCCCATTTTATCAGAAATCATACATGTGAGTGCATCCTAAAAATCTACAATTGTCGTATCAGATGATTCTGGGGAATCCTAACTTTCTCCTTCCAAGATGTTGAACTCATTCTCATCTCGATTAGAATCAATTATACTGCTTGCAGATTTCGTGGAAGCTTCTTCGTTTCCTAAGGATTAAACGAATTGTTCTTTCATGTAATCCATAGTCTTGATAATCAATTCAATTTGAGTGATTTATGGGAATTTTGATTTTAGTTCTATTTGTATAGTGATGAAAGAGTTTCCTATTCATGGGAGAAGATCTTTAGGGATAGCCTCAAAACAAGCCTGTGTATGAGTTGTGATGGCCATGATGAGTTCTGGTATATTTTGAATCATTCTCTTATCCCACCATTTGGTGTAGAATACTATTTTTAACCTGGGATTTTATTCTGCTAATGACATTTTAAATCTCATTTCCATATCTATGGGATACTGAATCTATTAATAAAATGGACTATAGATTTGGTCATTGAAATGCCTTTATTTACTGGTAGCATAGAATAGGCTGCCTGCCATTCATTGAATATTGCTCTTACTGATTCTGGTAAAGTAAGAAAGATAAGGTGGCGTGTCCTAGACAGCTAGAGTCGTTCATCTTTATCTTCTTTATTGTTGCTGGGAATCTACTTTATTAAAGTAGATTTGTCATCTTGTGTCGATATTTACTGCTATTGGTGGGAATCTACTTTATTAAAGTGGATTTGTCGTCTTGTGCCGACGTTTACTACTGGCATCTTTTTCACTAGTTTTACTTTTGACTAGTGGGAGACGAGGATGAGACTTTTCCTTTTCTCATTTTGTCAGAAATGATACAGGTGAGTGAATCCCAAAAATTAGCAATAATGGGATCAGATGATTCTTGTGGGTCTTGACTTTCTCCTGCCAAGATGTTGACTTCATTCTCATCTTGATCATAGTCAGCTGTACTGCTTGCAAATTTCATGGAAGCATCATCCTTTCCAAAGGACCTAAGGAATTGTTCTTTCATGTAATCCATAGTCTTGATCATCAATTCGGTTTTAGTGATTTCTAGGAATTTTGATTTTAGTTTTGTTTGTATAGTGATGAAACGATTTCCTGTTGATGGGGAAAAAGCCTTTTGGATAGCATCAAAATAGGCTTGGGTATGAGTTGTGATGTCCTTGATGAGTTTTTGTATATTTGGATTTATTCCCTCATCCCACCATTTGGTATAAAATACTCATTTTAACCTGGAAATTTTATTTTGATAATCACATTTTAAATCCAATTTCCACATCCAAAAGATATTGAATCTGATAATAAAATGGACTACAGATTTGGTCATTGAAATGCCTTTATTTACTGGTAGCATAGAATAGGTTGCCTGTCATTCATTGAATAATGTTCAAACAGATTCTGGTAAAGTATCTAATGTGATATTGAATTTGTCCCACCAAATGAGAAATCAGGTTAGAATCTCATTTTTAGAAGTTCTAGACAGATGCAGATGAACGAAGTATGGTTGTGGACTGGATTCTAGTAGTAAAAAATATAGGTAAAGGAATTAATGTAATCCTAATAACAATATTTTGTTTCTTGATTACGGATATCCAGAGTTTTGTTAGTATGAGGGTGAATACCCCTTGACCGATGGGCATAATATTGCAGATAGTAGCCTTGCTGTATGTAAGAGGGTTAGTATTTCTGTTAGGATCATGGAGAGTATGTTTAATCTCTATAGGTGTTGTTTTGAGCACAATGGCTTCATATATGTGTCGATATTGGTCAAACTGAGTGGGAAATTTTTGAGTAGATAGATATCTCTTTTTGATTTCCCATGGATCGGACATCCATTTTCATCTGTTGTTTCAATGAAGAGAATAGTCTATTATGTTATACTGTTAAGAATATACCATTCAGGTATCAGTAGGACATCTTTAGCAATTTTGCTAATAAAAGCTTCTTGTTTACTATTCAAAACACTGCCTCGGCCTCTTTGGCTTCGGCCACGGCCTCTATTGGTCATGAACCCTGTAAATATTCATGGGTTAAAAATTTAGGTAAAGAATTATGTTATCCTTTGATATATTCAATATTAAAACTAAATACTGATAAAATGCTTTGCCATGAAGCAAATATTTGTTCAGAACCAAGAATCTGTACATCTTTCCTAAAAATCTGTTATGCTGCAGAGCAATAAACTCTAATTAAAAAAATACTAAATTAAAATATCATCCTGAAGATTTAGAATACATTTAACAATTGATTAACATCCGTGTTTAATAGTTAGATAGTTTAATGCGGGTCCTTTCCACACTCCTAATGTAAATCTAAGGAGTTTCTCTTTCTGATTGTTGGGATTAAATTGCTTAAGAATCCCACCGTATCCCTTGTTAGAGGCATAAATTTCTACTATCTTATTCCAGTCAGGATTTGGTAAAGATAAATAGTACAGTTGTTTGATTTTTTCTTTTATCTTGTGTATTGCAAGAGTGTGTTCTTTTGACCAAGGTGAAGGGTTCTTCTTAATCCTGGTATAAAGATAGATGCATATTGAGATATATGTGGATAAAAGTCTCTGATGTAATTAGGACTTCCTAAAAATCTCTGTAATTGAGTTTTCTCTTTTATTTCACCTGAAAATTTAGAGGCAAACTCTATTCTTTTTTTAATAGGAATAATCGTTCCATTACTAATGTTGTGTCCAAGGAAACGGACTTCAGTTTGAAAGAGTTTCATTTTAGATGCAGAAAGAACTAAGTCATTTCTGATAATAACATTCTTAAATATATTAAGATGTTTGAAATGCTAATCAATAAAAGATGAGAAAATTAACACATCGTCAATATAACAGATTATGAATTGAGTATAAGCATTAAGTATATCATTCATGATATGTTGAAATTCATATGGACTATTTTTTACACCAAATGGTAAAACATTCACTACAACAAAGTCCTTCAGTTATAGCAATTTACTATTGCGTTTTACATTAAAGTGCAATCAATTAACAAGTAAAAAAATGAGGCCACTTAAAATTTTGATAGGCGCAAAAATTAAAAACGTGTGCCTTCTAATTCTCATTTTCATCTCTTCATAAAAAACACTCACAGCGAGGAAGGGCTAGATTCTTCAGTTTCGCCTTACAGAGGGCTTCTTCATTTTTGTCTGGTAGAGGTAGGGATTCTTCATTTTTGTCTAATAGAGGTAAGAGTCTTCATTCTCATCTAATAGATGTAGAGATTCCTCATTTTCTTCTAATAAAGGTAAGGCTTCTTCATTTTCGTCTAAGAGAGGCATGGATTCTTCATTTTCATCCAATAGTGGTAGGGATCTTCATTTTCATGTGATAGATGTAGGGCTTTTTTGTTTTATCTAGCAAAGGTAGGGCTTCTCCGTTCATTAAGCTTTTTTCTTTCTCTCTTTCTTCACTTCGATATTTCTAAGGAGAATTCTGCTTAAATTCACTGAGCTTCTTTAGGAAGATTTCTTCATTATGTTTCATTTATCTCTTCTGCTTCAAATTTCTGACTAATTTGTTTCTAACTAATTTTTGACTAATTTGCTTCTTCAAATTTCTACTTAAATTCACTGAGATTCTTCATTGACCTAATTTGCTTTGAATTTTTGATTAATTTATTTAACTGTGATGACCTTCATGCTTGCTGGTGGTTTCTTTGTGAAGGTTAGCATCCATGTTTCTGTTTCAAGTTACAATTCTCTTCAAGACTAAAATAGTACTTTTTTGTCATTTGTTGATCTAATATCATTCTTAGCATTTTGTTAGATAGGAACAAGAAATTTGATAGAATATATTAATCAAGAAGGGCTAACTACTTATAAGGTAAAATTTCAAAATCAAGGAAGAAAGCAATTAAAGGTGGTAATTGGGTTATGTTGGGTTGATATGGTCAGTTTCCATAAGACCCAATCTGGCTTCTTCATCAGTCTAATCCGGCAATGCAGTGCCTGATGTCAATTGCAAAAATGAGATTTTCCAGGCTTCAGGGAAATTTGTATGAGGTTGATGTGAAAGATGTGAATGAGGCTGGGATGCTACGTTGATATAAAAAACTCAAATGTAAGATTTTGCTCTCTTGTTGTTCACATGAAGTTTAGAATGTCTCTAGATCAATTTTTGGTATTTTAACTTGTTTATGCCTTCTATAGCGAGGAGAATCTGATATAGGGGTATGATTAATAAGCTTGCTATTGTGCTTTCGTGAAGATTATGTGTTTATTTTATTAGCTTTGTTTGATATAGTACTTTGTTGAACTTGCCTTTGTTGAGCTTGTTTCTCCTGTAAGCCCATGTAAGCAATCCTTTTTGAAGTCATTATGTGTTGTTAATTCTCTAATTTCTTGATTGGTATTCTGAATTGCTTGTTAACATGTTCTGACTATTTGAACTGTGCCTATCCATAAGCCCCATTAGTACTACATGACTATTCTGATTGAAATGGGGTTTGCGTTAAATTGTTCATGTTTCAACTTATGAAAATCTATTTTTTCCTAATGTGATAGATTTTTTGCGCTGTCAACTGACTTGATCTTGGTCACGAGTAGTAAAAGAATTATGACTTTGTGATTTATTGTTGGAGCTTTGGTTACTGAAAATGATTCCTTCTTGGAGCTTGAAGATGGAGGTATAAATTTAAGCTTTATCTTGATTTTTGAAGTGTTGAACATAACTATGATTATTCACATTTTTTTGCCTCCATTTGGGAGTTTAAAGATTGGAATTTAGCAATATCATATAGTACCTTCCCTATGAATTTAAGCTTCATCTAGAGATCTTGACGTACATTCCAATATCAATAATAAGTTTCAAGGAGGAAGAAAGTAGAGGTCTAATAGAATATTGTGTCTAAAGGTTGAATAATGGGTGTGGAAAAGGTGAAACGTCAATTTCAATAGAACGAGTACTGCTTTAACCTGAGTAATAGTCTTTTCTCAAATTTCTTGTGCATTGTTTTTATGTTGTTTGCGTAAGTATCAAACTGTTATAATTATTAGGTTAATCTCCCCTAAAGAAAACAAAGAAGAAATTTGTAGCTATTATGATAACTACCACTATTTTCTTTGACTCTATTTGTTGGGTTGTAAAAAATGGTAATCATATATATGCTACTGTGACTGACCGAAAAAAATGTTGCTTTGTTTGGAAGATTCTATAGAGGCACGATTAAGTCTTAGTGACCCTATAAAAAGGAATTGTGGTAAGTTGTACTTTCTGCTAACCCTCACCCCTGCTCTCATTCTTCTTCCTTTTTCTTTTTCACTTGATAATGTAGAATTAATCACCACATTTCATATACTATGGTCTTGCTACCTATTCTAACTCAGATGTTATATGGAAGGTACTATATGATGATGGAGATGTTGAAGCTCTCAAAGGTCTATAAGGCTTTCATCACTTTTCTATATCTGAAATAGTGCATCTTCCATATGCTTTAAAGAATCAATTCCTAAATGCTGATGCGTTTTTCCCTCTTACCAATTACAGAAGTTAAAATCATCCATAAGTCTCAATTCAAATGAACCGTAAGTTTTCCTTTCTGATGCTGATATAAGTTGATTGGATTCACAAATGGGCTAACAGATTGATTTCTATAATATATGTGTTCCTCTAATAGCATTATCGCACACTTCTTGTATTGTTTGGTTATTAGAAGTTTATTCTCTAACATTTATTCTTGTGTTCCCTCATCACAGTACAAGCGGTCAAAACAATAGAAACTCAACTTGTTCATTTTTTAATAAAAATAAGGCAAAAAGTGAGTAACCCATTCTAGATGCAACTGTCTTGTCTATTGATCAAAGAGTTGGACTTCGGTTAAATTCTTATTTTTTTCCCAGAGTGAAAGGCAACAAAACTCCCAAGAAATCATTGAAGCAAGGACAAAATGGTGTGTCAAAAAATAGTCATTCTGAAGAATTATACACTTCTACATTATTTCTTTTGCTGTTATATGGTTACTGAAATTTATCTTTTGAGTAGATTATATATGATATAAACTTTCATTTCATGGAGGTTTTAAATCACTTAAGTCCTCATCTCACATTTAAATGAGTTAATGAACTATCTTTTTGTTGTTACTTCTAAAATTCAACCTTCAGATCGAAGAGGAGAAACAAGGCGAGGAAGATGAAGAAGAGGCACCTTGAATGGGTTGGGTAAGCCGAAAGTTCTAATTCAGAAATAATTTTTTGCCACGCGTCGGTTAAGGTATTTGTTTGATCGTCAATTCAGTGTCACCGGGGAGAACAAACATTATGGAAACCCCGCCAATCCAAAATTGCCCTAATGAATTCCTGGAGGCTCTTCCAGCGGTTCTACTGTGGCTGTTGTGGCCGAGCTTGTTGACTTTGCTCTAGGTAAGGTCTTTAAAGTATTATACAAATGTAGGTGGATAAATTCATTCTCTTTTACATCTACCTTTTGGGGATAGAATTTGAGTGAACTTCTTTTTTGATAATGTGGGTATCCAATTTTAGTGAACTTTCTTTCAAAAAATTGAATGAAGTTATGTTCTTGTAAATTCCAAGTGATAATCAAGGCATAGGTGGAGAGGTTTTTAATCCTTGCATTAGACTTTTTGTTCTTCTCTTAGTCTTAATGGTATTGAGAAATCATGGCTCAATAATTGCACTAACTATTGCTAATAAATTGAGTCACTCTTATGCAATGTAAACATATATCAGTTTAATGGTTTGTTCTAAATTCAAAATCATCACAATGCATATATAATTAATAACTGCCAAAGAGTTTTCCAATAATATCTTGTGTTTTGTCCATCTCTTGTATATCCAAGTAATGTTTTGACATCTCTGGAAAACACTATGAGTGTTTGTTCTTATTTTATTCACCATGGGCTTCTATAAAGTTGGTCCTGAAACATACTAGCTAGTTCTTTTCTTAATTTTTGTTTTGATGAATTAATTTGAAAAGAATAAAATTTATAGGTACTGGGATGATTGAATGTGTGATAATTCTAGCATCATTTTGTAGTATACTCGGGTTCCCTCCATCTCATGGGGCTGTATCAGTGAATGGAGTTTTACCAAATTCAGAGTTTAGATACTGTTGATAGGTTGGTTGGATAGATTGCACATCATTCCCACCTTTGATTCTAATTTTTCATTGTTCTATTCTCTGGTCTTTCATTTGTTATTTCATTGCATCGTGGCATTACAGGATGGTTTGCCCATTATGAAAGGCTTTTCATAGCTTTTTCAAATGATGTCGTAGGAATTTTTATAACGTTTAAAAATGCTATCATAGGTAGCGAAATTTGATAACGTCGACATCCATCGCATTTTTGAAAATGCTATCGAAACCCTATGATAGCGTTTTTTGGCCGCTATCGTAGCCTTTTTTTGATGTAGTGATTCCATTCATAATGGACAAAACGTACATGTAAAGGTAGTTGTATACCTATCCTGTTAACTGATTTGGATTTGTCAAAATCCTGATTTAAGATCAAATTTAGGAAAAACTACAAAATCATATAATCTATCTAAAAGATCTTTTTTATTCTGTATGGGATACCTAATTCATTGTAAGGCATCATTTAGAGGTTTATAGTTAATAACTAATCTAGGTGCACCTCTTTCTATTTCTGCATTTTTGTTAACATAAAATGATGTACAACTCCAAGGGGAGTGACTAGGTCGAATTAAGTATTTCTGTAAAAGGGATTCAATTTATGTTTTACAGAGTTCTAAATATTCCTTTTGATTTGACAAGGTCTAGATTTCGTAGGAATATTCTTCTCATCAAAATCCTGACTATAAGTAAGAGAAATAATGTGTCTTCCTCCCAGAAAGCATTAGGAATATCACTGCAAATTAATGTTTGAAATTATTTTAAAATAGTTTTAATTTTATGCCGTATAGAGGTTTGTTGAATCCTCTATTCAATAGTAAGGAATTGAATTTCCTTTTGAATAAAATTCTAAACTGTCTTTCTAATGAAGATATTGCTTCTGAATCTAATTAAGATAATGATTTAGCTGAATTATATTCTAACTTTGAATCTTCTTCTTCTGAGAATCCTGAGCCTTGTTGCTCTTCAAAACCTGTAACCGGTTAACAGAAGCAAATTATTGGAAGGCTATTGTTGAGATGAATGGTCTTGACCTTGGACAAACTAGCCTTAATGTTTTAACTGACACTCTACAATCAATGTTTAATCTCGCTGACCTTGGACAAACTAGCCTTAATATGAGTTATAGGTTACAAGATGAAATCCAATAAGAAGGATGAAGAGTTTATAACAACTTTCATTGACAAAATCAGAGATTTAAAGATTACAGATCATCTACAGACATCGGGACAAATCAAAATGATGAAATAGGACGATCCATCTTTAGCTAACCAGGAAGATTAATCTCTTTCCCAAATCTTTTATGATACCATTAAAAAACTTTCCTATTCTAGGAAACCTATAACCCGTATGGCCTTAAAAGGACCAGGTCGATATTATTATCCTCGACCTGCTCCTCATGATATCTTGTATGATGAATATTTCCTTCATACCCATAAATCATATCATGGTAAAACCATATACGAATGAAACATAGATGGTAAAAAAGAATATCAAATATTTGAAACCATACATCACATGATAATGCATGCGCCTATTTGTAAACAGAATGATAACACTGACCATCAAATCTGTAGAATTTTGGTGAATGGTTTTTACAAGAATTCCTAAAGAATGGTGGGATAATAGTCTCACTGAACCCAGAGAACTAAAATATTAAAATCCTTTAAGATTAATGTTGATCCTCTCACTAGGATTGAGACTAGAACCGAAAATGCTTACTATACATTAGCATAAGCCATTCTACATCATTTTGTAGGACCAAGAATTATCAATACTGATAGGCATAAGGAATCTCTTATATAATCTTAAATGTCAACCATTAACCTATTTTAGATGGTATAAGGATGTTTTCCTGATAAAAGTGATGCAAAGATCTGACACGTATAGAGTTTAACCTTCCTGAAGTGCTTATTTGTAATCAAGGTGTATGCCTACCAACTACATTTGTTTTAATTAAGAACATGACACAAAGTATTATTTTAGGCACTCTATTTTTATGTTTATTAATGCTTATAACTGGAATTGATAATTTAGGTATCCATACTAATATTAATAAAAAAGATCTAATCTTTGAATTTATAACTGCACCTAATACTAAAAAAAATTAGATCAAATAAAAGATCTAGTCCAGAATAAAGAGAAACAGATAAATTTTATTCAAAATGAAATTCAACAAGCCTTTATACAGTATAAAATTAAAACTATTTTAAAAGAATTTCAAATAGAATTTTGCAGTGATACTCCAATGCTTTCTGGGATAGGAAGAAACACATTATTTCTCCTCCATATAATAAGGATTTTGATGAGAAGAATATTCCTATGAAATCTAGACCTAGTCAAATGAAGAACGAATATTTAGAACTCTATAAAACAGAAATTGAATCCCTTACAAAAATAGTTAATTTGACCTAGTCACTCTCCTCAGAGTTGTACAGAATTTTATGTCAACAAAAATGCAGGAATGGAAAGAGGTGCACCTAGATTAGTTATTAACTTTAAACCTTTAAATGATGTCTTACAATGGATTAGGAATTCCATACCAAATAAAAAAGATTTGTTAGATAGATTACATTATTCTAAAGTTTTTTTAAATTTGATATTAAATCAAGATTTTGACAAATCCAAATCACTGAATAAGATAGGTATAAAACTACCTTTATAGTACCTTTTGGCCATTATGAATGGAATGTTTTACTAGTTGGTGTAAAAAATGGTCCCTCTGAATTCTAGCATTTCATGAATGATATATTTAATGCTTATACTCAATTCATAATCCTGTTTTATTGATGATGTGTTAATTTTCTCATCTTCTATTGATCAGCATTTCAAACATCTTAATATATTTAAGACTGTTATTATCAGAAATGGCTTAGTTTTTTCTACATCTAAATTGAAACTTTTTTGAATTGAAGTCCATTTCCTTGGACACAACATTAATAATGGAATGATTATTCCTATTAACAGAAGTATAGAGTTTACCTCTAAATTTTCAGATAATAAAAGATAAAACTCAATAAAAGACATTTCTAGGAAGTCTTAATTACATCAAAGACTTTTATCCGCAATTATCGCAGGATGCATCCATCCTTTATACCATGCTTAAGAAGAACCCTTCACCAGGGTCAACAGAACACACTTTGGCACTACGCAAGATAAAAGAAAAAAATCAAACAACTATATTGTTTATCTTTACCAAATCCTGATTGACATAAGTTAGTAGAAACTGATGCCTCTAACCAGGGATATGGTGGGATTCTTAAAAAATTTTATCCCGACAATCAGAAAGAGGGACTCCTTAGATTTACATCAGGAGTATGGAAAGGACCAGCATTAAACTATCCAACTATTAAATAGGAATGTTTATCAAGTGATAAATGTATCCTAAGATTTCAGGATGATCTTTGAAATCAGCATTTTTTAATTAGAGTTGATTGCTCTGCAGCGAAACATATTTTTAAAAAAGATGTACATAATCTTGTTTCTAAACAGATATTTTTCTTCATGGCAGAGGCAATTTTTATTCAATAGAATTCCCTAGTTTGAAGAGTAACCTGGAAGCATCTATTAGCAAAACTACTAAAGATGTCTTACTGATACTTGAATAGTATATTCTTAATAGTATAACAGAAGAGACTATTCTGTTCATTGAAACAGTAGATGAGAAATTGATGTATGATTCATGGAAAATCAAAAAGAGATATCTATCTACTCAACAATTTCCCACTCGCTTTGACTAGTACTGATATATATATATATATATATATATATATATATATATATATGAAGCCATTGTGCTCCAAACATAAGCCATGGAGATTAAACATGCTCTCCATGATTCTAACAGGAAAACTAGCCCTCTTACATACATTAAAGCTATCATCCGCAATATTATACCCATCAGTAATTGGGGTATACACCGTCATACTACCAAAACTCTGGATATCCATAATCTAGAAACAAAATATGGTTGATGGGATTACATTAATTCTTTTACCTATGTTTTTTACTACCAGAATCCAGTCTACAACCATACTTGGTTCATCCATATCTGTCGAGAAGTTCTAAAAAATGAGCTTCCAACCTGATTTCTCATTTGGTGGGACAAATTCGTTATCACATTAGATACTCTACCAGAATCAGTACGAACAGTATTCAACAAATGGAAGCCAGCCTATTCTATGCTATTAGTAAATAAAGGCATTTCAGTGGCCAAATCTGTAGTCCATTTTATTATCAGATTCAACATTTCTTGGATATGGAAGTGGGATTTAAAATGTGATTATCAGAAAAAAAAATTCTTAGATTAAAACGAGTATTCTACACCGAATGGTGGGATAAAGGAATGAATCCAAATAAACCAAAACTCGTTAAGGCCATCACAACTCATACAAACACTTGTTTTGATGCTATCCCAAAGGCTTTTCCCCCGTTAACATGAAATCCTTTCATTACTATACAAACAGAACTAAAATCAAAATTCCTAGAAATCACTGAAACGGAATTGATTCTCAAGACAATGGAATACATGAAAGAATAATTCATTTAGTCCTTAGGAAAGGAGAATGCTTCCATGAGATCTGTATGCAGTACATTAGACCCTGATCAAGATGAGAATGAACTCAACATCTTGGCAGGAGAAAGTCAGGACCCACCAAAATCATCTCATCCCACCATTGCAGATATTTGGGATTCACTCACCTGTATAAGTTCTGACAAAATGGAAAATGAAAAAAAGGGAAAAGGAAAAGTCTCATCATCATCTCCCACTAGTGAAAAGTAAAACAAGTGAAAAAAATGCCAACAGTAAACGTCGGCACAAGATGACAAAGCCACTTTAATAAAGTAGATTCTCGCCAGTAACAGCAAACGTTTGTACAAGACAACAAATCTACTTTAATAAAGTATATTCCTGGCAACAATAAAGAGATAAGGGCCTAAACATAAAAACGCACTGCGGATTTATCTGTTTCTCTTTATTCTCGACTAGATCTTTTATTTGATCTATTTTTTTAGTATAAGTGGTAGTTATAAATGCAAAGATTATGACTTTGTTATTAATATTAGTATGGATACCTAATGTATCAATTCAAGTTATAGGAATTAATAAACATAAAAATAGAGTGCCTAAAATAATACTTTGTGTCATGTTCTTAATTAAAACAAATGCAGTTCGTAGGCATACACCTTGATTATAGATAAGCACTTTAGAAAGCTTAAACTCTATACGCATAGAGTTACCACTAGCAATGGTTAAAGATTGGGTGGTTTTCTGGAAGTATTTAGTAGGCATTAAACCTTCCTGGACACAGTTCATGTCAGTAGCACTATCAACTAGGGCAATGCCATCTTTAATTATAAAATTGGGTTTTATAATAAAAGTGATTATGGTATACCATTTCTAAAAAGTAACATTATTCATTAAAAATAAATATTGGTTATCTTCAGGTTGGGTGGAAGAAGATTCGGGTTTTTCTGTAGGAGTTTTACCTTTAACCTAGCAGAACAATTATACTAATCTCTTCCTTCAGAATGTAGGAAATCAGTTAACCGAAATAGAATACCATATTGAGAATATTTCGGATCAATGTTAGTTTACACCTAAAACACTTGATCTCCAACCCGTAACTATTAAACCACCTCTCGAAGTTGCCAACTTCAAGATGAAATCCGATAAGAAGCATGTAGAGTTTATGACTACTTTCATTGACAAAATTAGAGATTTAAAAATTCCAGATCATCTAGAAACATCAGGACAAATCAATATGATGAAACATGATGATCCATCTTTACCTAACCAGGAAGATTAATCTTTTTCCCAAATCATAGATATCCAGAAAATTTTTTATGATACCATTAACAAAATTTCCTATATTAGGAAACCTATAATTCCTATGGCCTTAATAGGACCAGGTCGATATTATTGTCCTCGACCTACTCCTTAATATATCCTGTACGAAGAAGATTTCCTTCATACCCAGAAATCTTATCATGGTAAAAACATCTATGAATGGTACATAGATAGTAAAATAGAATATCAAATATTTGAATACTTTAGGCACTCTATTTTTATATTTATTAATTCCTATAACTGGAATTGATACTTTAGGTATCCATACTAATATTAATAACATATACGTAATATTTGAATTTATAATTGCACCTTATACTAAAAAATTAGATTAAATAAAAGACATAGTCCTGGTTAAAGACAGATAAATTTTATTCAAAAATAAATTCAATTCTACACAATTGAATAGAGGATTCAACAACCCTTTATACAGAATCAAATTAAAAATATTTTAAAAAAATTTCAAACAGAAATTTACAATTATATTCCTAATGCTTTATGGGATAGGAAGACACATTAATTCTCTTCCTTATAATCAGGATTTTGATGAGAAGAATATTTCTACAAAATCTTGACCTAATCAAATAAAGAAAGAATATTTAGAACTCTGTAAAACATAAATTGAATCTCGTTTACAAAAACACTTAATTCGACCTAGTCACTCCCCTTGGAGGTACAACATTTTATGTTAACAAAAATGCAGAAACAGAAAAATGTGCACCTAGATTAGTTATTAACAATAAACCTCTAAATGATGCTTTACAATGGATTAGGTATCCCATAACGAATAAAAATATCTTTTAGATAGATTACATGAATCTATAGTTTTTTCTAAATTTGATCTTAAATCAAGATATTGGCAAATCCAAATCATTGAACATGATTGGTATAAATTACCTTTACAGTACCTTTTGGCCATTATGAATGGAATGTTTTACCATTTGGTCTCAAAAATGGTCCATCTGAAGTCCAGCATATCATGAATAATATATTTAATGCTTATACTCAATTCATAATCTGTGATATTGATTATGTGTTAATTTTCTCATCTTCTATTGATCAGCATTTCAAACATCTTAATATATTGAAGAATGTTATTATAAAAAATGGCTTAGTTCTTTTTACATCTAAAATGAAACTTTTTAGAACTGAAGTCCATTTCCTTGGACACAACAATACTAATGGAACGATTATTCCTACTAACGGAGGCATAGAGTTTGCCTCTAAATTTCTAAATGAAATAAAAGACAAAACTCAATTACAGAGATTTTTAGGAAGTCTTAATTACGTCAAATACTTTTATCCGTAATTATCTCACGATGCATCTATCCTTTATACTTGGCTTAAAAAGAACCCTTCACCTTGGTCAACAGAACACATTCTTGCAATACGTAAGATAAAAGAAAAAATTCAAACAACTGTACTGTTTATCTTTACAAAACCCCGACTGAAATAAGATCGTAGAAATTGATGCCTCTAACTAGGGATATGATGGGATTTTAAAACAATTTAATCCTAACAATCAGAAAGAGGAACTCATTAGATTTACATTAGGAGTATGGAAAGTTCCAGCATTAAACTACCCAACTACTAAACATGCATGTTTATCAATTATTAAATGTATTCTAAAGTTTCAGGATGACCTTTTGAATCAGCATTTCTTAAGAAAGATGTATTTTAAGAAAGATGTACATAATCTTGGTTTTAAATAGATTTTTGTTTCATGGCAAAGCATTTTATGAGTATTTGATTTTGATACTGAATATATCAAAGCTGAACAGAATTCTTTACCCAACTTTCTAACCCATGAATATTTATAGGCCGCGACCGAGGCCAAAGAGGCCAAGGTAATGGCAATTTCTATTCAACAGAATTCCCTAGTTTGAACAGTAATATGGAAGCTTCTATTAGCAAAACTGCTAAAAATGTCCTATTGATACCTGGACAGTATATTTTTAACAGCATAACAGAGAAGACTATTCTCTTCATTGAAACAACAGATGAGAAATGGATGTCCAATCCATGGAAAATCAAAAAGAGATATATATCTTCTCAACAATTTCCCACTCACTTTGACTAGTACTGATACATATATGAAGCCATTGTGTTCAAAACAGTAGCCATGGAAGTTAAACATACTCTTCATGATCCTAACAGGAATACTAGCCCTCTTACAAAGAGCAAGGCTACCATCTGCAATATTATGCCCATCAGTCAATGGGGTATTCACCCTCATACTACTAGAACTTTGGATATCCATAATAATGAAACAAAATATAATTATTGGGATTACATTAATACCTTTACCTATGTTTTTTACTACCAGAATCCAAATCACAACCATACTTGGTTCATCCGCATATGTCCAGAAGTTCTAAAAATGAGCTTCCAACATGGTTCCTCATTTGGTGGGACAAATTTAATATCACATCAGCCACTCTACCAGAATCAGTAAGAATATTATTCAATAAATGGAAGGTAGCCTATTCTATTCTACCAGTAAATAAAGTCATTTTAATGACCAAATCCATATCCCTTGGATAAGGAAATGGGATTTAAAATGTGATTATCAAAATAAAATTCCTTGGTTAAAAAGAGCATTCTACAACAAATGGTGGCATAATGGAATGAATCCAAATATACCAGAACTCATCAAGGCCATCATAACTCATACACATGTATGTTTTGATGCTATCCAAAAGGATCTTCCCTCATCAACAGGAAATCCCTTGATCACTATAAAACTAGAAAAATCACTGAAACTAAATTGATTATTAAGACTATGGATTTGAAAGAGCAATTCCTTTAGTCCTTAGGAAAGGAGGATGCTTCCATGAAATCTGCAAGCAGTACAGGTGACACTGATCAAGATGAGAATGAATCCAACATCTTGTTAGGAGAAAGTCAGGACCCACTAGAATCATTTGATCCCATTATTGCGGATTTTTAGGATTCACTCACTAGTATAATTTCTGACAAACTGGGAAATGATGCCAATAGTAAATGTTAGCACAAGACGACAAATCCACTTCAATAAAGTAGATTCTCACTAGTAACAGTAAACGTCAGCACAAGATGACAAATCTACTTTAATAAAGTAGATTCCCAGTAATAGTAAAGAAGATAAGCACGAACGACTCCAGCTGTCCATGACACACCACCATTTCTTTCTTACTTTATCGCAATCTAAAAGGGAATCCTCACCCTTTGTTGAAGGCATTACAATTTTTAGCTATCACTTAGCATACTCCTTCTCTCTTATATTATCTCCTCCTCTTTTCATCTATAAGAGTCTCTTCCTTTTTCTTGTACAACTGTAGCTTTTTATAATATAAAGTTTTGAAGATATAAAGCTCTACTGACTATAAGTATTCTTACTTTTAATCTTGAACTTGCATATTGTATGATTGTTTGATTTCTATACCTGTTCATTAAAATTTTATTTTTCAACCTTAGCTCTGTAGCGGTCGGAAGGCAACCACCACCAAAACAGTAACTTTATGAGACCATGTCTGTAGCAATTTAAAATTAATATAGATGTTGATATGCCCTTTAATATATGTAGATTCGTACTGGCTGTAGAAGCACTTAACTTGTAACTAGTGGGACGTCATCTAAATCACGTTTTGGTAAGGTCCATGTTGCAAGGATTGTGTTAGGACCGTTGACCCATTTAAGTCGTTGACAGATGTTCTAGTTGTAGGTTAATTAGCCCCGACTCTCGGTATGAGAGCCACTGATATTGTTGGACATATTAATGATTATATTTCTTTTAAATTATGCATACATGGTCACAATAAAACATGTCTGAAATTAGTTCTCCTTCTATCACTACCGTAGCTTCAACCTCAGAAGCAACTGAACTTATAGTTTATCAGGATGTTAAAGAAGCTTTGGATAAATGGATTATACCTAAATTTAAACCAAAAATAATTTATAAAATTGGAACTTTTGATTTTACCTGTAGAAAAATAATCAAAACTTTTGAACATGTTATTCCTTTACAGAACAATGATGATATTATCTATTTGTTACATATTTAGGATTTGTTTACTTTTATGCAAAAATATAAATATCTGTATATAGGACTTGTACATATAGCATTTAAACCTTTGACCTTACTTGATAAAAATATAAATATATGTTTGAAATTCTTTTAAAATAGTTTTAATTTTCTTCTGTATAGAGGGTTGTTGACACCACTTTTCAATTGTGAGGAATTGAATTTATTTTTGAATAAAATTTATCTATTTCTCTTTATTCTTAACTTGATCATTTATTTGATCTAATTTTTTAGTAGAAGGTGCATTTATAAATTTAAAGATGATGTCTTTGTTATTAATATTAGTATGGATGCCTAAAGTATCAATTCTAGCTATAGCCATTAATAAACATAAAAATGGAGTGCCTAAAATAATTCTTTATGTCATGTTCTTAATTAAAACAAATGCAGTAGGTAGGCATACACCTTGATTACAGATAAGCACTTCAGGAAGCTTAAACTCTATACACATAGAGTTACCACTACCACTAGTTAAAGAATTGGTGGTTTTCTGGTAGTATTTAGTAGGGATTAAACCTTTATGGATACAGTTCATATAAGCGCCACTATCAACTAGGGAAATGTCATCTTTAATAAAAAAAAATTGGGTTTTCTAATAAGAGTGATTTTAGTATACCATTTCTAAAAAGTAACCTTAGTCATTAAACATAAATATTGGTTATCTTCAGGTTGAGCAAAAGAAGATTCGGGGTTTTCTGTGGGAGTTTTACCTTTAGAAAATAATTTTTGTTTAATATTATTAAGATCCTGGAAAATAATATGGTTAGCAGTTTGAAGCTGCTTTTTCTCAGTTTTTAAAATATTTACTTCCATTTTTAAATCTAGAATAGTAACAGGTTTTTCAATAGTAGAAGTATGCTGCATATGGTTTAGAACTTCTCAGATACTGTAGTTTTCGGTAGGGATAATATCTTGTTTAGTCTAATTCTGATAACAAAGTTCAATAAATTTTAGCTTCATCTCAGGATTAGTTATCTGAACAGCGTGATTAAGCAAGGATTGTTGAGTATCAGTTAAAACATTAACCTGAGATTGTCCAAGGTCCAGACCATTCATCTCAACAATAGCCTTCCAATAATATATTTTTGTTAATAGGTTACAAGTTTTGGAAGAACAACAAGGCTCAAGATTTTCAGAAGAAGAAGATTCAGAGTTGGAATATAATTCAACTAAATCATTATCTGAATTAGATTCACAAGTATTATCTTCATTAGAAAGACAAGTTAGAATTTGATGTTGAGCTTCTTCATCAAGAGAAAGTTCATTTAATTTATGTTTAATTTTTTATTTGCACTTATTAGCGTAATGTATTATTGTTCCACATTTGTAACATTTTATGTGGGATTTATCTTTTTTAGGATAAAATGTTCTTTTACTGGTTTTCTTTCTAGGTCAATCTTGATAATTAAATGTAGGTATTTTTATGGAAGAGTATTTCTTATAAAAAAAAATGTTAGTTTCTTATAAGACTTATGGGTTCTGGAAGTAGAAGGATACTGGATTTCTGTGTCATAAGCAAACTGATCATAAAATTCTCTTAATTCTTTTTTATTGGTTAGATTATGGTGTTTCATCATCTGTTGTAACTTCTTGTCATTACACATGGATAATCCTCTTTCAATGACAATTCCAATTAGATGACCATAAGAATATTGTTCATAAGGGATATCCTTTTGGTCATGCCTATCCCTTAGTTTCTGTCTAAACGTTTCGGTAAAGAGGCTAGGAAGTCCATCAATGAACTTTGCCTTCTAATGTTCACTGTTAGCGTAAGATCTTTGCATCACTTTCAACAGGAAAACATCTTTATACCATCTTAAATGGGTTAAATATGGACATCTGAGATTGTGTAAGAGTTCTTTATGCCTGTCAGTATTGATAATTGTTGGTCCTACAAAATGATGTAGAATGGCTTTAAGGTATATCAAGCATCATCGGTTTCACTCTCAATCCTAGTGAGACGATCAACATTAATCTTAAAAGAATTTAATATTTCAGTTCTCTAGGTTTCAGTTCTCTAGGTTTCAGTGAGACATTGATCATGTGTATTGTCAATCTGGTCTTCTATTCTGGCTAAATTATTTCCTACAGTCTGGAGGAAAAATTAGTATAATGTTCTACTTAGTTAAATGTAAAATATCTTTCACTTTTACCAGTTCCTATTGAATGGGATTTTCTGGTATTTCAACATAAGGATTGATAACTAACGGTTTAAGGTTATCATTACCAGGAGCAAGCTCGAGGGATAAAAGTGGAAGATCAATAGATTGAAAATTCCTTCCATTAGTAGTTATCCAACTCTTTTGGATTCCTGTTAACACATTTAATTAATATATTGTGTGTCGTTGTTCACTTTGTTTTCTGGTTTAAGGATTTAAGGTGGAAATAACCTTAAGATGAATTTTGTAAAGAATAGAAAAATGAGCAGATCCTGGTAGACACCTATATCCATGAGAAATCACTCTAAGTTCTAAGAGTTTAGATAAATTACTATCAGAAAGAGCTACACTAAGATTAGGATAAATACTAAATATACTCATCCATGTGAAAGGATGGTTTCAATGGCTCCCATAAGGGATGCTTTCTAGTTGAGGCAACGAACGTCTCTAAGGGTGCACTGAATGCTAGTATTCTAACGAAGTAAGGTCAAAGGTTTAAATTCTATATTTACAAGTCCTATATGGAGATATTTATATTTTTGCATAAAAGAAAATAAATTGTGGATATGTAACAAATAGATAATATCATCATTATTCTGTAAAGGAATAGCATGTTCAAAAGTTTTGATTATTTTCCTTCTGGTAAAATAAAAAGTTCTAATTTTATAAATTGTTTCTAGTTCAAATTTGGGTATAATCCATTTATCCAAAGCTTCTTTAACATCCTAGTAGGCAATAAGTTTTGTTGCTTCTGAGGTTGAAGCTACGGTAGTAATAAAAGTAGAACTAATTTCAGACATGTTATAATGTAAACCATGTATGCATAATTTAAAAGAAATATAATCATTAATATGTCCAGCAATATCCGTGGCTCTGATACCAAGAGTTGGGGCTAATTAACCAACAACTAGCACGTCTGTCAGGGATTTAAATGCTGATTTAAAAGTATTGGCCGATGTTTACTGTTCATATTAACATTTACATTAATTTTAATAGTATCATCAAAATTTACTGGTAGCATAGAATAGGCTACTTGCCAATCGTTGAATACTATTCTTATTGATTCTGGTAGAGTATCTAATACGATTCTGAAGTCGTCCCACCAAACGAGAAACTAGGTTGGAATCTAATTTTTTAGAACTTCTGGATAGATGCGGATGAACCAAGTATGGTTGTGGACTGGATTCTGATAGTAAAAAACATAGGTAAATGAATTAATGTAATCCCAATACCCCAATAAATATATTTTGTTTCTTGACTACAGATATCCAAATTTCTGATAGTGTGAGGGTGAATACCCCATTGACTGACGAGTATAATATTACAGATGATAGCCTTGTTTTATGTAAGAGAGCTAGTATGTCCGTTAGGATTATGGAGAGTATGTTTAATCCCCATAGCTATTGTTTCGAGCAAAATGGCTTAATAAATGTATCGGTATTGGTCAAAGTGAGTGGGAAATTGTGGAGTGGATAGATATCGCTTTTTGATTTCCCATGGATCGAACATCAATAACCCATCTGTTGTTTTAATGAAGAGAATAGTATCTTCTATTATATTGTTAAGAATATACTATTCAAGTATCAGTAGGACATCTTTAGCAATTTTTCTAATAGAAGCTTCTTGTTTACTGTTCAAACTAGGGAATTTTGTTGAATAGAAATTGACTCTCCCTAGGCCTCTTTGGCCTCGGTCGCGCCCTCTACTGCTCATGAACCTTGTAAATATTCATAGGTTAGAAAGTCAGGTAAAGAATTCTGTTCACTTTTGATATATTCAATATCAAAGTCAAATACTGATAAAATGCTTTCCTTATGAAGCAAATATCTATTTAGAAGCAAGATTTTGTACATCTTTCATAAAAATCTGTTTGCTGCAGAGCAATTAACTCTAAATTAAAAAATGTTGATTTAAAAGATCATCCTAAAATTTTAGAATACATTTAACAATTGATAAACATTCATGTTAAATAGTACGAACATTATTCAACGGGCAACTAATTGGTATTGTCATTGAAGAAGGATTATCCTTGTACAATGACATGAAGTTACAACAGCTGATGAAACACCAGAAACTAACCAACAAAAAAGAATTAGGAGAATTTTGTGATCAGTTTGCTTATGACACAAAAATCCAGTATCCTTCTACTTCCAGAACCCATAAGCCTTACAAGAAATTAAAATCTTATAAAAAGTACTCTTCCAGAAAGATACATCCTTCTAATTACCAAGATAGACATAGAAGGAAAACTAGTAAAAGAACATCTTATTCTAAAAAAGATAAATCCCAGATAAAATGTTACAAATGTGGAACAACAGGACATTACGCTAATAAGTAGAAATAAAAACTTAAACATAAATTAAATGAACTTTCTCTTCATGAAGAAGCTCAACAACAAATTCTAAAGTGTCTTTCTAATCAAGATAGTCCTTCTGAATCTATTTCAGATAATGATTTAGCTGAATTATATTCCAACTCTGAATCTTCTTCTTCATAGAATCCTGAGCCTTGTTGCTCTTCCAAAACCTGTAACCCGTTAATAGAAGTCAATTATTGGAAGGCTATTGTCGAGATGAATGGTCTTGACCTTGGACAACCTAGCCTTAATGTTTTTACTGACACTCAACAATCCATGCATAATCTTGCTGACTAGATTAATGATCCCGAGATGAAGCTGAAATTTCTTGAACTTTGTTATCAGAATCATACCAAACAAGAGATTATCCCTACAAAAAACTATAGCATGCGAGAAGTTCTAAAACGTATGCAGCATACTTCTACTCTTGAAAAACCTGTTACTTCCCTGATTTAAAAATGGAAGTAAATATTTTAAAAACTGAGATAAAGTACCTTCAAACTACTAACCACCTTTCCAAACTCCTGATGTAAATCTAAGGAGTTACTCTTTATGATTATTGGGATTAAATTGCTTAAGAATCCCACCATATCTCTGGTTAGAGGCATTAGTTTCTACTATCTTATTCTAGTCATGGTTTGGTAAAGATAAACAGTACATTTGTTTGATTTTCTCTTTTAATTTGTGTATGGCAAGAGTCAGAACTATTGACCAAGGTGAAGGGTTGTTCTTAAGCCCGGTATAAAGGATAGATGCATCTTGACACAATTGCGGACAAAAGTCTCTGATGTAATTAAGACTTCCTAAAAATCTCTGTAATTGAGTTCTGTCTTTTATTTCATCTAGAAATTTAGAAGCAAACTTTATACTTTTGTTAATAGGAATAATTGTTCCATTAGTAATGTTATGTCCTAGGAAATGGACTTCAGTTTGAAAAGGTTTCATTTTAGATGCAAAAAGAAGTAAGCCATTTCTGAAAATAACATTCTTAAATATATTAAGATGTTTGAAATGTTGATCAATAGAAGATGATAAAATTAATACATCATCGATATAATAGATTATGAATTTAGTATAAGCATTAAATATATCATTCATAATATGTTGGAATTCAGATGAACCATTTTTTTATACCAAATGATAAATCATTTCATCCATACTGGCCGAAAGGTACTGTAAAGGTAGTTTTATACCTATCTAACATATATTTTTATTTGGTATGGGATACCTAATCCATAGTAGCATCATTTAGAGGTTTATAGTTAATAACTAATCTAGGTGCACCCCTTTCTATTTCTGTATTTTTGTTAACAAAAAATGATGAACAACTCTTAGGGGAGTGACTAGGTGAATTAAGTGTATCTGTAAAAATGATTCAATTTCTGTTTTACAGAGTTCTAACTATTCCTTCTTCATTTGACTAGATCTAGATTTCGTAGGAATATTCTTCTCATCAAAATCCTTATTATAAAGAAGAGAAATATTGTGTTTCTTCTTATTTCAGAAAGCATTAGGAATATCACTGCAAATATTTACATTAGGAATATCACTATTAGACAAAATTATTAATTGTAAAATGTATTCTAACATTTCAGGATGATCTTTTAAATCGACATTTTTTAATTAGAGTTGATTGCTCTACAGCAAAATAGATTTTTAAGAAAGATGTACAAAATCATCCTTCTAAACAGATATTTGTTTCATGGAAAAGCATTTTATCAGTATTTGATTGTGATATTTATATCAAAGGTGAACATAATTTTTTACCTGACTTTCTAACTCGTGAATATTTAAAAGATTCATGACCAGTAGAGGTCGCGACTGAGACCAAGAAGGTCGGGGCAAAAGTAATTTTTATTCATCAGAATTCCCTAGTTTGAACAATAAATAGGAAGTTTCTGTTAGCAAAACTGCTAAATATGTCCTATTGATACCTGAACAGTATATTCTTAATAGTATAACAGAAGAGACTATTCTCTTTATTGAAATAGCAGATGGGAAATGGATGTCCGATCCATGGGAAATCAAAAAAGATATCTATCTACTCAATAATTTCCACTTACTTTGACTAGTACTAATACATATGTGAAGCCATTATGCTGGAAACAGTGGCCATGGATATTAAAAAAACTATCCATAATCCTAACAGGAATACTAGGCCTCTTACATACAGCAAGGCTACCGTTTGTAATATTATGCCCATCATTTAATGGGGTATTCACCCTCATGCTACCAGAACTCTGGATATCTGTAATCAAGAAATAAAATATAGTTATTGGGATTACATTAATTTCTTTACCTATATTTTTTACTACCAGAATCCAGTCAACGACCATACTTGGTTCATCTGTATCTGTTCTGAAGTTCTAAAAAATGAGCTTCCAACCAGGTTTCTCGCTTGGTGGGTCAAATTCGGTATCCCATTAGATGCTCTACCAGATTCAGTATGAACAATATTCAATGAATGGCAGACTGCTTATTCTATGCTACCATTAAATAAAGGCATTTCAATGACCAAATCCGTAGTCCATTTTATTATCAAATTCAGTATCCCTTGGATATGGAAATGAGATTTAAAATATGATTATCAGAATAAAATTCTCAAGTTAAACGAGTATTCTACACTAAATGGTGGGATAAGAGAATGAATCTAAATATACCAGAACTCATCAAGGCCCTCACAACTCATCACAAGTCTGTTTTGATGCTATCCCAAAGTCTTTTCCCCCATCAATAGGTAATCCTTTCATCACTATACAAACAAAACTAAAATCAAAATTGCTACAGACATTGTCTCATAAAGTTACTATTTTGGTGGTGGTGGTGGCCTTCCGACCAATACAAGGTTATGATGAACACAAAATATTAACAGTTCTACAATTCAAGCAATCATACAATATGCAAGTTCATGGTTAAAAGTAATAATACTTACAGTCAGTAGAGATTTATATCTTCAAAACTTTAGTTTACAAAAAGCTATAGTTGTACAAAGACTATTATAGAGAAAAGAGGAGGAGATAATATGAGAGACAGTATGCTAAGTGATAGCTAAAATTGTGATGCCTTCAACAAAGGGTGAGGCTTCCCTTTTATATTACAATAAAGTAAGAAAGATTAGGTGGCGTGTCCTAGACAACATGAGTCGTTCATTCTTATCTTCTCTACTGTTGTTGGTGGGAATCTACTTTATTAAAGTGAAGTTGTTGTCTTGTGCCGACGTTTACTATTGGCATCTTTTTCACTGGTTCTACTTTTGACTAGTGGGAGATCAGGATGAGGCTTTTTTTCCCTTTTTGTCATTTTCACTTTTGTAAGAAATCATACAGGTGAGTGAATCCCAAAAATTTGCAATAATGGGATTAGATGATTTTGGTGGGTCCTGACTTTCCCCTGCTAAGATGTTGAATTCATTCTCATCTTGATTAGAGTCAGATATACTGCTTGCAGATTTTACGGAAGCATCCTTCTTTCCTAAGGACTGAAGGAATTGGTCTTTCATGTAGTCCATAGTCTTGAGGATCAATTCAGTTTCAGTGATTTCTAGGAATTTTGATTTTAGTTCTGTTTGTATAGTGATGAAAGGATTTCCTGTTCATGGCGAACGAGCCTTTAGGATAGCATCAAAATAGGCTTGAGTATGAGTTGTGAGGGCCTTGATGAGTTATGGTATATATTTGGATTCATTCATTTATCCCACCATTTAGTGTAGAATAGTCATTTTAACTTGGGAATTTTATTATGTTAATCACATTTTAAATCCCATTCTATATCCAAGGGATACTGAATCTGATATTAAAATGTACTACAGATTTGGTCATTGAAATGCCTTTATTTAATGGTAGCATAGAATAGGTTGCATGTCATTCGCGTTCGTACTGAATCTGGTAGAGTATCTAATGTGATACCGAATTTGACCCACCAAACGAGAAACCAGGTTGGAAGCTCATTTTTTAGAACTTCTAAACATATGCAGATGAACCAAGTATGGTTGTGGATTGGATTATGGTAGTAAAAAACATGGCAAAGGAAGTAATGTAATCCCAATAACTATATTTTGTTTCTTGATTACGGATATCTGAATTCTGGTAATATGAGGGTGAATACCCCATAGACTGATGGGCATAATATTACTGATGGTAGCCTTGCTGTATGAAAGAGGGCTAGTGTTCTTGTTAGGATCATGAAGAGTATATTTAATCTCCATGTTTGCTGTTTCCAGCACAATGGTTTCATATATGTATCGGTTCTGGTCAAAGTGAGTGGGAAATTGTTGAGTAGATAAATATCTCTTTTTGATTTCCCATCAACCGGACATCCATTTCTCATCTGATGTATCAATGAATAGAATAGTCTCTTCTGTTATACTGCTAAGAGTATAATGTTCAAGTATCAGTAGGACATCTTTAGCAGTTTTGCTAATAGAAACTTCCTGTTTACTATTCAAACTAGGGAATTCTGTTGAATAAAAATTGCTTTTGCCTCGGCCTTCTTAGCCTCGGTCGCGATATCTACTAATCATGAACCTTATAAATATTCAAGAGTTAGAAAGTCGGGTAAAGAATTTAGTTCACCTTTGATATATTTATTATCAAAATAAAATACTAATAAAATGTTTTGCCCTGAAGCAAATATCTATTTAGAAGCAAGATTATGTACATCTTTCTTAAATATATGTTTTGCTGCAGAGAAATTAACTCTAATTAAAAAATGTTGATTTAGAAGATCATTCTAAAATTTTAGGATACATTTAACAATTGATAAACGATCATGTTTAATAGTTGGGTAGTTTAATGTTGGTCCTTTCCATACTCTAGATGTAATCTATAAAGTTCATCTTTCTGATTGTTGGGATTAAATTGCTTAAGAATCACACCATATCCTTGGTTAGAGGCATCGGTTTCTACTATCTTATTCCGGTCAAGGTTTGGCAATGATAAACAATACAGTTGTTTGATTTTCTATTTTATCTTGCGTAGTGCAAGAGTGTGTTCTGTTGACCAAGTTGAAGGATTCTTCTTAGCCTGATATAAATAATAGATGTATCCTGACATAATTACGGATAAAAGTCTAATGTAATTAAGACTTCTTAAAAATCTCTATAATTGAGTTCTGTCTTTTATTTCATCTTAAAATTTAGAGGCAAACTCTATACTTCTGTTAATAGGAATAATAGTTCCATTAGTAATGTTGTGTCCTAGAAAATGGACTTTCGTTTGAAAAAGTTTCATTTTAGATGCATGAAGAACTAAGTCATTTCTGGTAATAATATTCTTAAATATATTAAGATGTCTGGAATGTTGATCAATAAAAGATGAGAAAATTAATACATCATCAATATAACAGATTATGAATTTAGTATAAGCATTAAATATATCATTTATGATATGATGGAATTTAGATTGATCATTTTTTACACCAAATGGTAAAACATTCCATTCATAATCGACAGAACATCTCTAGAAAAAATCTAACTACGATCTTCAATGCACTTCGACATGACCAAAATGAAAGCAAGGTAAAATTGGTGAAGATATACTATTTAGAAACCTTGCTCCTACCCAAGCATGAAAATACAAAGATAAGTATAGATCATTTGAATATGGTTGATGATGATGAGATGTTCAACAGTTTTCCATGGGGCGACTTTCATATCACTTGAGTTCATACAAAAATTTGTTGATTCCCATGATGCAAAAGGAGCAGCATGGGAAGGATTTCCCCTTGCTTTAGTCATATAGGCGTACAGGGTCCTACCATCCATATTTGAAGAACCATCAAAATATGCAACAAACGTGAGGAATGGACTTCCGCGCCTATGTAATTGAGAATCAAGCATTCATTCAGATTAGAGAGCATTAGAAAAATACATTTTTGGGAACACCGATGTGAGTAATATATATTTACAACAAATTTATTTATATTATTTGTTTTTGAATTTCACTTTTGATATATTCAAGCAAATACGAACTAACATTGAAAGTAAATTACAGTTTCAGATCATACTATTGCAACCAACTAAAGAAGAATGGGCAGCCACGTACATAAGTCCCTTCACCAAGAGAAGGCAAGCTTCAAATCAAAATACATCAGAAGGCACAAGAAGTGGAAAGCCCACTACAGACTTGTTTACGATTTTAATTTGTACACATATCCAACTAAACATTAGGGTGGAACCTGATACGAGAAAGATGTTAGACAAGTTGGAGGCCTTGGAGAAATCTCGGATTGAGATTTCTGAGAAAATGTCTAGCATGACAACAATGATGATTCAAGAATTTAGTGAAATGCAACAATTGATCAACAATTTGATCAAAACAACCAACAAGAAAGAAGATGAACAAGTATTAAAAATGTAAGTATGCACAATATATAAACATATATAAACATTTGATTAGTAAATAGATGAAGTAAGTAAAAGTTTAGTTAACTAAGCTTAAATAATATATTTACCTAAATTATGATTCGTCATGGCAAACATTTGGGGAAACATAATTTTAAAAACTGATGCACGCATGAAAATGTTGAACATTATTGTAAAGCGCACAACAATGAAGGATATGATGATGGTAGTTCCCACATGGAGACGCCAATAGAACATGGAAAAAACCGAACAATGTAAGTATGAAAAATAGGTAAATTGTTGTTAACATATCATCAGAAAAATGTTTACTAATCATAAGAAAAATTACTTGCACAAAATGTAAAACTGTATAAAAATGATGAAGTTGTGGGCTCTGGAGGAAAGTCTAAATCAACATAAAGAGGACAATGTAAGTCTAGAAATATATGTTCTTGAAATAGACTAATAATACATTAACTAGTTTTAGCATAAATGACTTTTAATAATATTGCTGAATATATTGTATAAACTTATGAGTGCAGGTTGAGTATGGTGCAAAATTTGGGGGGAAAGAAAAGCAAATATATGTGGTAACGGAGGAAGTAAGTAAGTAAAGTTTTAATTTACACGGAATAAACTATTTATTTACTAAAAATGTCTTTCTAATGATTTGTATTGTGTCATCAAGTGATATAGTTTTAAATTTATGGAACTTAATAATATATTCAAGTCCACTGTAAAACTAATGAGTGCGGGTTAATATTATTACAAATTTAGGCAAGGGGAAAGAGATATTGACCGAGACCGTAACGAATGAAGTAACTAAGCAAATAACTTTCTTACATCATGTGAATAGTACATTTAGTTAACTCATTTTTACAAATTGATTATTCTTTTTCCTGATCAATAAATATAACTCTTTACTCATTATTTTGAACTTGTTTTTCTACTGGTTTTTAGATTCCGGCTGTTGGAAATTCAGAGAGGGGAATAGTAATACACAATAAGGATGCAATGAATGACGTAAGTCTATAAACAATTTTTTAACAGATCATAAATATTGTATTTACATAAAATTTTGATTACTTATTAATACTTTGAATCTTTGAATGAAGGAAAACAAATCAAAAAGAAGGAAGCTCATTAAATTGCACGAGAAAAAGAGATTTCAATCAAAGAGGCTAATAAAGCTCTCCCCAATTTTGAACTCTCCATACACAGTATCATTTGGGTCAGTAGCGAGCAAAGAGAAACCAAAGAAACCTTCCCCATCCTGAGAAATACATCCAAAATCAAAATCACCAAAAATTCTCACTAAATTTCTTTAATGGATTGCCTCTCAAAACCTGTTTTCAAGAAATTTGTCTCGATCTCCACCGATTTTCACAGTGATTGTCACCAGGCGACAAAATAATAATCAATTGTTTTTTTAATTTGTTTTACTTCATCATTGTTCTACTAGCTCTGTTATTGTTGTTGAGAAAATTACCTATTGTTGTTGAAGTGTTTAACTATTTGTTGTAGTTTCGGTTTATCATTGTTCTACTAGCTCTGAATCCTGAGTAATCATGAACTCATATACTTGTCTACTGGATCTTTTGATTAACTCGATAGGGATTGTTTGTAAAATAGGTTAGTGGCTTTTGTTTTAGAGATTCAGTGATATGGATGGCTGGGAACATGATCTTACAAGATTTGGAATCCAAATTTTTCTAACAGATCGTATATTGCTTATCTTAAGTGTTATTCTGAAACTGAATGGTTATTAAACTCAAATTTATAATAAGATTGTAAATTAACCATTCACTAGTGGATTAATGGTACTTAAGGATCAAAAGGTAATTAGAAGGGTAAAATTATAATTTTGATCAGTTCTAATTCACGATCCAATAATTGGAGGACAGAACTATATGAATTGATTATATCAGTGGACTACATGAGAATACTCCATAAATACATTCTATAATGACTAAGAGTTTAATTTATATTTATAGTGGAGTAATAATGAAATTAATAAATAAGATTATTTAATTTAAGAGTTTAATTAATAATCTAGTTTATTGGAGCTTAGGATTATAGATCCATGATCCACAAGTCAAATCTATACTACGCCGTCTAGGGTGTGAATATTTCAGGACATGAGAAAATGACTGATTTTTAAAAGAATTTTTATTCTGGAGCAAGTACATAATTATGAGATAATTATGTGTGATTAATTAATTAAGAATTGAACTCCTAGTGAATTATTTATATATATAATTATCGATAAGTGAGATAAAATATCTAAATTGTGAAATTAGATAATTAAATTATTATTAGATATAATTTAGATCAACTAAATCTGTTAGTTGTGGAATAACAAATAATTTAGTTGATAGGTATAATCAGATATGTTAATTTTAAATTAACTAATATCTAGATATTTTTTTTATTAAAATAAATATTTAATTTACAGTAATTACAACGTCTCGATCAATGATTGAGAATCATAGATCACCATGAACTGATGCAGTGTCACGTTGCACTACAACAATAGGCGTGTGACACTACATTGCCACACGGCACTACAGTGTGGCGTGAGGCACTATGCTACCTGACGGCACACTTCAGTACCATGTGGCACTGTAGTTGTGCACCATTATATAGTGGATCCCACTATATTGAGTAATTTGAAATTAAATATTAATTTTTAATTATCCCTAAATATCTTATACGTCATTATCTAGAATAAGATACTAATTTTATTCTAATGGACTAAGTTAATGAATGAGTTAATCAGATCATCAGTTGATCAATCAAAGAATTGAGTTGTTAACACAATTGCTCAGAGTGATTTTTCTCTACGATTAATAGTTAATCAAATCTCTAAAATAAAAATTATCACGTTCTTTTAGAGAATCGTCTCAAAAAAATCATTCTCAGTAAATCTCTATATCTCATGTGTTGAGAATATCTAGAGACTGTAAAAGTGTCTTGTAATATTATACGTGCTCACACACGTCCTAATGTGTTGAAGATTGACTTGGAAGATCTTAGTGTAGATCTCAAAATCTTACAGACTTGTTGTGACCTTTATGAAGCATTTGAGTCCGGTCAGGCGAACCTTTTTCACATTGGGAGTTTACCTTTTAACATTTAATTGAGCATGCCTTCTCCTAGTTGAGCTTTTTTCCTGGTCTGGCGATTCAGAAAGCAAGTTAGATTCGTTGGGTTTTTGGCCAGATGACTTTTACTTTATCACATATCCATGCGCTCTTGCTCTGGATAAATCATTTAGCCGAAGCGCTCATCAGAGGGCCTTATCCTTGTCTTTCGAGCTATAGCGCTCGGTATATATCCTTGGCCCTGGTGTCGAGATTGCCTTGGCTGAGGCTTTCCCTTAACCTGGGCATGAGTGCTCAATGATCATTACTTTTCTTGGTCTAATCGAGGCGTGCCTGCTCTGGCTAGACTCTTGCTCCCATCCGCGATCATGAGTGCTCGATAGACATCTTTTCTTGATGTCTAGTCATGTGTGTCTGCTCAGGCTAGACCTTTGAATCCTTTCTGCGAGCATGAGTGCTTGATAGACATTTTTTCTTGATTTCTAGCCAGGCGTGCCTACTCTAGCTAGACCCTTGAATCATGTCTGTGAGCATGAGTGCTCAGAAAACATCTTTTATTGATGTCTAGCCAGGCGTGCCTGCTCTAGCTAGACTCTTGAATACCGTCTGCAAGCATGAATGCTCAACATACAACTTTCCTTGATGTATAGCCAGGCATGTCTACTCTGACTTGACCCTTGAATCCCATCTGCGAGCATGAGTGCTCGAAAGACAACCTTCCTTGCTGTATAGCCAGGCGTGCCTTCTCTGGTTAGGCCATCGAATCCCGTCTGTGAGCATGAGTGCTCGGCAGACATCTTTCCTTGATGTCTAGCCAAGCATGCTTGCTCTGGCTTGACCTTTAAATCTCGTCTGATGAGCTGAGGTGCTCGGCAAATATCACTTTTGAATCTTGACTTGTGGGCTAGGGTACCACGTCAGTCATCACTTTTTAGTCCAGACTATCAGGCTCGAGCACCACGTCAGTCATTTCTTTTTAATCCTGACTAGCGGGCCCAAGCACCACATCAGTCATCACTTTTTATTCTCGATTAGTGGGCTAGGGTACCACTATAATCATCACTTTTAATTTTGACTGGAGGGCTCGAGCACCACACTAATCATCTTTTTTAATCCTGACTAGAGGGCTCGAGCACCACGTCGGTCATCACTTTTTGATCCCGACTAGCGGGCTAGGGTACCACATCAGTCATCACTTTTTAATCTCGACTGGCGGGCTAGGGTAACACGCTAGTTATCACTTTTTAATTCTGACTGACGGGCTCGAATACCACACCAGTCATCACTTTTTATTCCTGACTGGCGGGATCGTGCACCACACCAATAATCATTTTTTAATCCCGACTGGCAGGCTCGAGCACCACGCCAATCATCACTTTTCGATCCTCCGTCATACTTTGTAGAATTGTCGATTGTTTCCTTTCTTTTGATAAACGTCGCTAAGTACGCAATCTCTATCATCCGTTACACTTTGGCGTTGGCCATTTAAAAGGCCGTTTATTTTGCTCTAGAAAAAAGACCGAGGCAGCGAACTGAAGATGACTGAGATTCATATTTCTCAAGCCGCTACTCTCCTTCTCTTGTTAGAGCTGGGTGCGTCCTTTTCAAGCTTAATCTTTACCTTTATGGCGGGGACCCTTAAGCTCGACATTCTACTCATGGGCAGACAATGATTTATCTTGAACCTCCTCTTCCGGATGCTCTGGTTGTATAATGATCGACCCCTCTAGTCTTTCAAGTTCCTTCTCGGGGTGCCTCCTTGGACGGCGTGCCAGCTACGGGCTCCTTTCCTGTGGGTTCATCCACTTAATGTGGGGGCTTGGGAGGAACACGCCCATGTATCTCATTGTGAAAATCCTGGTTCTACTGAATATCGGAGCAAGGGGTCTCGTGACCGTCTTTATCCTCTCACAAGGGATTCATGTATTGGCTTTGTTTATGTGCCCGTATACCACTTTTGGCACGACCTTCGTTCCCCTATTTTACCTGAATCAAGACGTGGGAGCCAGAAGCTGCCTTTCGCGTTCCACCCATGGTGGAGGATTAGTGTAGGGCATTATATTTTAACTGGGAATGTGCCCATATCCATTTATCCATGCAAAACGGTTTCCTTCGCTTGAGCTAGAGCTTTACAAAATTGTTGGTAGACCAAGAAGTAGGGTGGAGGGTGTCCCACCAATATTTTCCTACATCTTCCATAGTTGTTCACATACTGCCCCCAGAGGGTCCTTCATTCTCCAGTGGCCTTGTTCTCCTCCCCCGTCCTCCTAGGAGGACCCCAACCAGAGCTTTACAAAAAGGGAGCGCTTGGCCTTGAGAAGCCTGGTTTCGCTCTAGTCCCAGTTTCTTCAAGTGATCACAGTTCCTCTAGGTTAGGGCGGCACGTCACCCTTCCCTAGATAGCCTTCCTCCAGGATTCCCCAAGCGCGTGACGACTCTGGTTGTGAACCTTTAAACATGAATGGCCTTACAGATGGTGCCAACTGTTTGTACCGAAAAGTTTAACAATACGGATGTTTGTAAACTTGTCTCTCGTGCTAAGCACAAGCGTCATCCTAACCGGGGGAATCTGCAATAGTGATGTTATATATGTCATTCCCTCTAGTTGAAACTCCTCACGGCTTTGGTCTCCTCTCCACATAGGGGTACTCTTGGGTGGGAACCTGCGCAACATAGAAGAACTCTACAGCATAGAGAACCTAGGGTGTTTCTTCATCGAAAAGCCTCTGATGCCTAAGTCAGTACTTGGTCGATATTTTAGCATAATTTCTTTACGGGAGATAATACATACCTCTTCTATTTTTTTTGTAAATGTATTTATACCTGAGTCTTCGGGTGGGAGGAAATGTATTGAAGAAGCCTCTTAGAGGCGTGCTGGGGAAGCCACACAAGACACGATGATTGTCTTTGATTGGATAGAAGGGATGTGAGCTTGACATAAAACTTTCGACATTAAATGTCAAAATGACTGGATGAAGACTATCTTGACATTCTGTCATAGTGATTGGACATGTTGAGTGCTATTTTCGATGAGTAATGATGGTCTGTGCTCGTGGTTATCCGAGTTCTCTTCGTGCACCCCATCTCTGCTCTCGCATGTGCTCGAGTTTGTGCAACCCAAGTATCCTCAATATGTTTGTGAAAATTAGATGAGTAGACAATGTAGTACACCCTAATTAAATTTTTGTCATGAATTTTAAAAAGTTAGATTTTTGTCACTTTTAATAAGAAGCCATAATATGGACATTAAATGTGCCCTAAATACCCTTTTAGAATGACTTAGTAGCTTGAAAATAGGGAGTTTAAATTCAAATACTATAAAAAAAATTATTAGCTAAGGATTTAAATTCAAATGCTCTCTCTATATACCAAAAAAATCATTCACTCATTTATATTATATGTAAAAACTTAATTGCATATAGGTAATTACCATGGTTTAATTTCATTGTAAATACATATTTATAATGATTGTAATTTTTTAAGTATGTAACTTTTATCTTTGTGAATTTACATATTAACATGAATATAATGCCTTCATGAAATAACAATACATATTTTCAGTGTCAATGAGTATTTACATTGATTATATTTTTTTGAATAATGTAAATATACAATTAACGTTTTAAGTCATTATGTATTAACATGACATATTCTCAATGTAAATATCTATTAACATGCATATTGGGAGAGATTTTTAAAATTCAAAAAATGAAACTACCTTGAATGTAGTAATTAAAATAATAACTAAAATAAAAATTTTGGAAAAAATATAACACTAAAGAAATCATCTTAAAACTTAAATATATGAAAAATAAAAAGTAAGATAGTTACCATAAATATAGGAAGATAACTACCTTAATATAGACATAATATTTAAAATTTATAAAAATAAGCTAGATTATATATATTGATAAAAATATAAATTAAACTAAAATAACTAAAAACGGTTAAACCCCAATACCGCATATGTAGGAAAGTTAATTAGTGGAATGAGGGTAAATTGGTCCAAGAAAAAAATTAAAATAAAATAAAAACGATAAATTTCTAATAATTTAATAAAGTTGAGTTACTATTTACTGTAATTTCTGTATATTTCTCGAAGTTTAGAAGACGAGGCGGATAGTGTCTGTCATAGAGCCTAGGCGGGTTTATTGGCCTGTTTAGATTGGCCCCAATAGCAAATCGAGGGCCTAGCTCGACCGCTGGTCCGCTACAATACTTGCTGTCCATTCGGGCTCGACTCGTAAAAAACATGCTTTGCTTGAATATTTGTAAGAGTCTAAATCAGGCTGCTCTGAGTGTTTCTTTTTTTGTTTAGCTATGTTTCTGAATTGGCTATATCTTTTCAATAATAAATTGGTAATATTTTATTTGAATCAAAAAAGAAAAAAAGGAACGTCATATATGTCTAATTTATACGTAAGGCGAACAAGAATCTCCTCCGTAATAGAGAAAAACGTAGAGGAGATTATTATTTTAGATTTTTTATGTGAAAAACATTTATTTCTGTACATAAATTAAAGAAAAAGAAAAAAGAAACACCAATAACCTGATAATTAGTCTTTTTCATCGTCTATCTAAACCTTTAAACTTTCAAAAAATTAAGATTCTTAAATATTAGAAATACCTTAAAAATCAAACTTTAATTAAGACCTTAGAGGGAGTCAAAGGAATAGATTCTTTGACTTTCTTTTGAAAACGGTATAGGACAGCAGTAGATGTAAATTGATCATCCGATCAGATTGCTTCTACTGAAAAATCTAAAATAAAAAAAAACTAAATTTTTTTTGAGTTTCTTTTCAATTGAGGACAAATCTATACCATCTAAAGTAGGTCTAACAGATCTGCAACTGCCCCTTGTCGCTCATTGGGAAAGACAGAGGAGCCAGATCGTATCTAACAAAATAACAAAACCAGGCTTTGATTCTCTTTATTAATAATCATAGGAAATGGAATCCATTGCCTGGTTTTACATAGACCTAAAGTATATCATATGAAATATATCATAACAATATCAAAATAAACGCCAATATTTTCTTCCACCATTACTAAGAGATCATCAACCTCCATAATAGTGGGAAAAATGACTCCAATTTTCCTAACAAATAAAACAATAAATACAATAAATATATAAATTATACGTAAATAAAAATTAAATTATAGCTTGAACTTGAAGTTACAGCTACTACTTTGAATTCTAATTTGATCACCAGAAGTAACACTATCAACCACCAACCTACACCTAACAGAAAACTTCACCTTCATTAGCTTCAAGCTCCCAAGCTTTATCCTCACCGGCTGATTCACTCTCAGATTCAACGGTATATTCCCTGTCTGTCGTTCTTGTTCTTGAAGCGTCGTTATCAACTCCGTCGCGTTATCTGTCTGTCCCTTCATTGGCACGTTAAGCACCGTAGTGTTCCGATGACCTTGGTAGAATTTCGGTAGTGCCCCTTCACATAACTTCCTGTCGGTATACCAGGCGCTTATGTGGCTGCCTCCTTCATAATATATACCGATATTTTTATTAGGGTTAACTGCAGTGATGGTAACGTCGAAGGTCGCGTCCAAGCTTTGATTATTGCTTAAGGTGAACTGGGTAACTTCCAATCTATCAATAGAGAAGTCAGGAAGCTTTGGACGGAAGACAAGGTAGAGAATACCAATAACAATACCAATGAGGACTATCAAGAGAAGAAGAAGGGAAAAAGTCCAACAGAAGCATTTACACAGACAGCTTCTTCTTTTCTTTGGTGGTTTAGAATGAGTGTTAGGAATGGTTCTTTGAAATGGAGCAAGCTGCTGATCATGCTGATGATTAGGGTTTTCATCTGATTTTAGTGTTCCTTTGGGTACCAAAGGTGCTGATGGTGGAGATTTTGGGGCCTCAATGTCTTCTACTACAGGATGGATTTTTTGGTGCTCAGCCATTTGAGAGTTAATCAATGATAAATGGTAAGAAAGAATAGAAAAAATATAAGATGAATTGAGAATTATGTTGGTGCTTGTTCTATTAATACAAAAAAAAAGGTCATGGATTTGTTTTGTTTTGACTATAAGAAAAGGCAAAGAGTCAAGGGAAGAATGAGATAGTTGAAGCTTCCTAATGTTGACTTTTATTACTTAAGAAAAATAGGAGGAGAGGATTCTGTTTTATGGGGAAGTTCAAATTTATACATTTTTGCCCTTTTATTCAAACATGTGTTTGTTTTACATGACTTTTCCCAGAGTTTGTGCCGTTGCTATTAATTTAGTCCTTAAAGTTTTAATTTCCTGTTAATTTGATTAATGAATTAACTAATTTTGTAAATTTTGATTCCTGAGAATTAAAAAATTATTAGCAAATTAATTCGTCATCATCTACTAAGAGTTTCTACTATCCACGTGATAGTCACACTGTTAAGAAACCCAGAACTTGTACAAAGCACTTAAAAAGATTCTGAAATAGGATGTCAATTACGAATAATATATGTAATTAAGTTCAAAGGCTAAATTGACAGAGAGCACCAAGTTTGGAGGTCAAAAATAATATATATTTTATCCTTTATTTTTTCTTCAAATGTGCTTTAATTAATTGCGTTGTTTTGGTACGTGTGAAGTGTCTAAATATATTCAAGAAAGGAGAACAAAAAGAAAAAGAAAAAAGATATGTCATGTGTGAACAAATTACAAAATGATGGACCAACTTTTCTGCAACTTAAAATTAAAAGATGGAATGAGAAGACCTAGTCACCTAATAAAATATCAAGTGACTTTCAAAGTTGTCGCTCCTAACACTAATATCTTTAATATAAATTTATTTTAGATACGTATCATAATTTGTTTGGATCGTTAGACTTTAAAAATTAAAATATATATGTTCTACTTATTTAGTGGAAACGTTAGGAGTTAGTTAACGAACATCTGTCTTTATTTTGGTTAATTAGATCTTAGCACCCAAACTCTGTTGGTTCTGAAAGCTTACAAAAAGGTAAGGGTAAAAGACAAGAAGAAGGAAGATGAAGGTGATAAAGAAAAAGAGAGAGCGAGATGAGAGAAATCGAATAAAAGAATCCCTCAACTAATTACCTTAATCATACCAGAATAATAACACAAGTATTTATACAATAGAGAGAGAAGTCAAGCTAACTAACTAACAGTTAGACTAAAGAAGGAAAGCAACACGTAAGTATGCATGAATTGCATGCACACGACTACAACAGCTAATAGGCCCTCTCAAATTGATGTTAAGTGCAAAGGAAGCAGTAGTTTGGATCTAATAGAACTAAAAGTAGGAAAAGGGAGAGCCTTAGTTAAAGTATCAGCTAATTGATCCTGGGAGCTAATATAACTATCAATCAAATCCTTCTTGGCAACTTTCTCTCGAATGAAATGATAGTCAATTTCGATGTGTTTGGTTCGGGCATGAAAGAAATGGTTCGAAGTTAGGGATATAGCTGAGCTGCTATCACACCAGAGTTGAGGAGGAATCTTTAAGGGAATATGAGATCCTTGAGAAGCTGCCTTATCCACGAGACCTCTACAGTAGTGTTAGCAAGACTCTATACTCGACTTCTGTTGTTGATCGAGCAACAGTTCTTTACTTCTTGACAGACCAAGATATTGGATTGTTGCCAAGAAATATGATCAAACCTAACTTTGAGCGTCTGTCATTTGAATCTCATGCCCAGTCTGCATCAGTAAAAGCATTGATGGAAATATTTCCCTTCTTAAACAAAACCCCATGATCTGATGTTCCCTTGACATACCTAAATATGTGTTTGGCAACATCTAGATGTAAAGAAGATAGATTGTGCATGAACTGACACACTTTATTTACTGCAAAAGTGATATTAGGTCAAGTAAATGTGAGATAGTGCAGGCCTCCAACAAGTATTCTATTAGCTATAGGATCTATAAGAAGAGCTGCAGATTTGTCATGAAGTTTAGCTTTAGTAGACATGGGAGTTCTGCAAGGTTTGACATTGGTTAGCCCTACTTTATCAAGAAGATTGAGAACATATTTCTGCTGGTGAACATGGATGCCAGTAGTTAACTGATTAACCTGTAAACCAAGAAAATATTTGACAGATCCAAGATCTCTCATTTCAAATTCAGTGTTAAGATTAGTAACAAGATTAGGGATAGCTTTTGAACTAGTTCTAGTTATTATTATGTCATCTACATATAATAACAAATACATAGTGAAAGTAGCAAATTTATATATGAAGAGAGATGTGTCAGTAGAAGAGAATGTGAAGCCTAAACCTATGATATAAGAAGTAAATCTCTTAAATGAGGCTCTAGGAGCCTGTTTGAGCCCATATAATGACTTATGCAGCCTACAAACATAGTCAGGGTGTTCAGAGTCTACAAATCCTTGAAGTTGACTCATATATACCTTTTCTCTGTAGGTTACCAAGGAGAAAAACATTCTTCACATCTAATTGATGCAAAGGCCAAGAAAATTGAGTAGCAAGGGAGAAAAGAAGTCTTGCAGTGGTTGATTTAATAACTGGACTAAATGTCTCAGCATAATCAAGGCCTGGTTGTTGGTGGAATCCTTTGGTAACCAACCTAGCCTTGTATCTAACTATGGTTCCATCAACATTGTCCTTTAATCTGTAAATCCATTTACAACCTACCAAATTTTTATTCACACGGAGAGGAGTTAGAGACCATGTACCTTGTCTTTGAAGAGCATTGAACTCATCCCTCATTGCATTTCTCTAGTGAGCAGACTTAGATACTTGACTGCAAGAAGTAGGTTATGTTTCTAAATTATCTATTGTAATGGGTTATGATGAAGCAAGATAAACTATTTTTTTACTGATCCCAGACATGGATCGAGTCTGCATTAAGTGAGTATTATGTGTTTGATCACAAGAAGTAGGAGGAACAATGGAGGTGGATGGGATAATACTTGATATACCAGAAACAGAAACAATAGTTTGTTCATTTTGGACAGGAGGAAGGTCAATACTGATAGGGGAGATATGTATCATATTAGGTGGAAGTTCAGTTGTTCTATTATCATTTGAGTTCCATTGATGAGTAGTGTTACAGGGTGTCATAGTTGTAACAGTATTAAGAGCTTGATTCACATTAGAAGAATTGGTGAAGAAAGGTTAGTATGGCATAAGTGTATCAGTGTGATTTTGAGATGGGGAAGGTGAGGTGACATCAGGTTTGTTTTCAGCAAAAGGAAAGCAAGCCTCATTAGAAATTACATGTCTAGTTGTGATAATGTTATTAGTAACAAGATTATAACACATGTAACTTTTAGAATGCATAGAATAACTAAGAAAAACATGTTGTGAGGACTTAGGTTGAAGCTTGTCAATGTTATATGGTTTTAGTAAAGGATAACAGGCACAACCAAAGCATTTAAGAGCAATATAATCAGGTACATTGTAAATAAGCATTCAAAATGGCTCTTAAATTATAACTGAGTAGTAGACATACAATTGATAAGATAGACAATAGTACTAAAGGCATGAAACCAAAAATGGGAAGGAACAGATGCATGTATCATTAGACTAAGAGTTGTTTCAATGATATGTCTATGTTTACGTTCAGCTAGCCCATTTTGTTCAGGGGTGTAAGGGCAAGAAACCTGATGTTGAATTCCTTTAGATGCAAGAAATATAGACCATTCTCACTGGGTCCTACGAAGAGTATTCTCCTTGTTGAGTTGTCCTGAATGAAGAATTTATTAGCATCAAAAGTAAATGAACAATTATTGTCCAAACAGAATTGATAGACATATAGTAAATTTGTAGAGATATTAGGAACATATAAGAGCTTATTAAGAACAAATTTATGAGTTTTAGTGAGAAGATTACCACAGCCTGTGTGAGAGATGTCTAGTGGTTGACCATTACCTATAGTTACTGCCTCCTCACCATTGTATTCTTCTGAAGAGGAAAGATTGGAGAGACCTGAAGTGATGTGTCTGTTATAGTTAGTATCATATATCCAATAGACTTGTTTAGGTGTTTCTTGACTGAGGGAAGAATAGGTGGCAGCCATGGTTGTAAGTTTGGCAAAGGGTGCCTTCCTTGGAATGAAAAATTCATTCTATGGAAGCAATCAATTGCTATGTGGCCAGATTTCTTCAAATTTGACACTAAGGTCTTTGATAAGAGAGAGTGGGAGAGAAGATTTTGTGGAAAACTGAGATTGAGAAATATTAGGATTGGGAAGAATACCATAACCATTAGTTCCACGTCCTCTAAAGTTGTTGCCTCTACCTCTTCAAAAGAGTTGAACCTATTACCTCTACCTTTGTTTGAAGATCCTCCTCGAAAATGATTGCCAACCATAGCCATAGTCTGAAGCTAAGATTCTTGTTTCTGTTAAAATCTGCAACGACGCACGGCGGAAGGCGTGATGGTGTTTTAAAAAATTGCAAAACGATAAACGATCGCATCGTCGCAGATCCCAAAAAATGGAACTTTTTAATTGAAAAACACTTTTTAGGTTCAGGATCCATTATATATTAAATTAAATACATACATGGATATAAAATATACCTCTTGTAGTCCAATCAAGCGCCATTGCAATACAACGATCTTGTTATTACACAAACGATAGACTTCGAGATCCACATCACGATCTTCCAAGCCAATCTTCAAACACACCCGGACGTGTGTGGGCGCGTAGAATATATCAAGAACACTTTTTCACCTCTAGATGTACTCAACACATGAGATCTAGAGATTTTTGAAAATGATTAATTTGTGAGACAAAACTCTGATCGAAAAACAATTAAAAGTTCTTCCCAAAATTTTGTGATTAACTTTAATTCTCAAAGAGTTTCACCCTTAATTGTCATTATGTTCTTAGCACACTGAAGCCAATAGAATAATATCAATATATTTTCTAGATAATGACATATCAGATATTTTAGGGATAAAAAAATAAATTAAATACAAATTTTCAATTGAAGTGGACCTACTGCAATTGTATAACATTGCAATGTCACACGACACTGTAGTGTGCTGTGATGGGTCACAATACCTCACAACATTGTAGGATCATGTCACTACTATAGTGTCATGAGGCAATACAATATGCCACGTCCCACTGTAGTGCCACATGGTACTACAGTAGTTCATGTCAATCTCTGATTCAAAATCAGTTACTGACATGTGGCAGCCCAACATGCCACGTGGTAATATCTATAAATTTATTATTTATTTTAATCAGATAAATAACTAGATATCAGTTAAATAAAAATTAACTTATTGATCTCCTAATAAATTATCTTATCTGCTAATTAATATATTAGATAAAATAAATCAAATCATTATCTCATAATGATTAAATATTATTTAACTTCATAAATCAAATATTCTGTCTCACTTATTGATCAACACAAAATTAATCGATAAAACTATTTAATTGTAATTTTCAAAAATTATATTAAATAATTTAATTAATTACATATAATTATTTCATAATCATATATTTACCTCAGAAATTTCATTCTTATCATGTGTAGCATAGAAGAGAGTTGGGGACCATGGACTCATAATTACAAGCTCCAATTAACTAGATTATTAATTAAACTCTTTAATTAAATAATCTTATTTATTAATTTCATTATTACTCTACTATAAATATGGAGTTACACTCTTAGAGATTACATAATGTATTTACAAAAGATTCTCATGTAGTCCATTAATATGATCATTTCATGTAATTTTATCCTCCAATTATCGGTTCGTAAATTAGAGCTGGTCAAAACTATCATTTTACCCTTCTAATTACCTTTTGATCCTTAAGTACCATTAATTCACTAGTGAATGGCTAATTTATAATCGTATTACAAATGAGCTCAATAACCATTCAGTTTTAGAATTAACACTTAAGTGAGCCAATATACGATCCATTAGCAAAGCTTGGATTCCAAATCTTGTAAGATCATGTTCTCAGTCATCCATATCACTGAATCTCCAAAATAAAAGTCACTAACATGTTTTATAAACAAACATTAACGAGTGAATCAAAAGATCCAGTAGACATGCATAGGAGTTCATGACTACTCAGGATTCAGACTGATCTACATATGATCATCAGATTGATGTGTATTAAATATTTATGATAAACTATAAGTTAATAACGATAATGATATTAATCAACATTGGTCATGTCATATATAATCTTATTATATAAAGTACATTCACTAGATGCCTATCCATATCAATGATCCAGATCTAAATCATATGCATCCATAATGCTTAGTGAACAGTACTAGCAACCATTCATTAAAGATTCCATACTTTAATATATTACTGACTATTTTATTCATCATCTATGACCTTAATTCTCTCATACTTATACAAGATCATAATCTCATTAATGAATAAGAAATTTTCAGATATTTACATAAATTATTCAACAATAATTTAAAAAAATTATAAGAAAAATGTAATTGCATTAAATTTCATATTTAAATATCAAAAAACATGCTTTGAGGGCACTAGGCCCAACAGCTTCTTGGACTGATCTTGCAGAGATTGTTCTTCTGCCTTGAGAAGAACATGGAGTTCTTCAAGATGCAAGGGTTTTGATCTGGTACGAATGGAGGTTTTAAAGGGGTTGTATTCAGAGGATAGCCCATTAAAAGTGTACAGAAGGAAATCTTCATCTTCAATTTGTACAGAAACTATGGCCAACTTCTCACAAGCTTCTTTGATTCTTTGCAGATAACTGTCCATGGTCTCATTACCTTTATTGGTGATGGATTAAAGCTCAGACTTAAGCTGCAGGATGTTCGATCGAGTGAGAGAGGAGTAACTTATTTCTAGGGATGCCCATGCTTTTTTGAGATGATTTGTATCCAGCAACGCATGATAGAGCAACTTCAGAAATGGTCGCGTTTATTAAAGTCACTAGAGCATGGTATGGGCGATCTAGGCATGGTACTCAGGATCAATCTTTTATGTGAGTTCGCCTTTATCATTTTCCAAGAACTTGGGAGGGCAAGCATTCTTGCCATTGATGAACTCATCCAAGGCGTGAGCTCTGAGTATAGAAGATATATGATATTTTCAAAGAACATAGTTCATAGAATTCAATCTGATGGAAATCAAATTGTAAATGTTTGAGAGAAGTAAGATTGATAAAGGTGGGTTAGCCGTAGGGGATGCGTGTCTTTTAAGGCTCTAATACCATGAAAGCTTACAGAAAGGCAAGGGTAAAAGGCAAGAACAAAGAAGATGAAGGTGATAAAGAAAAAGAGAGAGCAAGAAGAGAGAAACTGAATAAAAGTATCCCTCAACTATTTTCCTTAACCAAACCAGAATAGCAACAAAAGTATTTATACAATAGAGTGAGAGAGAGAAGCCAAGCTAATTAACTAACAGTTAGACTAAAGAAAGAAAGAAACACGTAAGTATGCATGAACTACATGCACACGATTACAACAGCTAACAATTCAAACCATAATATTATTGTTCACTGTAAATTTATAACATTGACAAAATAAACAATGAAACAAGTAACTTAGTTTTTTTCAAGTCCTCTCAATTTTTAGTTTTTAAATGAGCTTTTGGTCCCTGTATTGTACATAACCTATGATTATGTATATCGTGTAATTTTAATTTTCTCAATTGTATTCTATTTTTAAGTCCTCTCAATTTTATTCGATTTGTATAGGTATAAGGGTTTTTAAATTGTTGCAGAAATTATGAGTTTGATTATACAAAAAATTGCCACTTGTGCAATTTTTTTTATAGGTATAACTTTTTTTAGAAGTTGTTGATGCCGAAATTTGAAGAGTATACATGTCCCACGCTGGTAAGTTGTAATCATGCATACTATAGATCAAAGAACTCGAAGGAGGTGACAGTTAATGTCCTTGTTCCCCTAACTGACATAAAGGAGGACTGAGAGGACTTGAGGGAGACTTATCCAAACATGGCGAGCGACAAATTGGATTGATTGCATAATAAATTCAATTATATGGGGCACGTGAAAACCTGCTTTCGGCTAGTAATAATTAGAATGATGTGAGCGCATGGTCTCCTAAGCTGCCCAAACCTAAGTTGTCGATGTTGAGGTATTCCCCCTTCAGCTCCAGGTCAGTCTATCTTGACTTCCTGCTCCGGCCTGAGTAACCAAACCTCGAGCCTTACTCTGGGGATACAGGATAGCTCTGCCGAACCTGAGCTGTGGAGGTGACTCTGAAGTGCCTCCGAAGATCCTGACACGAGGGGAAAGGACATGTGTTCCTTTCAGATGGGGGCTCAGAAAATACCTATAACAAAATTTATAGTATAACTTAAGTAGACAAAAGTACTTGAGTTGAACTTTAGTGAAGAGTATAAGAAGGATATTGAATTTAGAATACTGAAACTAAACTTAATATAGGACCATGTTGTAAAAAACTAAAATTAAGAACCAAAAATTTAAATGAAGCTATTACAACTTACAATGAGGGAGAGATTGAAAGACTATTTTGTCACATTTTCTTTTAAAATTAATCTAGACTGAGTAAGCTTGAGAAACAAATCATTGGAAAATTTGGATTTCCTTAATATAAGAAAAAGAATTAAAACTTATGAGGGTATATTTATATTTTTAAGAATCTTAATAAAAAAAAGTATTGTACGCGAATTCGATGATATTAGTCGGATGCATAAAAACCATCACAGACACCCATAATTGTCTAAAAAATGAATTACAAGATAAGTTTTTCGCCATATGAATGAGATGTGGCTCGAATGAAAAAGAAAAAGAAAGAGAAATCCACGCATGACAAATGTGGCATTAATATATAAAAGCTAAATGTAAATTCAACTCCATAGATAATTCACACAAAAGTAGGTGTGAATATTTAATTAACCATTTGGGGCACCTTATAGGCTATATAAGGTAAAGGTACATCTGTATTTAGATTGGGAAAAATAAAATTTTCCAAGCGCTTATGGTGAGGTTTCAGAAGCTTCTTCTAATCTAAAAATTAAATATTTGTTTTGAAGGCGTAATCAATACTCTCATGAAAAGAAAAGGTCAGCCATGGCTGCGCCAATTAAACTCTAAAATAATGAAACACACGTTGAGATCTTCATAATTTTAATTACTAATTATATTAGTAAAAATAAAAAACTTATTTTTCCATTTTTTATTTCAATGTCCGATTACCTAAACTTATTTTGACTTTTTATTTGTGTCCTCAAATTGTTATGTTAAGACACACGTCCTAAGTCATTGCTCATCTCAAGCCCCCATAACATTTATTCTATTTTATTGGTACATATTTATTTGAAACTATTTTACTTGCTTATTTTTGGGTTATTTTATTTATCAGTGGGATTTTGTTTGTTTTTTTTTTGTAGTTGTTAGCCTTGTGTTTTGTCTAGAAGGACTAGGATCTCCTAGGTTTAATATTCCAAATTGTGTACGTAATTCCTTTATAATATGGTTTCGTGTTCCTTTTGGTTAATTTTGTAGTGTAATTAAAAATCGTGTTCCTTTTGGTTATAGTAAAATTTTGAATCCATGAACATTTCTTAGACAAAAATGGAGATGCAAAACAACACTATTAAATTTACGTATTTAGATGGAAGAAATTATATGGGGCATTTATGTTGTGGAAATTACATAGGTTAATAATAATAAAAAATAGATTTATTTTTTTAAAAAGAATGAGGCCTTTAAGTTCAAATCTTTTATCACTACTTTATTTAAAAAACAGTAGAGTTGGATGTCATTTGCCCGCCCAATGAATTCTTTGCCCGAGGCTTGCTTTATCTGAGTATGATAACACAATTTCATTCATACCTTTTATTTTTAATCATTCATTTAGACGTTTTTGTCTAACCAATTTAGATCTAATTTCAAGACTTACCCTTATAAAATTGAAGAATATTAATTGGTTTTCTAATTTTATCCAACTATAATATCACAAATTTTAGCCACAACCTTTCATTTAACAATAATCAATGATATATATAAGGGAAAAGGAGAAATGTTCTTAGACCTTTTTGTCCAACTACTATAAATGTAATTCAATTTTGATTTTTTTTAAAAAAAATTATTTTTACTTTAATTGAGATAATCAAGTGTGTAAATTCAAAGATAATGAGGGTGAGTAAAGACGTCCTTTTATAGATGACATAAGAAAGACACCATAACTAATTAATCCATTTGTTGACGGCTAAATCTCATAGGCGAGATTATATAAGTCAGAAATGTGTCTGCTCCACTTCTCTCTCCACACCTACAATGACGGAAGCAAAATGAGAGACCAATATGAGAGGGGGGTGGTCTCCTTTTTACTCATCTGAAGCTTAAGTCAGTAAAGGGAAGAGGAGAGTAAAGTAGAGAATTAGTTGAAAATTCTTGCATACCTCTTAAAGTGCATTTACCAGGATATTTATAGTGGGAAGCTGACCTTAAGGTTGGGCTGGTCTTCGTACATTAGCATACCTCTCCTCTAATGAGGTGCCTCCTCGAACTAGCCCCCAGCTTCAGGCTTCTCGGATCGGCTTGGTGGGGTACGAGGCAACAGATGATGATCTCGGGTGCAGAACAGCTTGTTCTTGTATCCTACAATGTACTTTCTCAGCCTCTATTGGACTGTCGTATTAAATGCTTATGATTACACCTTGCTAGGGGAAGATTGAGTGACTCATTGGATAGTGGGCTTCATGCTTTTTCTCATACCCCCATCTCTGATTAGCCTAGGTGTATTAAATGTATATGATGTCACCCTACAAGCTTCTACCTCAGCCCAGGTGCCCTATTTGAACTAAGGCAGGAGATTCTGCGTCTTTAAGTCCTTCTCCAAGTGGTAACCTCTTTCTTTTGGGACTTAGTCAAAACACAAGTTGATGCACATGAGCACCATCAGCAACCTTTGAGGGTCATGTGACGCTTGTCCCCAGGGAGGGTAAACTCTCACGTAGCGCTTGGCCCCGAGGTGGGCAGTCTTCCCCAAGGCCTAGGCAAAAGAGTTGATGAGCTTCCCAGAGGCCTAGGCCCTGGGGTGATGAGCTTTCCCGAGGCCTAGACCCTGGGGTTGATGAGATTCCCCGAGGCCTAGGCCCCGAAGTGGGTAAGCTTCCATGAGGCCTAGGCCCTAGGGTGGGTAAGCTTCCCCGAGGCCTAGTCCCTGGGGTTGATGAGCTTCCCCAAGGCCTAGGCCTCAGAATTGATGAGCTTCCCCGAAGCCTAGGTTCTAGGGTGGGTGAGCTTCCCCGAGGTCTAGGCCCAGGGATGATAAGCTTCACCGAGGCTTAGGCCCCGGGGTTAGAAAGCTTCCCTGATGCCTAGGCCCTAGGGTTGATGAGATTCCCTGAGGCCTAGGCCCCGGGGTTGATGAGATTCCCTGAGGCCTAAGCCCCGAGGCTGATAAGCTTTTTTCCCGAGGCCTAGGCCCCAGGGTGGGTAAGCTTCACCAAGGTCTAGCCCCGAGGTTAATAAGCTTCATTGAGGCTTAGGCCCCAGGGTTGATAATCTTCGTGTCACTCAAATAGTTATTCAAGAGTATGAAAAGTCTTAGTTGCACTAACGTGCCCTTAATGGTCTTTTGTATGTGCCCAAAAAATGGGTATAATAGTTTCCATCAGCTTCCAAGTATGAAGTGTGCTAAAAACTTTAGAAATTGTCATGAGAAAATCTGTGTTGATTCTCTTTTTTCTAATTGTGAGATTCGATGAGTTTATCCCCTTCTTTTTTAGCAAGAGCTTTTTTAGAGCGTCCTCTATTTTGTGTTAGACATAGTTAGAGCTCGAGTTTGAGGCTGAATACACAATCATTTTTACTTTGTGCTGAATAGCACGAAGTAAGTAGGGTTGTTACTGGGTTGTAGCCGAGCTCCATTATTTGAGTTCACTTCGAATGGGTGTCAAAGAGCTTGAAGTAGATAGGGCCGATAGGTTACAGCCGAAGCTAGCAGCTGGGGTGCGTCTTTCGTTGATTGTCGTGGGGTTCGACTGAGCACAAAGTAAGTAAGGCTGCTAGGTTGTAGTTGAGGCGAATCATTAAGGTGCCACTTCCTCCAATTGCCATGGGGTTTGGCCGAGGTCCATACTTTAAGTTCACTTTGACTGGGTGTCAAAGAGACCAAAGTAAGTATGGCTGCTAGGTTGCAGCCGAGGTGAACCACTAAGGTGCCACTTCCTCCAATTATCATGGGGTTTGACCGAGGTCCATACTTTGAGTTCACTTTGACTGGGTGTTGAAGAGACCAAAGTAAGTAGGACTTCTAGGTTGCAGCCGAGGTGAACCACTAAGTGCCACTTTCTCCAATTACCATGGGGTTTGGCTAAGGTCAATACTTTGAGTTCACTTTGAGTGGGTGTCGAAGAGCCCAAAGTAAGTAGGGCAGCTAGGTTACAGCCGAGGCGAACTACAAAGGTGCCACTTCCTCCACTTGAGTTCACTTTGATTGGATGTCGAAGAGCCCAAAGTAAGTAGGGCTACTAGATTATAGCCGATGCGAACCACTAAGGTGCCACTTCCTCCAATTTCCATCGAGTTTGGTTGAGGTCCATACTTTGACTGATTTGGTGGCTTTAGAGAGTAATGAACCTGGAGTCTCTTCAAATGACTTGGGTGAGAGTAAGGTTGGGGTTACTTCTGATGACTTAGGAGAAGTTGAGCTTGGTGTTACCTCAGATGGCTTTGGCAAGGTTGACCTTCAAGTAATCTCAATTGAATTAGATAAGAGTGAGTTTAGGGTCACCTAGAATTACTTAGGTGAGGGTGTGTCCATGGTCTTCTAGAATGACTTAGCTATGTTTGGGGTTAGCTCTAATGACTTCACCGAGATTATGCTTAGGGTAACCTTAAATGACCTAAGTGAGGGTGCCTTTGGGATCACCTTAAATGACTTTGGTGAGGTTGAGCTTTGGGTCACCTAAGGTGGCTTAGGTAGGGGTGAGCTTAAGTTCACCAACAAAATAGGCTTCAAGTAACCTAAGATGGCTTAGGTGAGGGTGATCTTGAGGTCATCGGTGAGGGTAGGCCTCAGGTCACATAAGGTGGTTTATGTGAGGGTCATCTTGGAGTCACAAAAAGGATAGGCCTCAGGTCACATAAGGTGGCTTATGTGAGGGTAATCAACAAGGATAAGCCTTAAGTCACATAAGATGGCTTCTGTGAGGGTCATCTTGAGGTCCCCAACAAGAATAGGCCTCAGGTGACATAAGATGGCTTATGTGAGGCTGATCTGGGGTCATCAGTGAAGATAGGTATCATGTCACTTAAGATGGCTTCGGTGAGGCTGATTTAGGGCCACTGCTAGGACTGATTTTGGGTTTCAAATAAATTAAAAACAAGTTTGAACCACGAACGGTTCGTGGGCGGAATATCAAAAAAAGTAATTAACTTATTTAATCAAATTAAATAACTTAAAATCAAACAACGTGGGATTATGCATATACGACGTTAAACGAGAAGATAAGGATAGCAAAAAAAAATTTCACCTATACTTTTATCAGAAAATTTCTGAACTGGCGGAATTCCTTCGAGCGTTCTTCGTGTTCTTCAAGTTTCGGGATCTGAATCACGCACTTGAGCTCCAAGAACGATTTGTGAATTTTATCCACCAACAACCATCCGTTAATTTCAGAAATATATCTCACGAGAATTTTGTGTAGGAATTTAAGTGTGGGCTCTCAAAACGATTGAAGAAGAAAAATCAAAAAATTTCTTCTAAAATATAATTTTTGACGGCAACAGGGAAGGAGGGGAAAAACGTTTTTCTCCTTTTGCTTTGTTAACAAGCAATTGTATCTTATCCAAGATCTATCTGTAATTAGAGTGCTATTAGATATTTCTAAAATGAAATTGTTGATATTTATAAATATACTCATAGATTTATAAATTTCCAAAAATTCACCCCATATATCATAATTACCGAAAATTGTAATATTCCCTAGAGCTTAAGTTGTATCGAGATTCATCAATCCAATTGATAAATTAATTGATCATTATCAATTATCTAATTAATTAATTTTTTATTTACAAATTAGAAAATAATAAACTAAATAATTTAATACATATAATCACACTTAACTAATTAAGTAACATCACTCATCACATATAGGTCAGAAATATGTCTTGGCACCAAAACGCATTTTGATCCAATTTACTTTGTTTCTCTATTCCTATTCTCATGAGCTATTTATGAGATCGAATGGACCCAAATAAATAAAGCTAAGGATTCACATACACGGTGAATTTATCTCTATAAATTCTCGACCTATTTAATCCTGACGGCGTACGACTCCATTATATGTTCGAAGCCGAATCAACTCTCGATTCATGCGCGCTATATTTTCTGTTGGTGTAAATAAGCCCTTTTATTTTCACGGTCCATCGAACATTTTAACATAATACCCATCGTGAATATTAGTAACAATAGTGAAATATAAAATTACCATTTTCCCATCTTGTTAATATTTTCTTAACTATTTTATTAATTGTGAATAAGAAAGACATATTAGTGAATTGTCTCGTACAATTCACAAGTCTTAATCAATGACTCAATTCATTGAATACCTGACCAGGTTAATTTATTCACACACTCATCAATAAAGAATAAGGTGATATTGTTGTTTTCGCAATCGAAACATGAATTTTCATATATGTGAATCACATAACTCTAACTTAATTGAATTACAATCCCAACAACTGAGGCATTGCTCGTCAATTCGAACTCATTCATTTTACATATCAAAGATTGCAACTAACTATGTCAAGCTACATATTTACCTCAGGATTAAAGTAATTATGAAAATACCCTTAAGGTGTAACAATTAGAATTAGAGCTTGGTAAATGGTTTTGGGCTCTAAACTAATTTGTTACCGTTCTATTCAACATGTTCATAACATGTCTAGGTTAACCGTTTGAGTCTCTACTCCCATGCCCCAAAACTGGCATCCATTGGTTCAACTTAACAGTCGTAATCAGATTCGATTTTTTCAGTCGATTCTAAGACTGCGAATATCATTCTGAACTTTCTTAGTATAGTTCATTTGGAGACTCCTCTGTCTTCACTCTTCGTTCATTGATGAAAGTTCCAGAACTTGAGTAATTTATAAACACATTTTAATTTAAAATAAAAATTTTAATTTATTCATAAGAATTTAATAATACTAATTCTTAAGAAATAACTAAATACAATTAAATAGTTATTACACGTTACTTTATGGACATATTTCAGCAGCCACCAGCGAAGATAGGCCTCGAGTCACCTAATATGGCTTAGGTGAGGCTAATTTGAGGCCACCTGCAAAGATGGGCCTTGGGTCTTCTAAGATGGCTTAGCTAAGTCTACGCTTAGGATCATCAGCAAAAATGAGCATGGGGTCACCCACGAGAATGAGCCTTGTGATCACAGGCGAACATGAGCCTTGTGATCATAGGCGAACATGGGCCTTGGATCACATAAGGTAGCTTATGTGAGGTTGAGTTTGGGGGTCACCAGCGAGGATGATCCCGGGGTCACCATAGATTGCTTAATTGAGGATACGCTTAGAGTCTCCTCAGATGGCTTCAGCGAGGATGAGCTCGGTTTACCATGGCTACTTCGGTGAGGTTGAACCTGAGTCACTTAATATGCCTCAGGTGAAGGTGAGCTTGGGGTCACCTTTGATAAGCAGACAATGTTTTCTTTCTCATAATGATTTGGTGGACTGTTCCCATATTTTATTCTTCTCATACTATTTTTATTTTCAGTTCATTTGAAAGATATTATTTTTGTGGTGGTCACTCTACTAATTGCCCCCAGTTTGATGCTGACAAATTTTTGGCAGGTCAAACTGAATATAAGATTTGTAGAATGCGCTTAGACACCTCGGTGACTTCTATAAATGAGCTTTGGGATGCCTCAAATGGCATCAAAAGATAAGTTTGTGGCCACCTTGGATGACTTTGGCAATAATGAGAAATGAGTTATTTTGTTTCACATAAGCAATATTGGGCCTAGGCGTCCTCCCATATGACCAATGCAAGCTTGAGCGTAGGTTTACCCCCTATGACATAGGAAAGATTCATCCTAAGGGTCATTAAGTGTGACTTGGGTAGATCACAAAGCTTAGTTGTGTTCTTTCTTCTCTTCCCTTGGTTTGTCTTTGGCTCGGTGTCCGTTTTATGAGCTTACGAGCTCAGTCGCACTCATATACTTCTGGGCGCGGGTAAGAAGCTCGATGAAGCTTGTGAGTGTCTTCTTTTACAGGGACCATAGTAGCATCTTCTCAATTAACCCAGCCATCATTGCTATAAGGGTTATATCATCGTTGTACCCCTCTACTTTCAAGGCCTCCACATTAAACCTTATGAGATAGTCGCATAGGTTCTCGTCCATCTACTACCTGACTGTGAGGATATGAATGACAGGCTTCATTTGGTCTCTTCCTCCTAGAAATTTGTGGATGAACATTTTTTTTAGCTCACCGAATGATGAGATAGAGCCTAGTTTTAGCTGATGATACTAAGCGCAAGCTGATGATGAAAGCGTAAGCTGGAATGCTTTACACATGATAGCCCTTGGGATCCTTGAAGCTACATCCATGTTATTTTGAACTATGGGGGCATCTTATCATGCATGATCTCTTCTGTGAATGGAGGTTCTACATGATGAAGCTGGCCCCAGCTGAGTAGGGGACCTAATTTGAAGGAATAGGCCCCTGGCTAGATCTCATTGTCCTATCGAATCTCCACCTCATTTTTTAACTCGTAGTGGCTTACCTTTTCACTCCAACAGACGGCGCCAATTGTTGACGGCTAAATCTTAAAGGCAAGATTAAGTTAGCAATATCTCTGCTCCACTTCTCTCTCCACACCTGCAATGGAGGAAGGTAAAATAGGAGACCAAGATGAGAGGGGGTGGTCTCCTTTTTACCCCTCTGAAGCTTAAATCAGTAAGGGCAAGAGAAGAGTAAAGTAGATGAAAGTTCTTGTGTATCTCCTAAAGTAAATTTCCTAGAGTATTTATAGTGGGAAGCTGACCTTAAGGTTGGGCTGGTCTTTGTACATTAGCATACCTCTCCTCCAATGAGGTGTCTCTTCAAACCAACCCCCAGCTTCAGGCTTCTCTGATTGGCTTGGTGCGGTACGAGGTAACAGATGATGACCTCGGGTGTCAGGATAGCCTGTTCTCATATCCCACAATGAACTTTCTCAGTCTATATTAGACTACCATATTAAATGCATATGATGACACCCTATGTTTGACTGACTCATTGGGTAGTAGGCTTCATGCTTTTTCTCATACCCATATCCCTTATTGGCCTAGGTGTATTAAATGTATATGACAACACCCTACAAGCTTCTACCTTGGCCCAGGTTCCCTATTTGAACTGAGGTGGGAGATTCTCCACCCTTAATTTTTTCTCCAAGAGGGAACCTCTTTCTGTTGGGACTTAGTCAAAACACAAGTTTATTAACACGAGCACCATCTGCAACTCTGAAAGGTCCCAGGATGCTTGGCACTGGGGAGGATAAACTCCATCGAAGCGCTAGGCCTCAGGGCGGGTAAGCTTCCCTAAGGCCTAGGACTTGGGGTTGATGAGCTTCCCCAAGGCCTAGGCCATGGGGTGGGTAAGCTTCCCTAAGGCATAGGCCCCGGAGTTGATGAGCTTCCTTGAGGCCTAGGCCCCAGGGTGGGCAAGCTTCCCCGAGGTCTAATCCTTGGGGTTGATAAGCTTCCCCAAGGCTTAAGCCATGTGGTTGGTAAGCTTCATTGAGGCCTAGTCCCACCTCAGCTAACCGTGCTAAGGAAGATGAGATCTCACCACGACCAACCAGAGACACAACATGGCCCTCATAAAAGGGTCACGATCTAGCGACTCGAGAGAATGCACCTGGCCGATAGAGCTTAAAGTGGAATTCACCTGAAGCATCCATTAAAGGGAGTGCTTAAGACTAAACCCCATCCCATGGTGGAAGGTAGCACATCCTTAGTATTCAAATAGGCCATATTGGAGGAGGTATGTTCTTTTCAAAGTGGTGTAACCTCAACTCTAATCCTATCAGAGCAAAACCTCTCAAGCATTCATAGTTGTTAGCCTTTGCTTTGTCTATAAGGACTAGGATCTCCTAGGTTTAATATTCAAAATTGTGTATGTAATTCCTTTATAATATGGTTTCGTGTTCCTTTTGGTTAATTTTGTTTTGTATTGTAATTAAAAATTGTTAGTTTTAATTACATGTACAACTTAGAAGGTTTGATTATTGTAAAATTTTGAATCCATGAACATTTCTTAGACAAAAATGGAATTGCAAGACAACACTCTTAAAATTACATTTTTAGATGGAAGAAATTATATGGGACATTTATGTTGTGGAAATTACATAGGTTAAAGGGTAATCGGACATATTTTTTATTATAAAAAATGAGGTCTTAAGTTTATATCTTCTATCACTAATTACAAAAGTAGAGTGGATGTTTTCTGTCATGTTCCTTTCCCATGAATTCCACACTCAAGGTTTGTTTTATCCTCGTTGCAATGTGCCTGCGATGTGAAGTGACGATTGAAAAAATTATTTTGAAAAAAAAATTCAGAGCCCTCACCAATCATTTTAGAAGGCGATTGGTCATCCAATTTTAAAAATAAAAATTTGGGTGTGTGAAAACTCAAAGTTGGTTCGAGAGTAATTTGTGTGTGAGGAAAGAATTAGTACCCCACAACACTAATTGTTAAAATGGTTACCAAATTCAATCAAACGCTATCCAAATTATATTTAAAATAAATAAATAAATAAAAATGAAATAAATTTATTTTTGAATGTCCCATTATTCATGTTTTTGTATTAGAAAATGAATAAAAATAAATTACCTTTAATGGGGTACAAAAACCATTGAAAAGTAATATTTTGTTTTTGTTTTTTTAAATCAAAGCATTATTTGAGTTATTATCAATATCTCAAAAAATAACTCATGACCTTAGAAATTTGATAAGTTTGGTATCTCAAAAATCTCGAAGTCCATCGTCAGAAATTTTAAGTGAAAAACTAAATAATCAAGTTAACAAAATTTAAATCAAATCATTAAGGTTGCAATCCATACATATATGAATATTAACTCTAATGATAAGGGTGAGAAAAGAATTACATTATAAGCATGACAATATGAGAATGATACATAAATAAATAAGAAATTAGAAGAACAACAATTATAAAGAAAAAAGGGTAAAAAGAAAAGTTAAGAAGGATAAAATACATGTGACAAATTTGAAGAGAATGTGTAAAGTAAAAATATAAATATAGAATATGTAAAAGAAAAGAAATGAAAAAAATGTTAAGTGAACTAAACATGACATCAACATGGGTTAAGAAAAAAAATTAAAATGAAATCAAAAGAAAAAGAAGTGAAAGAAAAAAAAAGGACAGGACATAGAGCGCAACCCTCTGTCCTGACATAAGATTACGACCCTTTGTTGAGAACAAAGGGATAAAAATAGATCCCCTCCTGTCAGGAATCCCATAGGAGGGGATATGTTAGTAAAATCATGACCGTCCATGAAAAATGAACAGCCACGGTCATCTTAACATGTCTATCAAGATGATGTGATTATTTTTATTATTATTTTATTATATTGTCTGTTTTGTCTTTTAATGATATTAAATTTGGGGTATCCATTTTTGAAATGAACGGTCCATATCTAACAAGATTCTCTCTCGTTCTTAGGAACATGAGAGAATCCTAATCTCTGTTTTACAGAGGGTTGAACAACCCTTTTTTTTTTTAATTTTAGTTTTTTAATATAATATAATTATAATATTATATATTAATTAATATTAAATTCTTATGTATAAATAAATTTGAACTGTGTAAATGTTTAATTTCATAAAATAATATATTTATATAAATACATTTTTTTTACTACATAGTTTATTATGTAGGATTACGACATAGGGCGCAACCCTCTGTCCCGACACAGGATTATGACCATTTGTTGAGAACAAAGGGATAAAAATATATCCCCTCCTCTCGGGGATCCAACAGGAGGGGATCTGTTAGTAAAATCGTGACCGTCCATGAAAAATGAACAACCACGACCATCTTAACATGTCTATCGAGATTATATGACTATTTTTTTGTTTTCTTGTCTATTTTGTCTTTTACTGATATTAAATTTGGGCCGACCATTTTTCAAATGAACGGTCCATATTTAACAAGATTCTCTCTTGTTCCTAGAAACATGAGAGAATCACGATCCCTGTTTTACAGAGGGTTGAACAACCCTCTTTTTTAATTTAATTTTTTCAATATAATATAATTATAATATTATAAATAAATTAATATTAAATTCTTATGTATAAATAAATTTGACTATGTAAATGTTTAATTGCATAAAATAATATATTTATATAAATACATAATTTGTATAAGTATAACATTTTTTATTACATAGTTTACTGTGTAGGATTACGAGATAGGGCGCAACCCTCTGTCCCGACATAGGATTATGACCCTTTGTTGAGAACAAAGGGATAAAAATAGACCCCGTCCTATCGGGGATCCAACAAGAGGGGATCTGTTAGTAAAATTGTGATCCTCTATGAAAAATGAACAGCCAAGGGCATCTTAACATGTCTATCGAGATGATGTGATTATTTTATTATTATTTTCTTATTTTGTCTGTTTTGTAATTTAGTGATATTAAATTTGGGCCGTCCATTTTTGAAATCAACGGTCTATATTTAACAAGATTCTCTCTTGTTCCTAGGAACATGAGAGAATCAATGATCCTTGTTTTACAGAGGGTTGAACAACCCTCTACTTTATATAGGGTTCAACCCTCTTTTTTTTAATTTAATTTTTTTATTATAATATTATAAATAAATTAATATTAAATTCTTATGTATAAATAAATTTGAACTATGTACTGTTTAATTTCATAAAATAATATATTTATATAAAGACATAATTTCTATAAGTATATCATTTTTACTACATATAGTTATTATTATTTTTTTCTTCAATCATTCCTAATCAAATAGCAAAAGAAGAATCATGAATAGTAACTAGTGCAATCGAGTGTCATAAAAAATGATGATAAGATCTAAAATCAACTAGCACTACAAGAAAAACCTAATATTGCGACGGTTATATAGTGATAGTTCGTTTAACCATCGTTAATTATTTAAAAGGAGAAGTAATTGCGACGGTTTATTTAACTGTCGCAAATATGGGATCTATTACGACGATTTTATGTAAAATGTCAGAATTGGTTATGATATGCTGAAGGTTTCAGTAAACCATCGAGAATAAACCTTTTTTTACAGACAAATTGTGACATTTTTTTTCGTCATATTTGCATGAAAAAACCTAAAAGAATTTTAGCAACCCACGCACAGCTTCTTCCCCATTTTCCCATGCCTTCTTCTTCCTATTTTCCCCTGCGACAGGCTTGTGCTCCTGCCTCCCCTTCTTCCTACAGCAGTGAACTTCGATGACAGGCTAGTATGGTAGTCATCCTTGTCAGCGCATGCAACTTCTTCCCCATTTCCCTTGCCTTTTTCTTCCTCATTTTCCCCTACGACTGGCTCGTGCTCCTGCCTTCCCCTTCTTCCCACAGGAGCAAACTTCGATGACAGCTCCTCACCGTAGCTTTGCCCGTGGTTCTCACATCTTCCGTAAACTTCGACGGGCGATCTCAGCCCAGACAGAGGTAGCTCAATCATAGCTCCATAATGCTCTATTATGCTTTAAATTTCTGTTATGCTTTAAATTTATGTGATGGGCTTTTGAATTTAGTTTTTTTTATTAAGATTTATTATCAAATGAAAAAGAAAGCATAGCTTGAATGATCGTCCTTCATGGTCTCTATAATATAAGTATAGAAAATAAATTTACCTCTGCAAAATAGCTTTTCTACGATGTTTATGTTGATTTGGAAATTTTTTTTTACACTTTCCCCTTGCTGAATGTCCTCATGATGTGAGAGCTATAAAATCTTCCCAGCTTTAGCATGTAACTCCGGGTCGATTTACGAACTTCACCATACCATTTGACCATGAACCTTTCGTATATATTATCTATGCACTTCTTTGACATCAAAATGTAGTAGAGCTTTTGAAAGTTGTTCAACTAAAATTTCCATTAGAATCACCTCCTCATAGAATGTTTCCAATGAATGTTTAATAGAAATTTTGGAGATGGGTTAATTTGCAACCATTGTGACAAAACATACACGTATTTGAACCAATCCCCTCACCAACTTTCTTGGCTAGAACTTCTTTGACTTCAATTTATGTCATGTGCCCTTTGAGAATGTCATGCCTTAGATATTACGTACTTCAATTTGTGGCATGTGCCCTTTTTGTCAATTTGTGCTGGGTAATTATTTCTCACTTGCTTGAAGACTTACATTACTTAATTATAACATGATTTGGACATTTGAAGATTCATTTATAAAATATTTTTTAAGATTATTAGGCTGGGGAGAAAAGGTGTAGCATTAGTTTTGATTATTCTATTTGTTTGGTATACTTTAAGCTTTGAGAGCTGCAATGGATAAGAGTTGGATGACAAAACCAAGATTTAGTAAGGCATGTCAAGATGGAGTAGATCAGTTTCTGAACTTTTTCTTTGAAAGAGGATCGAGTGATGGATATATATCGTGTCCCTGTTACCGGTGTGTTCATTGTTATCATACGACTAGAGTCGTCATCCATGAACAACTTATATGTAATGGGATTATAAGTAGTTATACATGTTGGTATTTTTACGGGGAGTCAGCGGTGACTGCTTCATCCGAAATTGGTACGTCATGTGAAGTCATTATTAATAATAGGGCACATGTAGAAACACCATTATCATGTCAAGAGGATGATAATTATAGGCATGATTTGTTGCATGATACATTTGGTAATTTATTGAACAACAAAGACTTTATTCCCTCACAACAACCAGTTGATGATGTAGATGAAATAATGAGGGAATTCAAGGATGATTCTGATGTTAAGGACTTTTACAATTTGGTTAAAGATAGTAATCGATCATTATATCATGTCTGTGAAGAATTCTCAAAATTGTCATTTATTGTGAACCTATATCACATTAAATGTCTTCATGGATTGAGGGACAAATCATTTTCTTCCCTTCTTGAATTGTTGGATAGAGCATTTCCTAAGTGTTCAACTTCCAAATACATTTTATGAAGCAAAGAAACTAATTCGGAAATTAGGACTTGGGTACGACATAATATTTTGCCCATACAATATGATTGGAGGCATATATCGTTGTATCATAAAGATCAAGCGTGGGAAATAGTGAAGGTATGGTTGCTTGTATGTTAATATACATACATATACATGCATATACATACATACATATACATGCATATACATACATACATATACATACATACATATACATACATACATATACATACATACATATACATACATACATATACATACTACATATACATACATATATATACATACATATACATACATACACACACACACACATATACATATATATTAATCTTTTGTAGTCAAAATATGCCGTAGAAGAATGTCATAAAACATATGTTTCGACATCCTCAAATGCGAGATGGAAAGATGCGAGAAGAATAAAAAAAATGAATATATGACGACATATGGAACGGAGGAAGAGGTATTAGAACATTGGAATGATGCTATTCTAAAAGAGAGTTTTGTTGCGATAATTCGTAAATGGTACTTAGAAGAAGGAAAGTATGATTTTTTTACTATACATCTATGATTAATGTATGTGAAATAAATTAACTATTATTTATTTTTCATAAATGTAGAAGCAAGATGCAACTAAGAGAAGATCACGGAACAAACTAAAACACCCTCACATGTTGGGACGTACCTGTATATCAACGAAAAGAGCAGAAATGGTAAATTCTAAACTTTATAATTGTTTTAATTAGTTTTATTTTAAGTATATTTAATCATATGTTCTCATTTTATAGATAGAAGATATTCAAAGAAAACCCTCAAGAACGAAGCTATTTGTAGCCTCACATGAACAGAAAGATGGAACTTATGTAAATGAAGAGACTGTAAACGTTGTAGTAAGTATAAGTTGTAATATTACATGTTTACTGATACTAAGTCTTAATTTTGTATTATAGGTGAAACTTAAAGAGTGCATGAGTCAACTTCCAGATGGTGATTATGATCCAATTTCACCAAACGACATGCTCTCACAAGTATTGGGTCTAGAGCATCCTGGATAAGTGCGTTAATTAGGACTTGGGGTAACTCTATCTCAAGTGTTCTCACAATATCGTGGGGAATCATCCACACAAGATTCTACTCGTTTATCAACTGAGCTAGAATCCCAACGTGCACGAGTAGTTGAGTTAGAGTCTTAATGCGCAGGAGTGCTTCAGTTAGAGGCTGAATGTTCAGAGATGTGTGAGAAATATGACCAGGTGCAGGATGAATGTTCAGAGATATGCTCCCAGCTAAGCTTAATTATGAAGTTTATGTAAGAGTCTCGTAAAAACTAGGGTAGTCTTTTGTTGTTTAACGTTATTTAATAATACTTCTGAAATATTTTGTTATTTCAAATTTCATACTTTGAACTCATTAAATAATTTGTATTGATAATCTATTATAGTTTGGATATCTAATTAATGATTTAATGTTTTATAATTACGTGCTTTGTAAATATATAGAATGATATTGCTCTGACTATTATGAAAATATATACCCTATTAAAATTGTGTTAATATGCAGGAATTTTTGGGAATAAGCTGAAATAGTAAGAAGTATGTGAAAGCAGTGTTTTTTGCGACGATTTAAGAATCGTCATAAAAAATGGTCGAGGACAAATTAGTGATGGTTTTATAACCGTCACAGTAAGACTCACTCTTTAGCGATGGTTTTAGAATCGTCGTTATATATACATTTGCGAATGTTTTAAAAAATGTCGTGGTATATTATATTTAGCGATGGTTTAAACCATCGTAAATGACATAATAATCGTCGCTTTAGAGACTCTGTCGCGATGTTCCTCCGACGGTTTAATTCACAGTAATTGTTACGTGTCAATCACTAATAGGGTATCAGAATATGGGACGCCATTATCTAGAATATATACCAATATTATTCTAATGGCCATGGTGGTTGAAAGAAGAGGAGAGAAGCAGTTGATCAGATCATCAATTCGTCAATCAAGAGTTGAATTAAAAACACGATTGGTCTTAAAGAGATTTTTTTATATGATTAAATGTTAATCAAATCACTAAAATAATAATCATCACGTTCTTTTAGAGAATCGTGTCACTAAAGTCCTTGTCAATAAATCCATATATCTCATGTATTGAGAACATCTAGAGATGAAAAAAGTGTCTTGTAATATTATACGTGCCCACAACGTCCTAGTGCATTGAGGATTGACGACAGACAGATCGTGGCACACGCATGTCAACTTTCATAGGGTATAACTTTTGACATGGGTGGAATCACGTGGCCCATATGATATCAAATAGAAGCTTTTTCAGAGACCTACAGGTACGACTAGATTTACCCGTCCCAGTCCAGTTTCGAGTCCAAAAAACATGAATTGTGCATCTTTAGAATTTCTGTAACAGATGGATCTTTGTTTTCCTTGGAGAATTTCTCTTTGAGACTTTCTTCTTTGATCCTCTTTGACTTCTCATTGCTGCGTTTTCCAATTGCATACATGATTTACATTATTAATAAAAAAAGAACTAAATATTTTGTTTAAAATTCAAGGGAAGTCATGAAAATCATTAAAATTATAGTATGTCATGTTTTTAATAGTACTGTAAACAACATTTTTACAATCTGTTGACATTATTTTTACAATCGATGTGTATAATATCTTTAAGTGTATTGTAAATATTACTTTTACCATCTGTTAACATTATTTTTATCATTTGTTAACATACATAAATTGTATGATTGCTACATGCCAACATAATGAAGTCGGAATATTATAGTATGTCATATTCCTAGAATGATCAAAGGATTTATAATAAGAAATGTCCCAAAAGTTGTATCACTATTTTACCATTCGTTAACATTATTTACATGAGAAATAACATTGTCAACGACTAATTATGATTTGATTTTTATATGAAGAATAAAGGCCATTCAATGTCAGTTCTCCATCATTTTAATATAGTATTAGCCACACAAAATTTCATCTACTTCTTACAGAGGATTAATATTCTCCAACAATAAGAATTTACTTTATTAACATGAGAGACAACAACAATGATGAACCGAAAATAGAGTAAGTAGAATAATGATGAATCGAAACTTCAATAAATAGTAAACTACTGAAACAATAACATGCAATTTTCTCAACAGTGATAACAGAGCTAGTAGAACAAGGATGAAGTGAAACAAATTAAAAAGAATAATCGATTATTATTTTGTTACATAATGACAATCACTGTGAAAAATCAGTGGAGATCGAGAGAAATATCTTGAAAACAGGTTTTGAGAGGCAATCTATTGAAGAAATCCAATGAGAATTTTTGGTGATTTGGATTGTGGATGGGTTTCTCGGGATGGGGAGGAGGGTTTCTCGGGTTGGTGCTTTTGATTGTGGGTTTCGGCAGTGGTGAGACACGATGGTTCACGGTGGTCTGGTGGCTGTTCTCCTTGTCTCAGTGGCTGGAGTCCTTGCACGGAGGTTAGAGTGGGTTTCGGCATTGAGTTTCGACAGTGGGTTTCGGCAATGAAGAGACACAGTGGTTCACGGTAACCTGGTGACTACTCTCCTTGACTCGGTGGCTGAGTCATGCTCAGTGGTCACTCACCGTTCTGTTTTGCTCCAAGGTGTTCGCGTGTGAGTGATGTTGAGAAGTGACGGATTTTGTTTTGTAGTGATAAGAGCATTTGTGGAATTTCGTATTTTAATTCATGATTATATTAATTATTGGGTCATATTTATAGTTTATATTTTATAGTGGCTATTCTTGCTAATTACTTATGAAAGAGGGTTACCCATGCCAAAAGTCCTTTCTTTTATTTTTTTAAATTCAGTTAAATTCCTAATTGAGCCAAATATATATATTTGAGACGGAAATTGTAGTAGGTAGCCCCTTTTTTAGCAACAACGGCACTTAATTATAGTACATGCAAAAATAGCCCTAATTAAGTTTAAGATTTTTTAATTTTATTGAAGTTACTATGTTACCCTTAATAACTACTTTCTGTTATAAAAAACAAATAAAAAACCAAAAACTAAAAGGGGCGTAAATTAGCCTTCATACCATCTTCTTCAACCTCCACCATAGATGTTCATTTGGTGCTTTCAATCAAATTTGTTGCTCAAAAATTTCGATGTTTTCACAATTTTCCTACTATTCTATAACATTTTATCATGGAAACAAATTTTAGAAGAATTTTCTCCCAAATATTTTGTCATCCCTTTAATCTGCATCTCCTCCGATTTCATATTCATTCGTAAGCTTCAGTAAAATTTGATCGATTGTTGTACTTATTACATGACTATGTCTCTCTCACTTTCTCTCTTTCTATATTTTCTATTAGGTGAGCTACTGTAATACTTTCAATCGTTGATTCGTAACTCTCTTTCTGCAGTTTCAGTATTAGGCTTCGTATGAAATTGCATAAAGAGTTATGTGTTTCTCCTTCTTCCTTTGTCTATTACCGATTAATTTTGACTATGTGATTTTATTCTTATTTTAATATATAAACTTGTCCTATTAGCTAGGTTTTTCTTTTCTATCACATATTCATATTGTTTATGTGATTTTATTCATATTATAATAAATAAATTAGTCCTTTTAGCTAGGTTTAGGCATGTAGGGCTCATAATTACTATTCTTGGGCATGTAGATATATTAATACTAATTTATAACTTGTCTTTATTTTATGTTGAGGTAGGTAAGTTTATAAGTGTCAAATCTAATATGTGCTTCTATATTAAGTTGATAAAATATAAAAGAATTTTTTGTGTTCAATTCAAACAATTTTATTGATTTTGAAGTGTTTATACAGTAGCTGTTAAAGTTCATGTCATTTTATCATCTTATGTATTGTAATAGAGGTGATTTACTTTTGGCGTAATGGAACATTTATAATTCTAGTATTATTTGTTTTTTCACATGTCAACCAATATTGTTATCTTGTATCATGGGTATTGGAATGTTGCCGAGCAATATTTTTATTATAAAATAAAGCCATTATTGATTGATCACAACTCAAACTATAATGTTTTGATCGGTTTGTTGGTGTCAGACATTTATTTAGAAGCTCGAGAAATTCAGTTATATCTAAATTTAGAATATGGTGCTTTGGAGATTAATGATGGCATAGGTGTTAAGTGGTACATGGCGCTGATTAAGAATGAGAAGGGATTAAATTGTCCTTTAATTGTCTCCAGTTCTATTAATAGTACAAGCATGATTCAGGAAGTTACGGATGTAGCACATTTAGTTACTCATGTTGGCTCATCTTCATTTATGGTTGTTGAACCAATAGAACATGATGATGTTTTTTTTTTAGGATATAGATGTAGAGAATTTACCTCCATATTTTGTTATTAGGAAACAATGGATATTTTCTAATAAGGACGTGTTGATAAAAGCATTGTAGGTTATTACATTGAGGGCTAATTTTGAATATAGAACTATAAAGTCTAATCATTCTCGTTTAGTTCTTCGTTGTGTGCACGAGAATTGTATATGTTACTTCCATGCTACATGTTTTTATGATAGTGATCTTTGGATTGTTTGAAGGTATGCTAACGACCATAGTTGCTCTTTGGTGGTTGTGCATAGTGGTCATCATCAAGGAATATCTTCAATCATTAGTGAGTTTGTTAAGAGTAGGTACATGACTGGTGTTAGGAATCATACTACTTCTAAGGACATTGTAGATTATATGCGTCGTAAACATGGTGTGGAAATAAGCTATTATAAAGCATTAAGAGCAAAGCATGCAGCATTGGAGTTGATTTATGGATCTCTGGAATAGTCATATGTAGTTCTCCCAGCATATTATGTTGCTTTCAAAGAGAATAATCCTAGTAAGTAAATTCTTGCCAAATATTTTATTAGATAATGTGTCTTTGAATATAGTTGTCATTCATATAATGTTTTCTTTGTCGGCACTGTAACCTTTCTTAATACTGATGATGATAGTGTTTTCAAGTATATTTCTTATGGCTTTGGATGGCTCTATTGTTGGCAGTCAGCATTGTAGGCCGGTTATTATTTTAGATGGCATATTTTTTAAGTGCAAATATTTTTTAACTCTTCTAGTTGCTTCGATATTATATGGCAATGATCAAATATTTCATCTAGCATTTGGAGTAGTTGATACTGAAAATGATAGGTCTTGGGCATGGTTTCTTCAGAAGCTTCAATTTGTATATGGTGATCATGAGCAACTTTTGTTTGTATCTAATCGGCATTGTAGTATACCTGAAGTTGTGGCTAAAGCATTTCCTAATGTGAAACATGGGTATTGTATGCATCACATGTTGATGAATGTTAAGTCAACTTGGAAAAGTTCAGCTATTGATAGCATTTTTTATTTGTGTGTTAAGGTGTATCATTTAGTTTATTTTGAGCGATATATGCGAAGGCTAGAGTCGATTGGTCCAGGCATTCAGAGCTATCTAGAAGGTATTGGCATGAGAGTTAGGCGCGTTCCCATTTTGTTAGACGTAGATATAATATAATGACCCTAATATAGCCAAGAGCATAAATGCTCTTTTCAAGGATGCTAGAGAATTGCGTGTTTGGTATTTCATTGAACATTAGGGTGAAGCAGCAAGAAAGACTTTATGATCGAAGGATGGCTGATAGCTATAATTATTACCCCATTAACTAAGTGGGCTGAAAGAGAGTTATGGTTGATGTTTACAGCGGGACATAACATGTTGGTAAGTTCATTTTTTATTGTTTTGAAGTTTTATCTTTTTATTTCAAAATTTATATGTTATTGTTACTTTTTTTTCTCTTTCAGGTACTTTTGGTGGACATTAATAAGTTCCAAGTTGTGGATGGTTCTATTCACTATATTGTACATTTGTAAGATAGGACTTGTACGTGTAGCATGTGGGATCTGGAAGAGTTGCCTTGTGCACATGCTTGTGCGGATTTTTCTCATAGGTAAATGAATCATTACCCTTGTGTTTCTAATTGTCCCTTTAAGAATGAACTGTTTACAGCATACTCTTCAAATATTAATCTAGTTGAAAATAAATTTGAGTGGAATTTATAATGTCGAAGTGCAAAAAGAGGTTGTTAGACCACCGACGGTTAGGCATCAACCAGGGAGGCCTAGAAAGAGGAGGATTCCATCTATAGGTGAAAATAATCAAGTGAAATGTGATTCGTGTGGCCGTTTTGGTCATAATAAAAGGACGCGCAAGAACCTAAAAAATGTAGCAGCTAGTTCTTCTCGTTAAAAATGTCTATTTTTGACAATTTATTTATTGTTTTATGTTCTGAAAGAAGGAGAAACTTTTTACCATGCTCTTAGTGTCTCTTTTATTTTGAATAAAAATTGTCTGATTAAATATATATTTACGGGTCGTAAACATAGTTAACGTATAGAGTTTGAGATGCAGTGTACTTTGCTTCTTCCTATTATGTTTTTTTCCGTTGACAATTTATGTACTCTTTTTAAATAGGAGAACTATCAGCATCAATCTCTTTTATTTTGAATAAATATTTGTCAGGTTACATATATGTTTGCGACTCGTAAAAACTTTGTTAACTGGAGATGCAGTGGACTTTGCTTCATATTTGTTTCTGCTTATTTCCTTGTAATACATGTAGATCTATAAGTTGTAATTAATCTTGATATTTCTTCAACAATAAATATTTTGTTTATTATATGTTAGAAAAATTGTAGTAGAGTTTTTTACATATAGGTTATGGATATGTAACATTAAGAATACTTATAAAGCATATTGTTAAAATTGAAGAGAAAATAAAGTTATTTTTTTCTAAATAAAAGCAACCAAAGCATTTGTAAGTCTTAACAAGCCATAAAAAGTAGCATTCAACTACTAATTACTCATAATCTTCCAAAATTTAACTAGTTGATATCTAAATAAAGTAGTTCTCAATCTTCATCAAAACATCAATGAAGTACTAGTCATCTACCTCATCTAATTCATATCTAACATTCAAATATCCATTGAAACATCCAAATATTCATAGATCTAAATATCCCAAAAGTTATGTATGTTTTTTAAACTTTTCAAATAAACCAAACAATTTTCATAATTTGTTCTAGGTATTGCATTGTCTCTTACGAAGATCAAAGGTATGTGGCTCAATTATGGAGACTTGTTGCATAGGGGGCTCAAGCTTGTCAGGTTGTTACTTTGGTTTCTCTTTGTTCGTTGCTGACCCAAATGATGTTGTGTATGAAGAGTTCAAAATTGGAGAAGGCTTTATTAGCCTCTATAAGTTGTAAAATCTCTTTTTCTCGTGCAGTTTAATGGCTTTCCTTCTTTTTGGTTTGTTTTCCTTCATTCAAAGATTCAAAATATTAATAAGTAATCAAAATGTTATGTAAACACAATATTTATGATGTGTTAAAAATTGTTTACAGACTTACGCCGTTCATTGCACCTTGTTGTGTATTACTATTCCCCTCTCTGAATTTCCAGTAGCCGGAATCTAAAAACTAGCAGAAAAACAAGCTCAAAATAATGAGTAAAGAGATATATTTATTGATCATTAAAAAGATAATCATTTTTTAAAAATGAGTTAACTAAAGATACTATTCACATGATGTAAAAAAAGTTATTTGCTGAATTAATTCGTTACGGTCTCGGTCAATATTTCTTTCCCCTTGTCTAAATTTCTAATAAAATTAACTTGTATTCATCAGTTTTAAACGGGACTGGGATATATTATTAAGTGCCATAAATTTAAAACTATATCACTTGATGACACAATATTAAAATCAGTAGAAAGACATTTTATTTTTTGGTAAATATATTCGTTACGACGTGAAAAAGACATATTTATTGACTTACTTACTCCGTTAGAGCTTCATACTCAACCTGCACTCATACGTTTATACAATATTTTCAGCAATATTATTCAAACTCATTTATGCTAAAACTAGTTAATGTACTACTATTATATTTCAAGAACATATATTTCTAGACTTCCATTGTTTTTTTATGTTGATTTGGACTTTTTCCTCGAGAGCCAACAACTTCATAATTTTTATCCTATTTTACATTTTGTGCAAGTATTTTTTTCTTACCATCAGTAACCATTTTTATGATGATATGTTAAGAACAACTTACCTATTGGTCATACTTACATTGTTCAGGTTTTCTTCATGTGCTATTGGCCTCTCCATGTGAGAACCAACAGCTTCATATCCTTCATTGTTGTGAGCTTCACAAGGTTCAACATTTTCATGCATGCATCATGTTTTAAAATTATGTTTCCCCAGATGTTTGCCATGAACAATCATAATTTAGGTAATATATTACTTAAGCTTGTTAACTAAACTTTTACATCATCTATTTACTAACCAGATGTTTATACATTGTGCATACTTACAATTTACATTTTCTGCATATCCAATTGGTGTCTCCATATGAGAACCACTAGCTTCATATCCTTCATTGTTGTATGCTTCACCCCTTTCTACATTTTCTTGAAAAACATATTCCTCTATCAATAGATTTCAATAATATTTTGTTAATAATATTGTGATTTTTCATACATGTTCATCTTCTTTCTTGTTGATTGTTTTGATCAAATTGTTGATCAGTTGTCGCATTTCACTAAATTCTTGTATCATCATTGTTGTCATTCTTGACATTTTCTCAGAAATCTCAATCTGAGATTTCTCCAAGGCCTCCAACTTGTCTACCATCTTTTTCATATCAAGTTCTACCCTAATGTTTGGTTAGATAGGTGTACGAATTAAATTCACAAACGAGTCTGTAATGGGCTCTCCACTTCTTGTGTCTTCTTCTGTATTTTGATTTGAAGCTTGCCTTCTTTTGGTGGAGGAACTCATGTACATGGCTATCCATTCTTCTTTAGTTGATTGCAATGGTTTGTCCTGAAACTATAATTTACTTTTCAATGTTAGTTACTATTTTCTTGAATATATCAAAACTGAATTCAAAAATGAATAATGCAAATAAATTTGTTGTAAATATATGTTACTCACATCGGTGTTCTCAAAAATATATTTTTCTAATGCTCTCCAACCTGGCTGAATGCTTGATTCCCAATTACATAGGCGCGGAAGTCCATTCCTTACGTTTTGTTGCATATTTTGAAGGTCCTTCATATATGGATGGTAGGACCTCATACGCCCATATGACTAAAGCTAGGGAAAATCCTTCCAATGCTGCCCTCTTGCATCGCAGGAGTCAGCAAACTTTTGAATGAACTAAAGTGTGAGTTCACATGAAAGTCGCCCCCATGGGAAACTATTGAACATCTCATCATCATCAACCATCTTCAAATGATCTATACTTATGTTTGTATTTTCATGTTTTGGTAGGAGCAATGTTTCTAAACAATATATCTTTGGCAATTTTACCTTGCTTTCACTCGGTCACACCAAAGTGCATTGAAGATCATAGTTAGATTTTTCCTAGAGATATTTCTCTCATTGTTGAAATGTTTCTCTATTGTCCCCCCCCCTCCCCCGGCAACATGTTCCTTCATCCAATCGGGTATGGGCCACAATTAAGCCTCGTCACCAACATGAATTCTTTTAAGCCAAACTTAATTACCTCCAGGTTGAAGAGTGCTTCATCATCTTTGTTGTCATACACTGTCGTCTCAAAAGATACATCATAAATTGAGAAGTAAACTTGCTCACCTCCAAGTCCAGCAAGTGACCAATGCAAATTTCTCTTAACTTCTTTGCTTTGATAGGATTCAGTGATCTTTTTAATGTTGTTATGACTGATGGATTTGAATATAGAACTATGCACTGCAAAAGCATCCGCTTTGATCATGGGAATAAAAATGCATATTCCTACAATGTAGAAAATAACAATTATTTATTTTTAATATGATTAACAATGTAAACATATTATTGAAAGTATTGAAATAAATTGTTTACTAGACATAAATTGTTTTAATTATATAGTACCTCATTTTGTATAAGTATTGGCTCTTGCTTGCCTCTACGTTGGATGTCTTGTTCATTTTGATCAAATTCTTCATGGCTTCCTTCTTCAATATTTTCATTGTCAACATAATGAAACAAGGATATTTAGTAATATATATAGAAGAAATATACAATTTTAATATTAGTGTGCAAGCATTCTAATCTACTATTATTACTTTATTGCTTATATTGTACTCAGTTGTACTATTTAAAAAAGCCTGAGATGATTCTTTGTTAGAGTCTAATATTTGGAATGTGGTTTCTTTTGATACCTTGCCTTGTGCTTTTGAAGATGTGGCATTAATTTGTAACATTAAGCTACATCTTCTTTTTTAGGAGTTTTCTTCCTGCTATAATATTTTAAAGTAAATATCATAAGTAAAATAAGTTCTTATAGAATGTAAACTTTGTGTTTACAAGTTATGTAACCATATTATGTTTACATCTTTTTCCATCAACTATAATGTGGCTAACATTAAATCATATATACTTACATTGTCATCTTTTTTCCATCTCTTTGAAGATGACGATGGATCTGCTCTTGTGTTTCTTTGTTTTCCCTGGAGAATTTCTCTTTCAGACTTTCTTCTTTGATCCTCTTTGAGTTCTCATTGCTTCATTTTCCAATTACGTACACTATTTAAGTTACTAATAAAAAAAATAATCTTTATATTTGTTTAAAACTCAAGGGAAGTCATGAAAATCATTAAAATTCAAATCTATATCTATAAGTATTCTTAATAGTACTGTAAATAAGGTTTTTACAATCTGTTAACATTATTTCTACAAGATCTTTAAGTGTATTGTAAACATTAGTTTTACCATATGTTAACATTATTTTTACCATATGTTAACATACATAAAATGTACCATTGCTACATGCCAACATAATGAGTCAGAATATTATAGTATGTCCTATTCCTAGAATGATTGCAAATGATTTATAATAAGAAATGTGGCAAAAGTTGTAGTATTATTTTACCAATAGTTAACATTATTTTCATATAAAGAATAAAGGTCATTCAATGTTAGTTCTCCATTAGTTTAATATGGTATTAGCAACACAAAAGTTCATCTGCTTCTTACAGGGGATTAATAATATCAACCAGCAACAATAAGAATTACTTCATTAACATGTGTAACAACAACGATGATGAGCCAAAAATAGAGCTAGTAGAACATTGATGTGAAACTACAATAAATAGTAGAACACTGAAACAACAACATGCAATTTTTTCAACGACGATAACAGAGTTAGTAGAACAATGATAAAGTGAAACAAATTAAAAAAACAATCGATTATTATTTTGTTACATGGTGAGAATCGCTGTGAAAATCAGTGGAAGAAATCTAGTGAGAATTTTTTGTGATTTTGATTGTGGATGGGTTTCTCGGGATGGGGAAGGTTTCTCGAGTTGGTGCTTTTGATTGCGGGTTTCGGCAGTGGAGGTTGGAGTGAGTTTAGACAGTGGTGAGACACAGTGGTCCGGTGGGCGCTCTCCTTGTCTCGGTGGTTGGAGTCCTTGCTCGGAGTTTAGAGTGGGTGTCGGCGGCGGGTTACAGCAGTGAGTTTCGACAGTGGAGGTTGGAGTGAGTTTTGACAGTGGAGAGACACGGTGGCCCGATGACTACTCTCCTTGAATCGGTTGTGGTAGTCTTATTTGGTGGTCTCTCACCATTTTGTTTTGCTCGAAGGTGTTCACGTGTGATTGATGTTGAGAAGTAACATATTTTAATTTGTCGCGATAGGGGCATTTGTGAAATTTTATATTTTAATTAATGATTATATTATTTATTGTGTCATATTTATAATTTTTATTTTTAGGAGCTATTGTTACTAATTATTTATGAAAGAGGACTACCCATGCTGCTAAAAGTACTATTTGAAACCCAAGATACATCACTACGTTTAAAAGGAAGTTATATATTAAGTTGAGTCCAAACGCAGATTGTCCAAACCGGCTCATGGAATGATTATTGGGCTAGGAGACTATTAACCATATTCCACTACCAGACTCTAGCCCAAGGGATGGCTCAATGACATGCGGTTGTGTCCTTATATGGGTCAAATGACACGTGTAATGTCCTGATGACATTACGCGGCCAACCGCGGGGCGTCGCCAAGTTCATGATGACGGTGGCATTCATGAAGAAAGATTATCATATTCATTCAATGTATATTCTTCCATCAGCACGTCAAATCAGATTTTTCAATATCCCTTAACAATATAGGAGATATTTTGAGAGTAAATTTCAGATGTATGCCTCATCACCCTTACAAATAGGTGATGTCTTTTTTGTAAAACAAAAATGCTAAGCTTTTTTTATGGCATAGCTCATAGCAGTTGTAATTTTGGTTGATTTTTGGTGGAGAAAAGTATAAATAAAGAGAATGTCATAAGAAATAACAGGTCAAGTGTATAAATACCTTATGCAATTTATTCCTTTTCTAAAAACACTTTGACAATAAAAAATATAAATTAATTAACCACATGGGCTCATCAAAATGGAGCAATTGAACCTTTTCGTCCATTATGCATCATCAAAACGTCTATCCTGTTTAGACCTATCGGGCCCATCGGATTTGGTCCAGGCCTCAACCCTGAATTTGGGTTTTTATAGTCGCATCCCGATGGCCCAAGAGTCAGATTGGGCCAAGATTGTTTATGAATTAGCGCGTCCGGATGCCGATCCCAGTTCAATTACCTAAAGAAATAAAAGTAATTTTTTTAATATTTATCATAACTATGCTATTTTTAAAAAAATCATCAAAAATAGCCTTAAGTATAAAAAATAGTCACTTAAAGGGTGGCACGCTTCTCAAAAAATAAATTTTGACGTTAAACAAAAATGTTCGGTAAAAAAAAGTGGCAGAGAATATAGTAAATATGATATATCCATATATATTACACATATTAAATATTCTATATACAGTACATTTTATATTTCTACGAAATTTATGGTATTTTTAAAATATATATGTTGTATATCAGCACATTTATGGTATGTATTAAATAGTATATTTCACGTTAGTTAGGTTTGCGATAATAAGAATAGCAGATGATATTTTTTTTTGTATTTATTGTATATATATAATATTATTTTGAAATTAATGTAATTACATTTATACAAACGTTGCATGAAATCTTAAATTTTATTAATACAAAATTAATACAAACATACTCATAATCTCACACAGAGAGAGACATACTCATATGTTATTATGTGGGACGATAGTGGTAGGTGGGTAAGTACCTAGATTCGTAGTGAGCTAGAATATTAATTGATTCATTAAATTAACTAACTGATTCATTAAATTAACTAAAATAATAATTAATCAATCAATTATTTTTATTATTTGAGAAAATGAGATAGATGAGAAAGAGATAAATAAATTGGTGATTTAAGGGAAGGGAGCGGATTGGGTGCATGGGTGGGGGAAGGGAGTGGGTTGGGTGGGAGGGGTACAAGGGAGGGGCTGAGAGCGGGATGGGTGGAGAGGACTAGGAGGTGAGAAGTTAGAAAGGGGAAGGAGGAGATTGGGCTGGATGGCAGGGGATTAGGCTGCAGAAACAGACTTTGAGAGATTGGTGACTATTTTTTATTTATGTTTATTTTTAGGCTATTTATGTTTTCTTTTTCTTAAGAATTTTCCATTCTTGATGAAATCCCTAAGTTTTGGGATTTTTGGGGTATATACCATTTTAGAATCTTATTTCACAAAATAGTCAATAATTTTTATTTTTATCATTTTAACCAATGAGGTAAAAAGTCAACAAAAAACTTTAGAGTTTTATAATTATAACCCTAAATATATAGAATATTATATATAATTGAAATTAGATATAAATAATGAAAATAATTGTATTATTTTATAAATAAGATGAAGTATTATATAAGAAAAAGAATCGTAACGGAACTTATAATTAAAAATTTTAAAAAAGGCTTAGGTATGCTCATCTAAGTAAAATAAAATATCTAAAAATATGTAGATTTGCTTATTTAAATTTATGTAGAATTACTTAGATTTGAATTTACTTAAAACTTTGCTTTACCAAAAAAAATGCTTATGGTTAAAAAACTGCTTATTTATCAAAATACAATTGCTCAACATTACCCCAATATTTAAGTAATTTTCTTTGCCAATTATTTAATGAAAGAAGATAGAGAGAGAAAGGGAGAGAGATGCTACTTACTCTACTCAACATTTGTTTTCAAACTCTTATTTTATCCTAATTTTTATAAATTATTTAGTGAAAAGGAAAAAGTTTTATTATCTTTTACCTAAGGAAGCAACAATTACCATCATTTACGGGGAAGAGATATAGAGAGAGATAATAATTTTTATTTACTCTTACTTTACATTTAATTTATTAAAAAAACTACTTTTAGATTTGCTTATTCAAATTGCTATTTACTCTTACTTTATATTTAATTTTGTTATTAATAAATATATATTTGTCTGAAAATCACAACTAATTCCTCTTAACAATAAGGAATTGATCATCTTTAAAAAAATTCATTTAATGAAAATTATATAAGTAAATATATGATAAAATATTTAGAGACAATACTTTTCATAATAAATTATATAAGTACTTATAGAAATAAAGTAGACTAATAAAATAAAAATTAGATATAAATAATGAAAATACTTACATTAATATTATTCATATTTTATCATATGATATATTTTAAATATAGAATTGTTGGGAGTTATGCCCTCAAAACATTTGTATTGACATTTTGATATGAAATTTAATGAGAATTACATTTTTCATATAATTGTTTTTTTGGATTATTGTTGAATAATTTATATAAATATCTGAAAATTTCATATTCATTAATGAGATTATGATCTTGTATCAGTACGGGATGATTAAGATCATAGATGATGAATAAATTTATCAGCAACATATTAAAGTATGGAATCTTTAATGAATGGTTGCTAGTACGGTTCACTAAGTAACATGAATGCGTGTGATCTAGATCTGTATCATTGATGTGGATAGACATATTAGTGAAGGTACTCAGGATTGAAACAGATCTACATATGATAGTCGAATTGATGTATATTAAATCTTTATTATAACCGGCACGTTGATAAATATATTAATTCACATCAGTCTACTGGATCTTCTACTGGATCTTTTGATCACTAGTTAATGTTTATTTGTAAAAGCAGGCTAGTGGCTTGTTTTGGAGATTCAATGATATAGATGGCGGGAACATGATCTTACAAGATTTTGAATCCAAAATTTCCTAACGAAATCGTATATTAGTGATTTAAGGGAAAGGAGCGGATTGGGTGCATGGGTGGGGAAAGGGAGTGGGCTGGGTGGGAGGGGTACAAGGGAGGGGCTGAGAGCGGGATGGGTGGAGAGGACTAGGAGGTGAGAAGTTAGAAAGGGGAAGGAGGAGATTGGGCTGGATGGCAGGGGATTAGGCTGGAGAAACAGGCTTTGAGAGGTTGGTGACTATTTTTTATTTATGTTTATTTTTGGGCTATTTATGTTTTTTTTCTTCTTAAGAATTGCCCATTCTTGATAAAAGCCCTAATTTTTTGGGGTTTTTAGGGGTATATACCTTTTTAGAATCTTATTTCACAAAATAGTCAATAATTTTTATTTTTATCATTTTAACCAATAAGGTAAAAAGTCAACAAAAAAAACTTTAGAGTTTTATAATTATAACCCTAAATATATAGAATATTATATATAATTGAAATTAGATATAAATAATGAAAATAATTGTATTATTTTATAAATAAGATGAAGTATTAAATAAGGAAAAGAACCGTAACGGAACTTATAATTAAAAAATTTTAAAAAAGGCTTAGGTTTGCTCATCTAAGTAAAATAGAATATCTAAAAATATGTAGATTTGCTTATTTAAATTTATGTAGAATTACTTATATTTGAATTTACTTAAAACTTTGCTTTACCCAAAAAATGCTTATGGTTAAAAAACTGCTTATTTATCAAAATACAATCACTCGACATTACCCCAATATTTAAGTAATTTTCTTTGCCAATTATTTAATGAAAGAAGATAGAGAGAGAAAGGGAGAGAGATGCTACTTACTCTACTCAATATTTATTTTCAAACTCTTATTTTACCCTAATTTTTTATAAATTATTTAGTGAAAAGGAAAAAGTTTTATCATCTTTTACCTAAGGAAGCAACAATTACCATCATTTACGGGAAAGAGATATAGAGAGAGATAATAATTGTTATTTACTCTTACTTTACATTTAATTTATTAAAAAAACTGCGTTTAGATTTGCTTATTCAAATTGCTATTTACTCTTACTTTTATATTTAATTTTGTTATTAATAAATATATATTTGTCTGAAAATCACAATTAATTCCTCTTAACAATAAGGAATTGATCATCTTTTAAAAAATTCATTTAATGAAAATTATATAAGTAAATATATGATAAAATATTTAGAGACAATACTTTTCATAATAAATTATATAAGTACTTATAGAAATAAAGTAGACTAATAAAATAAAAATTAGATATAAATAATGAAAATACTTACATTAATATTATTCATATTTTATCATATGATATATTTTAAATATAGAATTGTTGGGAGTTATGCCCTCAAAACATTTGTATTGACATTTTGATATGAAATTTAATGAGAATTACATTTTTCATATAATTGTTTTTTTGGATTATTGTTGAATAATTTATATAAATATCTGAAAATTTCATATTCATTAATGAGATTATGATCTTGTATCAGTACGGGATGATTAAGATCATAGATGATGAATAAATTTATCAGCAACATATTAAAGTATGGAATCTGTAATGAATGGTTGCTAGTAAGGTTCACTAAGTAACATGAATGCGTGTGATTTAGATCTGTATTGATGTGGATAGACATATTAGTGAAGGAACTCAGGATTGAAACAGATCTACATATGATCGTCGAATTGATGTATATTAAATCTTTATTATAAACGGCACGTTAATAAATATATTAATTCACATCGGTCTACTGGATCTTTTGATCACTAGTTAATGTTTGTTTGTAAAAACAGGCTAGTGGCTTGTTTTGGAGATTCAGTGATATGGATGGCGAGAACATGATCTTACAAGATTTTGAATCCAAGATTTTCTAACGAATCGTATATTAGTTCCCTTAAGTGTTAATTTTGGAACTGAATGGTTATTGAGCTCAAATTTTTAATAAGATTATATATTAGTCATTCACTAGTGGATAAATGGTACTTAAGGATAAAAGGTAATTAGAATGGTAAAATGATAATTTTGACCAATTCTAATTTACGAACCAATAATGGGATGACACAACTATATGAATTGATTATATCAGTGGACTACATGAGAATACTCTGTAAATACATTCTATATTGACTAAGAGTTCAATTCCATATTTATAGTGGAGTAATAATGGAATTAATAAATAAGATTATTTAATTAAAGAGTTTAATTAATAATTTGATTTATTAGAGTTTAGGATTATAGGTTCATGGTCTCCAAGTCACCTCGTAATCTAGGGTGTAAATATTTCAAGACATGAGAAAAAGGCTAACTTGCAAAAAAATTATTATGGTTTAAATGCATAATTATAAGATAATTATACGTGATTAATTAATTAAGAATTAATTAATTGAATTATTTATATATTTAAATATAATTTTCAGAATTAATATATTTAAATAATTATCGATTATTTTTAAAGTATCGATAAGTAAAACAGAATATCTAATTTGTGAAATTAGATAATTAAATTATTATTAGATAATATTTTGGATCAACAAAATCTGTTATTTGTGAAATAACAGATAATTTAGTTGATATGAGTAATCAGATATGTTAATTTTGAATTAACTGATATCTAAATATATTATCTGATTAAAATAAATATTTAATTTGTAGTAATTATCACGTGTCAATCACTGACTGGGTTCTGAAATTAGCATGGACTACTTTAGTGCCACGTAGCATTACAGTAGTGGGGGTGCAACACTGTAGTGCCGTGAAAACTGCACCACTTAGAGGTGGCAAATGAACCAGTTCAGCCCGTGAAACCATATGAACCGGCCCGTTAAAGCACGGACCAGCCCGACTCGTATATGAACAGAACTGGCTCGTAAGGCCCGACAGGCCTGAACCAGCCCGGCCCGTGGCATTCTCCCTTTATCTAAAAATTTGAAAAATTGCGCATGTATTGGAGCTTGAACATTTAATCTCTCACTTACAAGACACACTCCTTACCTATAGACTCAAATAACTCTTATTGAAATATTGTGTATCTTAAATGAGATTGTTTTGAGATAGAAGTATTTAATTAAATGTAAATTAAAAAAATGATGAGTTCGATTTAATTTCTGAGAATTTAGGAATTTCCCCCGCTGTAGATATTAAAGAACTAACATCATAATTAAATTCATTTTATTCAACATATAAATCAAAATATAAAAATGATGATTGTAATATTAATGATGGTAATAGTTCATCTACACAGTAGTAGGTAGTTCTATGAATATTTTATGATATTTAGAATTTTTATGATTATTATAAATTTTTATTTAAATGAATACTTTATTGGGATGTACTTAATTTATAGTGATACAATTATTTAATTCTGAATAAAATAATTATTTGACTTAGTATGACAAATTTTTCTATTGAGATTCTACAGTAAGAAAGAAAAATAATTAATAGAAAAGTATCATAACTTTCATATAACTTAATGGTAATCCCTACAATTTATCTATTCCCCACCAAGGTCAAACTCTCAACTCTCTTCATTTGCATTTTTTTAAATTACATCACATTAAAGAGAGAGAAAATGGGCTTGTCCGGTTATTTAATCGTGACCGGCCCAACCCGTGATTACATGGGCCGATTCGTCGGTTCATTCTAGACCTCCCTAAAATTTTAGAGGCCCGGCTCGTGAACCACCTGAAAAGGCCCGGGACCGGCCCGCGAACCGCCTGAAAAGGCCCGGGATCGAGCATTGCCTGGTTGGGCCTAGCCCGGTTCCACCTGCTAGCACCATTATATAGCGTGTCCCATTGTACTGGGTAATTTTGAAATTAAAATATTAAATTTTTTATTTTAATTATCCCTAAATATCTAAAACCCCATTATCTAGAATAAAATACAAATTTTATTCGAATGATCCAAATTGATGAATGAGTTGATCAGATCATCAGTTGATCAATCAAATAATTGAGTTGTGAACATAATTGCTCAGAGTGATTTTTTTCTTCTATTAATAATTAATCAAATCTCTAAAAAAATAGTCATCGCGTTCTTTTAGAGAATTATCTCACTAAAGTATTTCTTAGTGAATCTCTAGATCTCATGTGTTGAGAACATCTAGAGACAGAAAATGTGTCTTGTAATATTCTACGTGCCCACACACGTCCTAATGCGTTGAGAATTGACTTGAAATATCTTGGAGTAGATCTCGGAGTCTACTGATCGTTGGAACAGTTTCGTGGGATGGAGAAACGATCAGTTTTGTAAGGACGCTTGATTAAGACTGTAAGAGGTATATGATTCTTAACTTTGCATGTTGTAAATTTAAGTATAAATATATAATGGATCCTGACTGTTTGAAAAAAGTTTTCAATAAAAAGTTTTTTTATTATCGTGGCGTCACCCTTGTTTTTCTTTTTATCGAGAAATATTTATGTTTATTAATTTTTTAACGCCTCCACTGCACATGCGCCGCGTATTCCAACAATAATAACATCTTCTGGATTTTGTATCATAAAAGAAAGTTTTAACTTACATAGTTTGTTATTATTAGTGTTAGTCAATTTTTTTATATATATCATGTACAAATTTTTTTTAATTAGCTGTTTTATGATATTATTAGTCTAATTAAATTTATTTTGCATGGATAAGGAAATCTAAAATTTTTTTACTTGTAAATCAATATATTATTTATTTTAATTAATTAATTTATTTATTATTTAACCATTAATATTAAATGTCTTAGAAAAGGGTAGAATGGGAATTAAAAACTTTTAATGATTAAATGTTATAATGTAGAAAATATATCATAGTAGCGTTATTAAATGATGTAAACTAGATTTTATTTTGGATTAGGACAAAATAAAAAAGTTCTATAAAACATGAATGAGAAAATTAACAAAAATTTATAGAAATGATTTTTTAGCAAAGAAGAAATGTTGAATTAACAATGATAAGTACATAACTAACTAAGTGAATGAAATAGTACTGAAACTTTAGTACTGCGTGACACTTTTCAATTCTCAAAAATTCTTTATTCTCTCTCCTCAAAATATAAATATTATATTTTAAGATAACCGACAACAAAAAACTTGCAAGCATATTGAAAATTCAGTACGTCAAAGATACAATCCTGTACCATATCTCTACAAATAGAATAGTCCATTCATGTAGAATGGTAGAGGTGATAACGTATTACTTTTATTAGAAAAAAAAAAAAGCAATGACCAAACTGCTTGTATCATGAAAACAATTTAAGCTAGAATAATCAATAATGTACCATAACCAGATACAAAATTCTCAGATGATTCATTTGGGCCAATATGCATAAAACAATCTGCTAGCATTAAGTTTACTTTCAAAATGGATAAATATGATGAACAAAAGAGTCTGAATAATAATGTGAGAATGAGTATAGAAATAAGAAAGCAATTACAGAATGAAATTCAATGGAAGATAGGAAGAAATGAAATTGCTAAGCAAATCATAAAGGCAACTGAAAAACGTGCAATGCTGGAAGCATCATTCCCATTGTTTCCATTTGATGGTGTTGAAGCAAATGCTTGTGGTGGCTGAGCTCCTGCAATTCAAAGAAACAGAGGACATCTTTCAAGTGAGCATATCATATCAACTGTTTAAGTTTTTCAAGTGAGCAAGAATTTTAAAGGCTGGTGGCCACATTGTGACTTGTCAGTGATGTTCGTCTCATAAAAAATAAACTGTTCATATATATTCCGACTAAAAAAAGAAAAAACCGGTTTGTTTTTTCTATTTCTATTATGAGCAAACTGAGCCGTTTAGATCTTAGAGTTGTCAAATGTCAGTCCCACGGCCATATTGTAACTTCCCGACACACTAATTTCTTCCAAAACCATTTGAGTTTGGTTAAGTAAACGCAATAGCAAAGAAATAAAGTTTAATAGTCTAATTCGTTCTTTGAATGTTTTTTCCTTTTCAAAAACATGGGAAATGATGACTTTTTATAATTTTTTTAAATAGTAATTCTATAATTTTTATAAAGTTATAAGTAACTAGACGATGTATTAATCATTTAATCATCTATAAATTAAGTAGCCGATAGATAATTACTCGACCCTAAAACATGATTCCTTAAAACATGATTATTTAATAAGTGTTTTAAATTTGTTAAAAATATTTTTCAAAAAAATAGGCATTAAGGTAAACTTGTTTTATGCGGATATTTAATTTAAAAAACAAAATAATTTAATGGAACTTGAAATGCAATACCAGATCTCATTAGATAACAGGAAATACCTGGTGCAACTTCACTTCCTGCTGGCCCTGCTACAGGGAATCCCAAAACTACACACAAAAAACCCTAAGATTCAGTGAAATTTCAATTTCAAATCACAAACAGTTGGGGAAAAAGGAGAGAGAGGATGATTGACCTGCGCAAGCGCTAACAGGAGGAGTGGTAACACTACAAACAGAAGGAAGCTTAAGAGCCTTTTCCACTTCAATGTTAAGCCCTACTTTCTTAGGATCGCTAAGCAGTTCGCAGAGGCAGAGAGGGCTGCTCTCTACTAGTCCGGCCAGCTCCGGACAGCAGGGTTTGTCCGGCACCGTCAAATTGCTTCCTTCTTCAACGTACGACAAACAGTCCGACATATTCAGCAGAGTTGTAAAGCAATCCGTCGACGTCGGTCCTTCAGCCACCGGTCCGGCTGCGAAAGGTGCCGGAGCTGGAACTGGTGCTTGAGCTGAGGCACAGTAAAATGTTGCCAAAATGACGGTGGCTGCTATAACCGTTGTCAGACTGACGGTGGTTCCGGTGGTTGCGATCGCCATTTGTGATCTCTCTCTCTCTCTGTGTATAGAAGAAAACCAAGTAAATGGGGCGGCCAGAATCCAGATTGAGAGAGAGAGTAGTTATAATTAAATAGAAAAGGGGGAATTGTGTGGAGAAAGCCAGAAAGGGGAATTGCTAACTTTGGGTAACCGAAATAATAAATGTACGTAGCTTACCACCTAACACCTATTCAATATTTGATCCTTCTTTCTTTTTGTCTTTGGTTTCTTTTTCCATCCAAGTAATAGTATACACATAAACTAGAATATCATCATTGACTTAGATAAGTTTGTCATAACTTTAAGATGTGAATGTGTATTTATATGTGTTGTTGTGTTTATATGTTGTAGTTGATATGACTTCCACATCAAAAATTATAATAACTGAACTGAACAAGGGTGAGAAACTGAACGGTGATAATTTTGATATTTGGCATCGAAAAGTTCAGTATATTCTCGAGTAACAAGAAATTCTGGAAACCCTTAAAAATAGTATGACTGAACCTGGAGATGGTACTTCTGCTCGACATAAAAGAGATCAATAGGCTTATCGTTTATGGAAATGAAAGAACAACATAGCTCACATTACGTTGTTGAGCAGCATGCAAGATAATCTTATGTGTGAGTTTGAGAAGTTTGAAGTTGCCAAGGAAATGTGGGATGCTCTAAAAGATAAATTTGGTTTGACTTCAGCAACAAGACTGAGACAACTCAAGATCAATTTTGACACCTATGTGAAGCGTCAGCATCACACAATGAAACAACATTTGAGAGAGATGTCAAACATGATCAGAGAGTTAAAGAGTGTTGGGCATGCACTAACTAATGAACAACAAGTTCAAGTTGTCATTCGGTACCTCCCTCAAAATTGCGAACACATGAAGGTGAACATGATGTACAATGAAAATATAAAAACTTTTAATGATATTGCTCGTCATGTGGAATTAGAAGCTGAGCGCTTAGAAGCTGCTAAAACTTCTACTCAAGCTTATGTTGCTGAAATAAGTTCCCTAAATAGAGGTATGAAGAGAAAGGGAAATTATAAATTTTTCAATAAAGGAAAGAAAAGAAAAGGTGCAAACCCACATCCCAAAGACAAGAAACCTGAGATCAGCCATCATATGAGAGGCAAACGTGATGGTAAAAGGAAGAACAAGAGTGAGATGAAATGCTATAACTGTGGCATTTTGGATCACTTTGCGCGTGAATGCATTGCGTCTCCCAGTGAACCCAAGAAAGATAAGGTACTTTCTAATATCACTTCTCATCGTTGTTATGTTTATAGTAGTGTGTTACTGAATCTTATCATGTATGGGCCGTAGATTCAGGAGCAACCGACCATGTAGTTAGAGAAAGGGAAGCATTTATAGAGTATCGTCGAGTCCCAGTGGGAGCAAGATGGATCTATGTAGGAAACAATTTTAGAGTAGAAGTTCAAAGAATTGACACTTACAAGCTTGAGTTGCGTGGTGGTAAGACGTTATTCCTGCATGATGTCCTTTATGCTCCTGAGATTATGCGAAACTTAGTCTCTGTAATTGTTCTCCTAGGTTTAGGTTTCAATATTAATTTTCATTCAGGTGGTGCAAAATTCTATTTAGTTAATAAGTACTATAGATCTGGTTATTTTTCGGATGGTTTTATTATTCTAGACACTAAACATAACAATGCTAGTAATGACCCTTGTTTTTTTAATAGCATCGTCTAGTAATAATATGATTGATGCTAATATATGACATGCTAGATTATGTCATATAAGGCAAGACAGAATGAACATTCTTGCAAAAGAAGGTCTATTAGGCTCATTTGTAAAGATAGAGTTGTCTATATGTGTGCATTGTCTTGCCGGAAAAATAATTAGAAAATAATTTGGAAAGACAAAAAGAGCTGATTATCCATTGTAATTAATTTGTTCTGATTATCCATTTTATTGATGATTTCACGCATTTTGGTTATGTCTATTTAATCACCCATAAATCTGAAGTATTGGACTGCTTCAAACGATTTATGAATTTGGTGTAGAATCAAATAGACAAAAGGATAAAAGCATTAAGAACATATCGAGGCCATGAATATATTTCTGACCAATTCAAAGAATTATGTGATGAAAATGGTATATCTAGACAATTAACTATTCCTGGAACTCCATAACAAAATGATGTTGCAGAAAGAAGGAATATACACATTTAGATATGGTAAGGTCTATGATGGCACAAGTGAGCTTACTCATTTCATATTGGGGGAGATGTGTTGCTTACTGCTACATATCTACTTAACCATGTACCATCCATATCAGTAATTTCCACCCCATATGAACTTTGGACGGGCGGGAAACCCAATTTAAGTAATATGCGACCTTGGGGATCTGCAGCTTATGTTCACAATTCTTCTCATAAGCATGGTAAACTTGGACCGAAAGGTAAGAATACCATTTTTATAGATATGATGAACACTCACAAAGATACATGTTCACTGGTGAACAAATTGATGGAAGTTTTACTAAATTTGAATCAAGAGATGCCACATTTTTAGAGAATGAATTTTCTAGCAAAAGAGAAGCTAGTCAAGATCTGAGCCTCTATGAGATAGAATATCTTGACACTAATGTTATTACGGATCAGAAAATTGAATTGAATGAGAATGTGTCTCATCTTCTTGATCTAAGTGGGAGTAACATTTTGACCGATGATACAAATCTGCAAGAAGATAATGTACGGAGAAGTACTCATAAAATTATTCCTCGCCGACATTTTGAAATCAAGGGAGAAGCTTTTATGATTGCTCCACATGATGAACATGAGCCGAAAACTGTACGAGAGGCTCTTTCATCAGCTATAAAAAATTATTGGTTAAAGACGATGGAAGAAGAAATGGAGTCAATGAGAACAAACCATGTCTGGGACTTGGTTAATCTTCCACCAGGGTGTAAAGTTATTGGGAACAATGTATTCTCAAAATTAAACGCAAGGAAGAAGGATCTATAGGAAGATATAATGCAAGTTTGGTAGCTAAAGGTTACACTCAACAAGAACGAATAAACTATGAGAAAACTTTTTTACCTGTTGTTAGGTTAGCCTCTATACGTCTAATTTTAGTTATTGTTGCCCAGATGGATTTGGAATTACACCAGATGGACGTAAAAATTGCTTTCCTGAATGGGGAACCAGATGAAGAAATTTACATGCAACAGCCTGAGAACTTTGTTGCAAAAGGCCAAAATCGCAAAGTATGCAAGCTCCTAAGATCAATATATGGCCTCAAACAATCATCTAGACAATGGTATCTTAGGTTTTAGAGCCATAACCTCTTATGGTTTTATGATGATCGATGAAGATCATTGTGTTTACGACATATGAAGAGTAATTTTGTAATTTTATTATTGTATGTAGATGATATCATTTTGGCTGGGATGATAAAACATTTGTCATTACCATTAAATAATGGTTGTCTTCTCATTTTGAGATGAATAACATGGGTCAAGCAACATTTATACTGGGTGTGAAGATATATCGAGATCGTTCAAAAAGACTTCTTGCTATGTCGCAATAATCATATATTAAGGAAATACTCAAATGATTCAATATGCAAGATTGCAAACTCATCGACACTCTAGAAGAAAAAGAGAGCATTGCCAGAGTAAAATCCTTAGTAAAAAAATGTGTCCTAAGACTCCAGAAGAAAAAGAGAGCATTGCCAGAATCCCATATTCTAATCCCATTGGAAGGTTGATGTATGTTATGTTATGTACACGCCATGATATTTGTTATATCGTTAGTTTAGTCATCCGTTATCAATCAAATTTTGGACAAGCTCATTGGAAAGTTGTTAAGAGGATTTTGAGGTACCTTAAAGATACTACAGACTTATGTTTATGCTATCGAGGAAACAATTTGTATCTAGTGGGTTACTCAGATGCTGATTGGGGTGGTGACCCTGACGAACGCAAATTAACGTCTGGATATGCTTTCTTGCTAAGAAATGGTGCCATATCTTGGAGTAGCAAGAAACAGACATGCATTGCGTTATCAATTATGGAAGTGGAATTTATAGCATGTTCGGCTGCAGTACAAGAGGCAATTTGGCTTAGAAAGTTTATGCAACATTTACAAGTTGTTTCTAGTACATTGGAACCAATGACTTTATTTTGTGATAGTCAAGCAGCCATCGCTTATACTAAAGATCTGAAGTATCATGGAAAAATGAAACATATAGACACCAAGTATAATTTTGTACGAGATATTATAACGTCGAAGGAAATAGTGATACAATATATCTCTACACATCGAAAAATGGTTGATCCTTTGAAAAAGTCAATCCCTAGAGATATTTTTCTAAGCCATGTAGAATCTCTAGGATTGTACAGATTGTAATATGATGTGTAATTTTATGTACATTTTGTATCAATGTTCTTAATTAATGAACTTGATGTTGTTCATTATTTTATTTATTTGTAGCATAAAGCACATATATCATGTTTGGATAAAATGAAAATGTATGTCACCGGGCATAGACCATTTTACTCATACAAGCGGTCAAGATGAGACATTGTATGCATAAAATATTTGGAATACGTGAACAAAGCGTACTTTAATTATGTTGTCTCCTTGACAAGAGGTCAAGATAAGGTCCAAATATTAATTTATGAATCGATATGATTCCCACGATCATGTAGACTGGATGGTGGACGAGATGCGAGAACTTATTGTAGGCGATATGATGAGCAAGCTTGTAAGATCTCGAGCTAGGCGCGAGAAATATTTTAGTATCTGTGACTCAGCTAAGATCTTTATAGTGGTTCAATATAAGTTATAATAGACATATACTCTTTCTATGAAGAGATAACCACTATCGCATGTGATCATACTACATGTATCTTTTTACAACTAAATAAGGAAAATGTGAGATAGAATCCCTGATCTCATATTGTATGAGTCCTTGAGGTACTTTGAAATCTCATTTTGTGCCCTATGTGACCTTCGACTATGTGAAGTGACACATAAATGTTGCTACTTTAGCATGTTACATATGGTTATGGTAATTCGACCTAATGGAACATGTCTAGGAAAGCAATTTATTTGAAGCTAATCTATATATGTAGGGAAGGAAGATGCTTTTTGTCTACATCTAAAGTGTGCACCGGTCAACCAATTATGTCGCCCCGTAGTGGCTAGTACATGATTGTGAATTAAGTCAAGCATTTCTCTTTGAGGGATTAGATATGTTTGAACTGATGTAACAAATACATCTGAGGCATAGCGAGACAAGTAGACAGTCTTCAATTTTGAGGCTGCCATGTTATCCCTAACAGGTTCATAGCAACTAGCTCTTATATGTGCTCGCGGGTCGCATGATCCATTTGTCCATATGAATTTATTCGTATGTGAATGTTTAATTGTTTGTAATTAAATTTGTTTTATCCCATCATGTGTGAGTGGGAGATGTTAGAAAACTCGGATCAGGACGTCCATGATGGGTCGACCCGACCCGGTTTTGACAAGGAATAATTGGTAGTTTTTCATGTGAAAAACTACCAATGGTGGTTAATATAAAAAAAACTACCATTAACTTCTATGGAAGAAGAAATTAATTTTTTATTTTAGAGAAGGAAAATTCGGACCTACTACATAATCAAAGAAAACATCATTCCTCCAACAACAAAATCAAGATTTCACATATAAAATTAAGGGTTCTTGGGTTGTGGAACAAGTGGAGAGTTTATTTTCATGATTTCCTATAAGATCCGGCACGTAATTCATCATTTCAATCTATTCCGCGGCGTAATCAAGTAAGTGTTCTTGACTCAATTATTTTCTACAATATTTATTGAAAGGATGACATCACAACCTCCTAAGAATGAAGGCAATACAATAAGGACACATGTCAAGGCAGGAGGAACACATGTCAAAGATGGAAGCTTGCCAAGCAAGTGTGAGGGAGTGACTTAACCAGATTAACAGTAAACCATTATTGTCATACTGTTATCGAGCTAACTGGCTCAATTCAATTAGTCTCCCCTTCTCTATCTGTTAATCACTCAACCTTCTTGTAACTAATTCATAACTCTTTCTTGTATTCTTAGCTTCGTGTATAAAATCTAATCAATGGAACAAGCCTTAGTAATGCTTGATAAACTCAGTGCTTCTTGAATGTTAGATTCTTCTTCTTCGATCCTCTTTGTTATCTAGCTCAGTTTTGTCTAAGTTCTTCTACCTATTTGATGTTATGTCATGGTATCAGAGCCATAGAGACTTGTGTCAATGTCTAATCAAGAAGAAGCAAGCACTGAAACAAGTGATGGTGGTAACAACAACACTGCCAACAGTTCATCTTCAAGCATCAACAATATTTTCAATAATATGCTTAGCAGTTCACTTTCTATAAAACTAAGCAAGTCCTTCCTTCCATTATTGGGCATGGAATGGATGACATTGTTCTTGGTTTTACCAAGAAACCAGAGAAGACATTCACAAATGAAAGTGACAATCCAGAATTCAGCATTTGGTTAAGAAAATACCAATTGTTACTGAGTTGGCTTAGGGCATCAATGGCTGAGAGTATTTTGGGGACAGTTGCTCAATACAGTACCTCAACTGAGGTATGAAATTCTTTGGAGATGAGTTTTACAAGCCAGTCTAGAGCAAGAGTAATGCAACTTAAAAAGAGTCTGCAAACAGAAAGCAAAGGTAACACAACAATTTCTAATTTTGTGAGAAAATGAGGAGATTAGTAAATACCCTTGCAGCTGCTGGAGTTCCTGTTTCAGAACAAGATATTATGCTCAATATTTTGAATGGTTTGGGACTTGAGTATGACCCCGTAGTGATCAATATATCTTCAAGGACAGATGATATTTCAATTGAAGAGATGCAATCCTTATTAATGTGTCATGAGAATAGATTAGAGAGACCTAGTTTTAACAGAGACTATAGTCAAAATGAGTGCCAATTTGACAACTAACATAAATTTTAGCAACAAGAAAGGTTCTTTTGGGAACCAACAGAATTTTAATAGCAATTTTGAAGGATATGACTCACATGGAAGTTCTCATAATTTTTTTAACAGAGGAGGAAATCCAAATTATAGAGGAGGCTTCCATGAAAGAAGAGGAGGAGGCTTCCATAGAAAAGGTGGTAGAGTAATTTATCAAGTTTGTGGTAAGATGAGTCATTCTGCTAGCATTTTTTACTATAGATATAAGAAAGGCTCCCAAGGAGGCTTTAAGTTAGCCAATGGTGGTAAAAAGATTCAACCATTGCTGGTAAAAAGATTCAGCCAAGGGAACTCTGACAATCCTGTTGCATTCATGATGTCTACTGCAACTTTTGTTGTTTCACCTGATTCCATATACGATCAGGCTGTTGGAATATATCCATAAAGTAGTGTGTAATAACTATTTATTTGTATTTAGCTATTTCTCATATATTTGTATTACTGAATTTTTTATGAATAAATTGAAAGTTTTATTTCAAATTAAAGTGTGTTTATAAATTACTCAAGTCCTAAAATTATTGTCAATAAAAGAAGAGTGAAGACATAAGCGTCTCCAGACGAACTCTTCTAAAATAATTCAGAACGATATTCACAGTCTTAGAATCGACTGGGCAATTGAATCTAATTATGACTGTTAGATTGAACCGTTGGATGTCAGTCTTGGGGCATAAGAGTGGACACTCAAATGGTTAACGTAGACATGTTATAAACATGTTGAATAGACCGGTAACAAATTAGTTTAAAGCCCAAAACCGTTTACCTAGCTCAAAATCTAATTGTTACACCTTAAGGGTATTTTCATAATTACATTAATTCTGAGGTGAATACGTAACCTGACTTGGTTAGTTGTAATCTTTAATATGTCAAATGAGTGAGTTCGAATTGGCAGACAATTCATCTGCTGTTGGGATTATAATTTAATTAAATAGGAGTTGCGTGATTCACAGATATGAAAATTCGTGATTGGATTACGAAAATAATAATATCTCCTTATGCTTTATTGGTGGGTGTGTGAATAAATTAACTTGACCAAGTATTCAGTGAAATGAGTCATTGAATAAGACTTGTGAATTGTACGAGACAATTCACTATAATGTCTTTCTTATTCACAGTCAATAAAGGAGTTAAGAAAATAATAACAAATGGGGTAAAATGATAATTTTACATTCCAATCTTGTTACTGATATCCACGATGGGTATTATGTTAAAATATTCTGTGGACCGTGAAAATTAATAGAGTTTATTTACACCAATAGAAAATGAGAGAGAGTAAGCTAGCGGGCGAGAGAGAGAGAGTGTGAGTGAGAGAGAGATAGAGAGTTGATTCGACATCGAACTTATAGTTGAGTCGTACGATGTCGAGATTAAATAGGTTGAGAATTTATGGAGATAAATTCATCGGCTATTTGAATTCTAAGCTTTTTTCATGTGAGTCCATTCGATCTCAGAAATAGCTCAGAGAACATGAATAGAAAAACGAATTAAGTTGGACCAAAATTTATTTTAGTGTCAAGGAATATTTTCTACACCTATATGTGACAGATGATGTCACTTGAGTTGGTAAGTGTAATTATTTTATTTAATTAAGTATTTATTATTTCTTAATTATTAGATAATTAGTTAAATAAAATAAATTAATTAATCAATTGATAATGATCAATTATATTTATCAATTGGATTGATGAATTTCGATAAAACTAAAACTCTAGAAGATCAATTAATTTTTGGCAATAATAGATGATTAAGAGAATTTTCAAAAATTTCTATAATATATGGGTATATTTGTAAATACTGAAAATTACCTTTTGATAAATATCTAATAGCAATTTGATTACAAATAGATAACGAGTATTAGATACAATTATTGTTATCAACGCAAAAAAGGGAAAAATGTTTTCTCCTCTCACTACTATTGCCGTCAAAATTAATCTGAAGAAGGAAGATTTGATTTTTCTTCTTCAATTGTTTTGAGAGCACACACTCAAATTTCTACGTAAAATTCTTCTGGGATATATTTATAAAATTTATGGTTGATTGTTGGTTGTCTAATTCAGAAATCATTCGTGGAAGATCAGGTTCATGATTTTGATCTTAAAGCTTGAAGAACACGAAGAATGTTCGAGGAATTTTACCAGTTCAGAAATTCTCCGATAAAGAGTAAAGGTGAAAATTTGTTTTCTCTTAATCTATTCATTTTAATATCATATATGCATGATCAAACTAAAATTATTTAATATGATTAAATGAGTTAAATCAATTTTTTTATATTCCGTCCACGAACCGTCCGTGGTTCAAATCTATTTTTTTATTTTTAAAACTGATCGATCCTAGCAATTGATATCAAAGCGTAGGTTTAAGAATATGCATATAGATAATTAAAATGAATGTATCGTGAATTTTATGGATATTTCCATATGTTTGTATGGTATATTCAAAATTGTTTTGAATATATTTTGTGATTAGATCCCGAACTATTGGCTCTAGGCGTTTTTTATTTAGAATTGATGTATGCCGAATTTGAGGCACATGAATTTATGTAATTTAATTATTGTAATTGTTGTAAATTCATCGTCGCCAGATTTCACTCGAAACCACCGCCGAGAAGTCGCTGGACAGTGAGCGAGAAGATGCCGGAAACTTTACAGTTCACCGTGGTACTGTTCACGCCGGTACTGTTCACCACTTGCTGCCACTTGCTGCCACTCGCTGCCGCTGGCCACCGCTCGCTGTTGCTGTCATATGTTGTCCCTTACATGGTATAGTCCTAATCCGATTAGGAAACCTACAAGTTTTAGAAACCCATGATTTAAGAAAACCTAGGGCTTTTGAAATTTAAATTTTGAAATATGATTTCAAAATCAATTTTAGTCCCTTATTTAATTTGGTAAATTTTTCAACACTTGTATAATTGTAATTTTTTAAATATAAATCAATTTACCAATTACTTGGTAATTTGTTTATCATAGTAAAAATATGTTAAAAAATTAAAAAATTTAAATTGAAAATTATTTTAAAAAATGGGACTAATATTTTGTAAAGTGTTACAAAATGGTGGGACAACATGGAGACGAATGAGCAAATTGCAGATGCCATAGAGATTAGTTCATAAATTAATTTATAGTTTATGTATTATTCTTTTATGGGTTGTAATTAGAAATGAGTCGATAGAGAGATTAAAATTAAACATATGATTTAATTTTAATCGTGCATCATCATATAACATGCCATATAGATTAAGGATATGTCAATATCAAATTGCCATGTAGCATGTACATGCATCATTGTAGATTAATCTATAATGGTTATTATTTAATTACAATACGGAATTTATAATGATTAGGATTTAAAATTAATAAAGGATTTATAAATTTCATCACGGTTTTAAAAGTTGTGGTTTTTTGAAAAACAACCAAAAATCCATTTTTTTTCAAACACTAAGTGGGAGGGTCGTTTATGTTGAAACGTTCTTAATGTCTCCAACGTAAACTTGATCGTGCCACGAGGAAGGGTTAGAACCGCCCACAACGTCCTCACTAGAATGTCAGACTTTGGAATCGTGTCGCTTTGAGTCATCGAGTTGCTTCAGAAGCTAAGACTTCTAAATGGTGTGGTAGGGCAGGGATGTCCCATAGACGGGCTGTTAGTCCATAGCAAACCTTTAAGAGTCAATGCGTTGGTTAAACACTTAGACTGAAGTACATTGGAATCCCCCCATAGGGGCTAGTCAATGTAGTTAAGGTGACCAAAATCATTGTTGATTGGTCAAGCTAGATGTGGAGACATTTGAGCGTTAACCAAACGAGATGAGTCTCGATGAGATAGGAGATAGTTTGGACTTCATCTCTTGATGAAACAAGCTATCATTTTTATCGTAACATCATGGAGGAAATATTTTTTTAATGAATTTTAAAATATTTAGTAGTTGCATCATGCATCATACTTTCCTAAATAATTGAGCATTTAGTTACACCGATTTATTTATTCTTTTCAGTAAGCATGTCGCTATCACATCTCTCAACTATTCTTAATGCGAACAAATTCAATGGTGAAAATTATATGGATTCAAAATGAAATCTTGATATCGTACTGAAGGTAGAAAAGCACAAGTTTGTGCTCACTACCTCTTGTCCTCTTGAGCCTATTGCTGAATCGACTTAAGAGGAAAATGATGCTTATGCTTCTTGGCTGCATTCTGATGAGATCGCCAGATGTTACATCTTAGCATATATGAGCAATGTGTTACAACAGCAGCATCAAAACTTTGAGACCGCCGCTGATATGATGTTAAACATCACCGAAATGTTCGGGGATCAGGGTCGTCAAGCCAGACAGACATTTGTGTGTAACTTCATGAACTGCAGGATAGAACTTGGAACTTCTGTCACAGAATATACGATGTTGATCATAAGTTATCTGAATGAGATAGAGATCATGGGTGCTGAGGTCGATGGCGAGACTCAAGTGAATATGATCCTGGAGACTTTGCCTAGTACCTTTGAGAACTTCAAGCTTAATTATTCGATGAATAAGCTGAACTACTCACTTTTTGATCTCATGAAGGAGCTGCAAGCTGCTGAGACCCTATTTGTAAAGGGCAAGAGGAAATATGGAGATGCTAACTTTACTGAAAGTAGACCTTCCACCTCTAGCTCTAAGAAGAAACAGAGAAGGGGTCCAAGAAAAGCGATGAAACAGAAGTTGAGAGCTGCCAAAGGCAAAAGCACCGCGAGAGTAGACAAGTCGAAAGACAAGTGTCATCACTGTGGAGCTTCTGGTCATTGAAAATGTAAGTGCCCAGAGTATCTCAAAGGGTTGAGATCTAAATGTATAGTAATGGTTACTAAAGCATGTTATGTTGCTGACTCTACTTTTTCTTAGATTGTAGACTCTGCAGCTACTAACTACATCTGTTGCTTCCTGCAGGGGTTCAGGTAAATCAGAAAGCTTGATGAGGGAGAGTTCAGATTCTGTTGGGGGAATGAAGCACTAGTATCAGCCGCATCAGTAGAAACTTTTAAATTATGTTTTGAGAAACATTTAATTATTTTACATGATGTTTATCATGTCCCGACTTTTGGGAAAATTTTGATTTATATTGGTGCATTAATTGAGCAATTTGATCTAAACTTCATTAATAAAGATGTTGGTATTTTTAGAAATGAATGCATAATTACTATTGCACGAATGATTAATAAATTGTATCATGTAAAACCAGTAGTGCCCATGATTTATGACACTAAAGTGAATATCGATTTACATAGGAATAGTAAAAGGTTGAACTATGACTCAACCGATCTAACATATCTGTGACGCTTACGTTTTAGACATATTAGCCTAGACAGGGTTATAAGACTTGTGAAGGATGGTCCTTTATAATCTATAAGTGTGGGTTCACTACCCTCATGTGAATCTTGTATAGAAGGCAAAATGACCAATATATATTTTTCATCAAAAGGTGAAAGAGTCACTCAATGCCTTAAACTCATACATAGTGATGTATGTGGACGATTGAATATTCAAGCAAGAGGAGGTTATGAATACTTCATAACCTTCACTAACAACTATTCATATTTTGGTCATGTTTATCTAATGTATCAAAAGTATAAAACCTTTACAAAGTTCAAAGAATATAAGGCCTTGGTTGAAAAGTAATTAGAAAAACAAATCAAAACACTACGATCTGATGGTGGTGGAGAGTAATTGCTAGGAGAGTTCGAGGACTTTCTTAAGGAATAAGGTACTCATTCTCAGCTTACAGCACTTGGTACGTCACAATAAAATGATGTGTCAGAGAGAAGGAATCGAACTCTTATAGATAAGGTTAGATCCATGATGTGTTACTCATCTCTCCCAGATTCGTTCTAGGGATATGTCTTTCTAACAGTGGCATATATTCTGAACTGAGTTTTGTCAAAGATGGTGCCTGGTGCACCATATGAAAGATGGTATGGGAGAAAGTTATTCGTTCACCATTTTAGAATATGGGGTTGCCCAGCACATGTTCTAAGACCGAAGACAGGCAAGTTAGCCAGTCGTTCAGAATTGTGCATATTTGTAGGATATCCTATGGGAACGAAGGTATATATCTTATACATTACGACTGACAAGAAAACATTCGTTAGCTTGAATGCTCATTTTCTTAAAGAATATTTATATTAAAAGTGTACAACTGAGAAGCACAGTTATGCTAGAGGAGTTATTGAGTGGGAGAACACCGACTCCCAATCAAAAATTATTTTTGATTCAATAATGGAAGAGCCACGACATGAGCTAGAGACTATGGAGCCACGACGTAGTGGGAAAGTTGTGAGACAACCTGAAAAGGTACATGTCCTATGGAGAAGCTTTGACAATTGTCTCAGACAAGGACCTAGATGAACCAATCTCTTACTTGGAGGCCATGGCTGGTCCTGAAGCAAACTTATGGTAGGAAGACATCAACGTTAAGATACATTTGATGTACTCGAACGAAGTCTAAAACTTGTAGATCCTCCTAAATAGATCAAACATGTAGGATGTAAATGGATCTATAAGAAGAAAAGAGTCTTGGATGGGAATGTAGAGACATATAAAGCTAGGCTAGTAGCCAAGGGCTACACCCAAAAGGAAGGTATGAACTACGAGGATACCTTCTCATCGGTAGCCATACTTAAATCCATCTAAATCCTTTTGTCCATTGTTGATTCCCTTGATTATGAAATCTAGAAAATGGAGGTCAAGACAGCCTTTTTGAATGACAACCTTGAATAGCGCATTTCTATGGCTCAACCAGACGGGTTTATGGAGAAATGCCAAGAGGGTAAAGTTTATGAACTGTAGAAGTCCATTTATGGACTTAAGCAAGCATCACGGTTGGAGAATATTAGATTCGATGAAACTATTAAGAACTATGGTTTTGAACAGTTGCTGGACGAACCCTATGTGTATAAGTTGATACACGAAGGGAATGTGATTTTTCTAGTCTTGTACGTAGATGATATTCTACTCATTGGAAATGATGTAGGAAAATTGTCTGATTTCAAGTTTTTTCTTGCAAAGCTATTTGACATGAATGATTTTGGAGAAGCTGCATTTGTCTTAGGTATTCAGATCTTTCGAGATCGGAAGAACATACAATTGACACTTTTTAAGCATCTTATATTGATAAGGTGTTGGATCGCTTCAGTATGCAAAACTCCAAGAATGGATTTTTTCCCTTTAGGCATGGAGTCAGCCTCTCCAAGGTGCACTCTCTCAAGACTCCTCAAGAAGAGGAAGACATAAGAAGGATACCCTATGCCTCAACCGTAGGAAGCCTCATGTACATGATATTTTGGACTAGACCTGATATTTGCTATGCCGTGGGCGTAGTAAATCATTTCCAATCTAATCCTAGAATCGAGCATTGTAATGTCGTCAAGCATATCCTTAAGTATCTTAGGAGAACAAGTAATTACATGCTTGTGTATTCAGGTATTGACTTGAATATGACGTGGTATACAGATTCTGATTTTCAAGCTGATAAGGACTCTATGAGGTCCACTTCATGATCGGTGTTCATCCTTAATGGTTGAGCAGTTGTATGGAGAAGTATCAAACAATCTTGCATTGTTGATTCTATCATGGAAGCTGAATATGTGGCAGCTTGTGAAGCTGCAAACTGTATGGCTTAAAAAGTTCTTGAAGACTCTGAAAATTGTTCCAGACGCAAACAAGCCCATGACACTTTATTGTGATATCAGTGGGGCTGTAGCGAATTCTAAGAAACCTATAAGTCATAAGAGATCCAAACACCTAGAACGTAAGTATCACCTGATTAGAGAAATTGTTCAGTGTGGAGACGTTGTGCTTACACATATTTTGACGGTCAACAACCTGACAGATCCATTCACGAAGACTTTAAGCAGTAAAGTTTTGTATGGTCATCTGGAGAGGTTAGGGATAAGAGATTGTACACGACTACTTTAGTCCAAATGGGAGATTGGATATGTCCATAAAGTAGCTTGTAATAAGTATTTATTTATATTTAGTTATTTTTTAGACAATTATATTACTAAATTTTTTATGAATAAATTAAAACTTTTATTTTAAATTAAAGAATGTTTATAAATTACTCAAGTCCTGGAACTATTATCAATAAAAGAAGAGTGAAGACAAAAGCATCTCCAGACGAACTCTTCTGAAATAGTTCAAAATGATATTCGCAGTCTTAGATCGACTAAGCAATCGAATTTGATTACGACTGTTAGGTTGAACCATTGGATGTCAGTCTTGGAGCATAAGAGTGGAGACTCAAATGGTTAACCTAGACATGTTATGAACATGTTGAATAGACCGGTAACAAATTAGTTTAGAGCCCAAAACTATTTACCTAGCTCTAAATCTAATTGTTACACCTTAAGGGTATTTTCGTGATTACCTCAATCCTGAGGTGAATATATAACTTGACTTGGTTAGTTGTAATCTTTGATATGTCAAATGAGTGAGTTCGAATTGGTGGGCAATACCACGTCTGTTGGGATTTTAAATTTAATTAAGTAGGAGTTGCGTGATTCAGAGATATAAAAATTCATGGTTGGATTACAAAAGTAACAATTCACTAGAAAGAGAATTGTGAATTGTACTAGACAATTCACTATAATGTTTTTCTTATTCACGGTCAATAAATGAGTTAAGAAAATAATAACAAGAAGAGTAAAATGATAATTTTACATTTTGCTCGTGTTACTGATATTCATGATGGGTGTTATGTTAAAATATTATGTGGACCGTGAAAATAAATAAAACTTATTTACACCAACAGAAAATGTAACGTGCATGAATCGATAGTTGATTCACCAGAACATATAGTGGAGTCGTACGATGTCAGGATTAAATTGGTAAAGAATTTATGATGATAAATTCACGAGGTATTTGAATCCTAACCCTTGTTCATGTGGGTCCATTCGATCTCAGAAATAGCTCAAAGAACAGGAATAAAAAAATGAACTAAATTGGACCAAAATGTGTTTTGGTGCCAATACATATTTTCTACACCTATATGTGATAGGTGATGTCACTTAAGTTAGTTAAGCATAATTATTATATTGAATTAATTATTTATTATTTTCTAATTATTAAATCATTAGTTAAATAAAATTAATTAATTAATTGATAATGATCAATTATATTTATCAATTGAAATTATGAATTTTGATACAACGAAAACTCTAGGAGATCATATAATTTTCGACAATAATAGATAATTAGGGAAATTTTTGATAATTAGGGAAATTTTTGAAAATTTTGTAATGTCGGCTGAACTTTCAAGTAAAGGGCCTCTAGGCTGAACTTATAGTAGGTGAAGGTCGGAAAGGACTTGACTTAGATAAGTCAAGGTAGGAGAGACGGCTTGCATCAGAGTTGGCGTGGATAAGGCTTATGTGTAGCATAAGGGTTGGCTATCGAAAAAGAATATAGGTATATTTGTAAATACCAAAAATTACCTTTTGATAAATATCTAATAACAATTTGATTGCAAATAGATAAGGAGTATTAGATACAGTTGTTGTTATCAACACACACAAAAAAGAGAAAAACATTTCCTCTTCTCACTATTGTTGCCGCCGAAATTAATGTGAAGAATGAAGATTTGATTTTTCTTATTCAATCGTTTTTAGAGTCCACACTCAAATTCCTACGTAAAATTCTTCTGAGATATATTTCTGAAATTAGCGGGTGATTTTTGATGGACTAATTCAGAAATCATTCGTGGAAGATCAAGTTCATGATATTGATCTTAAAACTTGAAGAACACGAAGAACGCTCGAGTGAGTTTCACCAGTTCAAAAATTCTCCGATACAAAGTAAAGGTGAAAATTTATTTTCCCTTAATCTATTCGTTTTAATATCATATATGCATGATCAAACTAAAATTGGTTTTAAATGATTTAATATGATTAAATAAGTTAAATAAAAAAAATTAATATTCCACCCATGAACTGTTCGTGGTTCAAATCTTTTTTTTTTTTAAAATTGACCGATCCTAGCACAGGCTTGGTACATAGACAGTGCTACCACCAATCATGTAACCTCAGATCTAGGCAACCTTAGCTTAGCTTAAGAATACTCAGGCCAGGAAAAACTTGCAGTTGATAATGGTAAGTGCCTTCGCATCTCTCATATATATTCAGCTCTTCTCCCTTCCAATTTTTCCCCTTAAAACTAAACTCTTCACTTAGAGTTCCAGAAATAAAAAAGAACCTATAAGTATTTCAAAACTAACTCTTGATAATGATATAGCTGTTGAGTTTGATACTAATTTTTGTTTTGTTAAGGACAAGGTCGAGGGAACAATAATTTTGGAAGGAATTCTTAACGATGGCTTGTACACGCTGGTGTACCCCAATCAGAAAGATCCATTAGCTTAATTGTTAAATATGTTTTACCTTTACAAAATTAATTTTGTAACAAGTTATTTTTTGGTTTTGAGATTGATAAGCCTGTCTCTGTAAGAAATTCATCTATTTGTCTGTACAAAAGTCCTTTACACTCTCTTAATAAGAAAACCAATGATTCTGAGTATATATGTATGTCTCTTGCAAATTCTGGCATTTACCTTTGAATACTTCATCTGCTTACTCTACAGAATTACAAAACTTAAAAACATGTCATTCATGTGTTTCAATATCTAATATCTGGCATAGGATAATGGGTCACCTTGTGTGTCTCTTGATAAGAAAACTGATGATTTTGAGTATATATGTGTGTCTCTTGTAAATTCTGGCATCATACCTTTGAATACTTTATCTGCTTACTCTACAGAATTACAAAACTCAAAAGCATGTCATTCACATGTTTCAATATCATAAGAGAATGGGTCACCATGCACAAAACATCTTGAATATGGTTCTAAAAGTCTTGTAACATTATATCTGAACAAAAATCACGTTTTTGCATAGCCTGCCAAAAGGGAAAATGCCACACTATGCCCTTTAAAAACTTTGAATCTGTTTCTTTTCAACTTTTAGAATTAGTGTTTACTGGTCTATAGGGACCTACCTTAGTAACTTCTAGAGAAGGATTCAAATACTATATATCATTCTTAGATGGCTTCAGTAGGTTTACATGGATATTTCCCTAAAAGTTGAAGTCTGAAGCCATACATGTGTTCAAAATTTTTAGATTATTTGTTGAAAAACAATTTGATAGACCTATCAAAAGTCTACAATCAGACTAGGGTGGATAGTTTAGGATTTTGTTAATGAACTTCAAAAACATGGAATAGGTTTTAGACACCCATGTACTCATATGCATGAACAAAATGATAAAATTGAGAGGCATGGGCATATTGTAAAGACTGGACTCACACGTTTTGCTCAAGTTAATCTACCTTTGAGATTTTTGTGGGATGCTTTCCAAACCTCAGTGTTTCTAATAAATAAGACTGCCAACCAAAGTTCTAAACCTTACCACACCCTATCAAAAGCTGTTTCATAGGTTACCTGACTATAGCAACTTAAAAATCTCTAGTTGTGCATGTTTCCCACATTTTAGGCCATATAACAGACATAAGTTTAAGTTTCATTCTGAACTGTGCATTTTCATTTGTTATTCTCCTAATCGTAAGGGTTTCAAGTGTCTACGCCCCTCTGAAAAAGTCTATATTTCAAGAAATGTAGTCTTTAATGAAAATCTATTTCCTTATGCCCTAATTTAGAATCAAAATCAGTGTAAAAACCAGCAAAATGTTGATGTCAATGATCATGTTCCAACTTTTTCTTCTATTTTTAAGCCTAGTCAAATATTTGGTCCTCCACATAGTCCATAGAATCAATCTGGTACTAACTCCATCAGTGCGGCACATATAAGAATTCCCTCCAAAATAATTTCTCTGGACCTGAGTATCCTGCTTTGCAACAATTGGCATCAGACAGTCATACTACATTAGGTAACATTTCTCCTATTTCTCAACCTCAGTTTATTTTCAGTCAAAATACCAATGTTCCTTCCATATCTGATAATTAGCAATAGTCCTCTTTATTCCAACTACTGAGCCTAACTCTAGTAGTCTCCAAATAGTTCTTGCTACTGCTTCTAGATCAGTCCACCCCATGGTTACTACACTAAAGTTTGGTATTGTTAAACTCAAGGCCTATATAGCAACTAAACATTCTTGTCCTACATTAGACATACCTACTGAACCTAGCACAGTTAAACATGCACTTACTAGTACCAATTGGAGGTTAGCCATGATTGAGGAGTGTAATGCTTTACTGCGGAATGATACTTGGGAGTTTGTTCCCTATTCTACTTCAATGTCATTAGTAGGGAACAAATAGGTGTTTAAGTTGAAACTCAACCCCGATGGTATCATACAAAAGCATAAAGCTAGATTAGTTGCAAAGGGGTTTCATCAAATCTCAGGAATTGATTTTACTGATACTTTTAGCCTAGTAATCAAACCTGCAACTGCTAGAGTTATTCTCCATTTGATTGTTTCATGCAATTGGATAGTAAAACAACTTGATTTCAACAATGCGTTTTTGAATGGCTACCTAAATGAAACTGTTTTTATGCCTCATCATGAAGGTTTTGTTGACCCACAGAAACCTAATCATGTTTGTATGCTAAAAAGACCTTTATATGGCTTGAAACAATCACATCGGGCGTGGTATGACAGGCTGAGTAGAGTTCTTCTAGATTTGGGATTCAAGAATGCCAGATCTGATACCTCACTTTTCATCTTTAGAGCAAGTAAATAGATTGTGTACATGTTAGTGTATGTTGACAGGTAGCAATACTTATATGATCAAGCAAACTGTAAATTACCTGCATAAAACCTTTGCTCTGAATGATCTGGGGGATATACAATATTTCTTAGGTGTTGAAGTTCATAGGAGCTGTCAAGGTATGCATTTGACCGAGACCAAGTATATAACATATCTCCTTAAGAAGACTAAAATGGAAGGTGCAAAACCAGCATCTTCACCTACCTCAGCATTTGTTTCTCTTAGTCTTACAGAAGGAGAACTAATGCTTGATGTCACTGTGTTTAGAAGCACCATTGGTGCCTTACAATACTTGGCCATAACAAGACCTGGCATTATTTATAGTGAATAAGCTAAGTCAGTTTATCCATCAACCTACTCACATTCATTGGCAAGCTTACAAGAGCTTCTAAGGTACTTAAAGGGAATAATTTTAGAAGGGCTAACCATTCAACCATCTTCCAGTCTCTCTCTGGAAGCTTATTTAGATTCGTATTGGGCAGGGGATACGATTGACAAGAAGTACATTGGTGCATTCTTGATTTTCCTAGGTGGTAATCTTATGTCCTGGTCATCTAAAAAGAAGGCCATAGTATCCAGATCGAGCATAAAATGTGAGTATCGTGCCCTTGCCAATGCTGCTTCAGAACTGCAATGGTTCAAAAGTCTATTATTTGAACTTGGACTCTACTTCAGCCCCCAATTCTCTGGTGTGACAACACAAGTCCAATTGCACTTGCATCTAATCATGTTCTCTATTCCAAAACAAAAAATGTTGAGCTCGATGTACACTTCATAAGGGACAAGGTCCAACAAAACCAATTGGTTGTACGTTTTGTTCCTTTAGTTGTTCAGCTGGAAGATTTCCTTACTAAGGCCCTCTCTACTTCACAATTCAATTATCTTAAGAGCAAACTTCAGATCAGGAACTTACCCTTCAGCCTAAGGGGGGTGAAAGGATGACACCTCAATCTCCTAAGAATGATGTCAAGACAGTAAGGACACATGTCAAGGCAGGAGGAACACATGTCAAAGAAGGAAGCTTGCTAAGCAAGTGTGAGTGAGTGACTTAACCAGCTTGATAGTAAACCATTACTGTCAAACTGTTATCGAGCTAACTGACTTAATTCAGTTAGTCCCCCCTTCTCTATCTGTTAATCATTCAACCTTATTGTAACTAATTCATAACTCTCTCTTTTATTCTTAACTTCGTGTATAAAATCTAATCAATGGAACAAGCCTCAGTAATGCTCATTAAACTGAGTACTTCTTAAATGTTAGCTTCTTCTTCGATCCTCTTTGTTCTCTAACTCCATTTTATCTAAGTTCTTCTACCTATTACATATTATTTCAATTATTAGCATCATTTTATTTTTCACTTCATCGTTTCAAACAATGTAAAAGTCTATTGTGATTGTTCGAACAACCACGAATCAATTTATAAATAGTTACTCTCTTCATGAAGTTAAAAAATGGAATTGATAATTTTTCATTGTTTTCACTCATTTTGCATATGCATTTCTATGTGATTACAAGCTAACTTTTGTTCGCTAGTTCTTATAGATTGTAATGTAAATTTATAAGAACGAAAAATTTGTTCTATCATTGAAAACAATTGTTGGCGACCTTGTATACCAAGAATAGAACAAAATTTTCTTAAGGAGATTGTGGGCTCTAGTTAATTCTATTTTTTATCAGTTATTGCAGAATTTGATATGATTTATCTATAATTTTCAATGTTGTAAGCATAATTTTTTCATTTAGAGTATGTATATTTTTCTAACAACCACATCGTGTGCATTGTTATACATATATTAAACATCATAGTGCTACATGAAATTACTCATTTTTCAATATCATGACGTGATATGCATATTATGACGAGTAACACAGCTAAACTTCCATTCATAGTAGTTCATTCTGTTTCGATGACCGTTTCAAGTTTTTAAAAAAAAAATGTTTCAGCTATTTCAATATTTCGAAAAAAAATTCGGTCGACTAAAAAATGTTATAAAATTTATCATATATAATATAACTAAAGAAAAAATTAAATTGATCAATAGGTTATATTATACAAATGTAATTATCATTAAAATTCAATGCCATTAATAAATCCAGCAGTCAACTCAAAGAAAAACAGAAACACATATTCTCAATTCTATTACACAGAGTACAGAACCAACAATTTCAAAAAACTGTTAGAATATAGTACAGAACCAACATTTTCAGAGAACAGAACCAACAGATTAATTACAATAGAGCTGGAAAATTAAAGGCAATGCAGCTGGATATTTGTCTTTAATTGTATTGTTGCAGCCACAAGCAAAATCTCGAGCAAAAATGAATCAATTTAAGAAGATATGAAAATAAATTGGTGAAATTGCCAGTAAAAAAACAGTAACCGTGCTTGAACACGCAGGGCAACCCGAGAAATTCCACCGAAAAACAAATCGAGCTGCTGTTGAGAAATTTTGAGAGATCGAGCTGCTGTTGTAGTCTTGTAGAACTGATATTGTACAGAAGGGATTTGGCCTTTGGGTAAGGGTTTTGGTGTGGAGGGAGCTGTTGTGTTTTGACTGAGAGAAAGGAAGCATCGAGTGAAATGAAAGAGAAGGTAGAGTGATCGTGTGAGGTGAGTGGGGTGAGGGTTTTGGTGTGGAGGGAAGAAGGGATTTGGGCTGAAGTTGGGCTGAAGTTGGGCTGAACTAATTTGGTTGGGGCAGTTGGGCTTGGGCTCCTAGAGGTTAGCTGAACTACTTGAAGTTGGGAATTTTATTGTTTCGCCAATTTCGGGCGAAACATTGGGCCGAAACACCCTGGAAACCCGCCCGAAAAAAACACACCCCAGTTTCGTTCCGGTTCCTGGCCGGAACCGGAACGTTCCGGCCATTCCGGCTGAAATGGAACGGGAATGACAACCATGCTCCCATTGTGTGGAGCATTTGCATCAAGCAATTAGTTCTTTTGTAATTCGCTATAAAAATTCATCATTCTAAATCAATGAGTTTCGTTAGTTGAGTTAATATACATGGTCAAATTTCTAGATTTATATTCAAGAGATCATAAGTTTAAGTCTACCTAATACAAACTTTTGGACAATTAGTAAAATAGATAACAAGCTGGCGACAAGCAAGAATGATGGTTACTTGTTGAAATACTATACATGAAATAATTGAATTCATATCACAAGAAAAGTAAACTTTCATCCATCTATTTTGGAAACCTGTGTGGCCATGGAAAAGCTAAGAGCTTTTCATATTGTCCTTTAATTTTGCTTCAAGACATTGAGTGCTTTCTCATGCACTTGACTATATATGGTTGTACCCACACCAATCAATCTCTTATGATTTTTTTTTAAATTTTTTATGGAATATATTTATCGTCCCTGCTCTCTTCATTGTCAAAAATATTTATTTAATTTCGCATGGATAATGCTAGGAAGCGGTAGTCATATGTATCCTCAAAGTAGTAATTTCAAAGTTTAAATTTCTGATCACTAATTTCATAAAGAAATATTTATTTAATTTTGATTTTGTGGTACGAGAACTTGTAATGATAAAATGATAGTTTGATTACATTAATTTATTTAATTAGTTTCAAAAAAGATTATTAATTATTGAGGTTAATATCATAGAACCTCTATGTACTTTGGTCCAAAATTAACTTACCCCTTTAAACTTTATCACCATCCCTATTGACCCTTCAATCTTCTCAATCCATCACAAATCTTCATGACCGTCAAATACTGTTAAATTAGCACATGCACGGCACGTGCATATTTTTTTCTTTTTATTTTACTCATTTCTTTAACCTTATAAGCTACTAATTCCAATATTTTTTCATCCAAATTCAGTCACAATTGCAACTCCATCTTCATTGATTTATCAAAATTTTGACAAATTCTCCTTCAGTTTCAATAGTGGTTTGGGTTTCATCTCTTTAAGGTTCAGTTTTAGTTTTCATCAATCATTTTTATTTTTCTCCTTATGAATAAATTGAGCTATTTTATCTAGTTGATTTTCTAAAATTTTTATTTTTATTTTTCTCCTTCATGAATAAACATAAAAATGATTTATTTTTATTTTTATTTTTTTCCTTTTATTTTTTCTAATTGATTTTTTATTCATGAATGAGAAAAATAAAAATAAAAATTGGTAGAAAATCAATTAGGAAAATATCCAACTTTATTCATAAAGGAGAAAAAATGATTAATGAAAACTGAAATAGAACCTTAAAGAGATGAAACCCAAATGGCTATTGAAACTAGAGGAGAATTTGTCAAAATTTTGACAAATCAATAAAGATGGAGAGACTTTCGGCTGATGTCGAATTGAAAAAAAAATATGGGAATTGGTAGCTTGTAAGGCTAAATATGAGTAAAATTAGAAAGAAAAAAAAATTATGCGTGTGCCATGCATGTATTGATTTAACAGCCATTTGACGGCTAGGAATAGGTTGATGGATGGAGAAAATTGAAGGATCAATAGGGAAGAGGATAAAATTTAGTGCATAAGTCTATTTTAAAAAAACGTACATGAAATTTCTATGATATTAGCACTAATTATTTTCATCACATTTTTCAAATTGCTAAATTCCAAAACTAATCTTTGACAAAAAAAAGTTTGAAACATATCATTAGGATAGTTATTACATTGTTCTTTAATAGAAAAATATTTAGCTCCTTAAATCTTGACAGGTTAAGGAAGAGTTTCTCTTTATTATTGCTGTGATGTAATCATGTTGTTAAGCATAATATACTCGATAAAATATATATTTAATTTTAGAAAAATACAATATCACAACTACATATTCTTAGAAAGAAGTATAAATCTTAATTTATCATTAACATCAATACATATGATTCAGTCACACTTAGTTTAACGATAATATGAGCTTCCACTCACCAAGTCAACCAGTCTTACTATTGTTCTCATTAATAATTTCAATATACTTTACTAAGTTGGTGCCTTTGAAAGTGATAGCATTTATTGAAAAGGGAAAATATGGCATTTATTTTATTTTTTACCTTTTTAAGGAAAAATTACATTTATTGAGACGAGAAAAATGAACATAGAACTCCAGAACTCCACAATTACACTTACTTGTTCAGCACTATACTTCGATTCTATCATTCAAAAAGGAATATCAGCTTTAATAATTTTGTCTCCGTCTACCAAAACAACAGGAAATGTATTTATTGACAAGAGTAAAGTTATGTTTAGATCACAAAAATTAAAAAATAAAAACAAGATAGAAAATGTAAAAGTAATGAGAAATAAAATTAAGGAAATTAGCTAATTTTATTAAAAACAAAACTATGTGCTTAATTTTTCTTGGCTCTTTATTGAAAGGTGAGGGTCCTAATTTTTAGGTATCTTCCTATTTACGATTTTTCGTCTTTATCTAGTCTGGATATTCTCTTTGTATAATTATATTTCTTTGGTTGAAATATGTACTTTCTAAAAAAAGTTAAGATTTCTGCCATATTTTCTTCCTTTATTTCAAAATCTAAACATAGTCTAAGGGGGAAAAAGTAAACTTCAAATGATTGGTTCAGATGATGAAGGCTTACTACTTAGGTTTTTCATGGTATCCTCGTTTGTAATCTTATTATAAATTTTTTGTTATTGAATTATCATATTTATTTCTTGTAATACTTAAATAAGGCATGCAATCCTAATTTATAATCATTTGAGATAATTAAATTATAAAATAAAATAAAAATAATCTTAATTTATAATATCATTGTAATTCTAATATCAAATAAAATTACTTTCATATCCTCATTGAAATTATCTTTGCCACATTTTCTCTCTCATTTTATTAATTTAATTAATAAATAACTTTATTAATATTTAGTTTAGCGTTATTAATTTATTTAAATATTAATATAATTAAACTTAATGTTAAAAAATTTCACATGAAAATATTTTTTATTACATCTCTTATTTTATTAATTTAATTATAATTATTTTTTCAGCATTATTAATTTAAATTTATTTTATTAATTTATTTTTCGGTTTTTTAATTAAAATATTAATAAAAAATTATTTTACTAAAGTTTAGTATAGCAATATTAGTTTATTAAATATTAAAAATTAATGTTAAAATTTCATGTGATAATATTTTTTTATTATATCTCTTATTTTATTAATTTGATTTAAAATATTTTTTTAATTTAGTTTAGCATTATTAATTTATTTAAATATTAATTAAAATTGATTAAAATTAACGTTAAAATTTCACGTTACAGACTTTTTAAGATAATATATAACTAAAAGAACATTTAAGTAACTTCATGTTATTTACACAAATTTACAACAAAAGTTAACATGTACCAAATATAACAATCATTAATTATCATTTATCACATCATAAATTATTATGAATAATCAAATATAACAATCTTATTTTATAAATAATTGATTTACCAACAATTCTTTTAAGGCCATGCCACTTTGAGTTAAAATCAACGACTTATTCTAACTTATGTAAGACATTTCTGAGAATACAGTGCACGGACTTATAATCAGGAACGTCAGTACGTGAAAATTGGGTCGACATCATAGGTAGATGCAAACAAAAACTAAAACTAAAACTGTATTTGTTTACTTTAAAATGTAAACACCCATGTGTTCCAGCTATTTGTGCCTGACTGGATGGTGTATTTAAACAGAAAGGCAAAGTTTGGCACGCCATAATTTCTTTTAGTTGTAGCACTCACCAACCACTACAGCTGTAAATTTGTTTAGAAGGCTACTTAATTAAGCCACTCTAATAATTTTGGCTCCTTTTATTTGGTCCTTTCCTTCATTCCTTAACTGGGCCTTCGTTTTGCTTTTGGGTTTTTCTGTATCAATCCACTTCACTCAAACCAGTCTCTCATTAAAAAAAATGTTTTTTAGACAAATAATAATATTATATTGTATGATTAGATTTTTATTGAACTTTTAAAAATATTATGTTTTTATCAAATCTGTATTTAAACCTCTTATTATTGTAATGTAAATATCATAAATGTATTTCATAATGTTTATCTGAAAATTAATGTAAATGTAAATAAATATGAAATAATAAATGTTTACAACTTTCTCTCCAATCCGTTTTCGATAAAATCTCTTTCTATCATTTCAATCTCTCTCGCAAATCAAATTAAAATACGACTCTCACCATAAATTTAAATTTTAAATATTTTAATCAAATAAATATTACTTATCTTATCAATTACACTCTCTCTCATAAAAAATCATCACTTATATTATCAATCACACTCCCTCTCATAATAAAATAATATATATTTACAAATTTTCCTTTCTCCTCTCTCTCATTCAATTAACTATTCTCTTTCATTGAAAATATGAGCTCTCTCTCTCTCACCTAAAATGAGAAGTTGTCTCTCTCTCTCTCTCTCTCATCTCCATTTAGTGAGTCATTCCCTCTCTCTCTCATCTCCAATTAATGAGTCATTCCCTCTCTCTTTTAACCCTAAAATCGCTAGAAAATATAAATGGTTGCTGGCAAGTTCTACTACCAATCAAGATTTTAAAGCACGTTGCTAGTCATCAGACGAAAGTAGTTTTTGATCCGGAGGCCTTCCACAACAACATGGAGTTTTGAAATGACTGAAGAGGTAATGCCAGAAAAATGTGTTGTCTTTGGTGAAAAACGTTTATACATCAACATGCATGTATATCTCACATTTTATTCTTGTCATTAAATATTTTTTTCAAACCCTAATACATGAAGGTTTTTTGTTAATACAATTGACTAAATATGGATACAAGTAAAAAATAATACAAATCATCATTAAAAAGATAGATGCTGCAGAAACTACCAAGAAATAGAGGTACGCAAATTTTGTTAATTTTTGACATGAATATCATTGATTGATTTTTTAATCTGTGTAAAGTTTTAAAACGGTGTAAATTTTTGAACCTATGTAAAAACTAGGTACTGTGAAAAATTTTGTTAATTTTTTAATCTGTGGTAATAATTTATATATCACTTGATTTAATAGCACTCGTATTTACATTTTATTTTCAGATTTTTCATTTATTTTTATGTGTAGCTTTTCTAAAATAAAAAAAATAGAGAATCTTCAAATAAGAAATCATAATTAGAAATATAGATCACTGTGTAAATCTTTATAATATTATTAAAAAATTGTTAATTTTTTGCTAAAACATATAAATTACCGAAACCTATTTTATCATAGTAATGATATAGATAATTTGTCAATATTTTGTAGGACACAAATAGAGAACAATCATGTAGGGAATGTGAACAAAAGCATGAGTAATACAGATTCATCGAAGAAGAAGCTGATAAGCATTATAAGTTAACACATTTATTATCATTCGCTTCTAGGACAATACGTCTCTCTTCTAAAATTTGGTTCAACACATGGCATATATTATATTTTTGCTTTGTTATTATTGTTGTTGTTACATGATATTTTACAATTATTGTCTCTATATTCAACTCATGTATCCTCTCATTGTTGTAAGCTTTTAGAATACTCTGAATTACATGTTTGGTTTATGTATTTATGTACTTTTTTGTCATTGTCAACCTAGTGAATGGAGGACTAGTGGACAGTTACAACTGATGGAATCAAAATCAAAGAGTAAGAAACTTTTGTTAATTTTTGAATAATGTAAATTTTTGAAATTGTGTAAATTTCTATCTACATGAATCTCATCGATTGTTTTTTGAATATGTGTAAAATTTTTAATCTATGTAAAAACCAGGTATTGTGCAAAATTTTGTTAATTTTAAATCTGTGGTAATTATTTACATATCATTTTTAAAAATTCAGAATATCTGTGTAAATTTCTATCTATAATTTTTTGTAATTATTATTCATACCCATTATTTTGTGAATAATAATTATAATATTTTTTTTCATTTAGATACATCTCTCTCACACACACTCTCTTCCCCCCCCCCCATTCGTCTCTCTCTCTCAAATAAAAGCTCTCCAGTCCAGATTTTTATCATTAAAATCAGTCTCTCAGATCAAATCAAAACTCTCTCTCTCAAGTCAAATCAAATCTTCCCAATCCTTATTTTCAGCATAAAATCTTTGTATCATAATTTGACTCTCTCTCATCTCAAATCAAAATTCTCTCTCTCTCACCATAAAGTAGTAAATAAATATTTAATGATTAATATTTTAATAAAATAATATTATTTATCTTATCAATCACCCTCTCTCATCATAAAGCATAAACTAAAATATTTTATATTTAATTTTTTAATTAAATCAAAACATTAATTATTATTTACAAACCTCTCTCTCCTTCAATCAATGCTTCTCTCTCTCCAATACTTATTTTTCTCTCTAAAATCTCTCTCTCTATCACCAGATATCTCATTGTCTTTCTCAAATCAAATATCTCACTCTTTCAATTAATTTTGCTCTCTCTCCAAAACATATTTTGCTCTCTCTATCACCAAATATCTCATTCTCTCTCATATCAAATCTCTCTCTCCAACCAAAAAATAAAAAATGTCAAATCAATTAATGCTTTAAAATATAAACATGTAAAAAGGAGAAAAATAGAACAAATTTGAAAAAAAAATTATTACTTAATTAATCATGAGAGTAATTACGTCTATTAACGAAATGATGTAATTAAAAAAATAAAATTTAAAATAAATCTAAAGAATTTAAAAGGATGATAAAAATTTAATTAGGTGTGTAGAAACTATTATTTAGGGTTAATTATCCTGGACCCCCTGACATTTCTATGCTTATATCATGTTGCACCCTCACCTTTAAAAGTTAATAGCAATGCTCCCTCACATTTCATTTTTGCGCCTATAACACCTACCGTGACTTCCGTTCAAAAAATAGACGGAAGTCAAAACACGTGACCTTTTTTAATGGGTAATGGGGTAATTTAATACCACATTACCATGTGTCAACAATCCATGGCTTCTCCCCACTAACCCCAATTTCTCTATAAGAAAACGCGCCAAAACCTCCTTCCTTCTTCCCGTGACTAAACCCCAATTTTTGCAATTCCTTACATGTTTCTTAACATCCTCTGTGGGAGTTTCATCCTGCTACTGCGGTATTCCTTCAGAAATAAAGACTTCTTGGACCGATTTGAACCCAGGAAGAAGTTTTTATGCATGTTCTAAAAAATGGATAAGTTTAGAAGGAACATTTTCCAACCTCCATTTTTACTGAAATTGAAACCTCCATGTTAACTGAAATTGGAAGCTCCATTTCTCATAATTGTTTATAGTTCATAACATTTTTTTGTTGAATTTTTCACTTGGCAGTACAATGGAGAATGTAGTTAATGTGGTCCGACCCACCCATGTGTGAAAAAGTAAAAAATAGCATCTCCTAGTTATTAAGAGGAATGACTCGACTTGAGCGCGAAAATAAAATTTTACAATCCAAGATTAAGAAGCCGATGACGTGCATATGCTTGTTGTGGATGTTTGTTTACTTCAAGTTTTAGGGGTATTTGTCTTGTATTTAAGCTTATTTTAGTTTTGGTTATGTTGTTGTTATTGATGTTTGTGTACTTCAATTTTAAGGGTAATTGGCTTGTAACTAAGCTCAATACTAATTTGGTATGCTGATGTTGTTGTAAGCTATGTCGACCAAGGAATGAGATGTTGTACACTATTTTGATCAGTGAAAAGTTAAGCATAAATTTGCATTTACAAATTTTGATCCTTGAGTTGAGAGAGAGAGAAAGAGAGAGTAATATTCCCAGGCATAATTAAACATCAATTGAGCTAAACATCCTTCATAATTAAACGTCCTTCAACAATATTCAATATCCTTCACAAAATATTCCCAAACATCTTTCACAATATAAACATCCTTGAAAGCAAATATAAACATACAAATCTTCAAACTATCCACAAAAAATTCCTAACATCCTCCTTCACAAAATATTCCCACAAAATATCCACAAAAAATTCCCACAAAATATCCACAGAACATCAATCATTGTTCAAAGTTGACTAAGGGGAAGAAAGGCGTTCAACTTCTTTTATGAATAATGTTCTGGTTGACTTTCTGGTGCATTACTTTTTTAAGAATGTCATTCTCACAGGAGACGTCACCAAGGTAGGAGATTGAAAGACGTATATTGGTTCAAGAAGTGATGGTTGCACTCGCTCAGCATTCTTAGATGCATTTGCCACCGTATTAACCTTTGTTGCCATTGGTTCAGCTCTCTGGGAAGCATTTGTCACTGGTTCAGAAGCCTACAATTAAACAACAGAACATATATAAATGTAAAAAAATTTTAATTTAACAAACAAAACGTAATAAAAGTAAAAACATTGTATTAACTATTGTCATCACTGGTTCAGCCCTCTAGGAAGCATTTGCCACTGTTTCAGCCATCTGGGAAGTATTTTCTACTGGTTCAGAAGCTTACAATTAAATAGCAGTACATAATTAAATGTAAAACACTATAATTTAACAAACAAAACATAATTAAATGTAAAAAATTGTATTAACTGTTGTTGTCACTGGTTCAGCCCTTTGGGAACATTCCGTAAAGCCATTGGTTCAGCATTCTGTGAAGCCACTAATCCAGATGCCTATGAAGCCGATTTTGAAGCCTGATTAAACAACAGAACATACTTAAATGTAAAAACACTGTAATTTAACAAACAGAACATAATTAACTGTATTAATTATTTTTGTACATTTCTCATGTTACATGTCTTTTTATTGTTGCCCAATTCACCATATTTACTATACCAGCCCTTGATTTACTGCTTGGCACTACAGAGCATCTAAGAGGTTCACCATCCTCCCTTATCCTTAACATCTTGGATCTCCCATGCTATTTATGCTAATTAGAAGGAATTAGTGGTGGTCGATTTGGGCCACAATTCTGAACTAGTCATGGGGTTAATCGCATGCCCATATGTCGTCAAATAGGCCTCTTTCGTACAACTATCCACATATGCAAGAGGATCATCCATTTTGTAACTTATGGTAGATATGGCATGACAACATGGTATGCCATCGAGATCTCATTTCCTACAAGTACAAGTCTTTTCGTCCAAGTTCACTACACTAACTGGCCCAGTAGTATGAAATACTTCAAATTTCCCTCCTTCTACCCATATAGGTAGACAAAATGTACTATCTATTTTATTCTTCTCAACTATTGCATATACTTTTGGAGCCACATCACAACTCCACTTAAAAAAACTCTTTCTTTTCTTTGTCATTCGCATCATCAAATATAAACCTAATTTTTTCAAGCATCGTCAGGATAGGCTTATCCCTAGCTTCCAAAATTACAGCATTAAAGAACTCGTAAAAGTTGTTTGACAACATATCGCACCTGGAGAAGGCCTAAAAGTAAGACCTTGTTCATGAAGCACGAGGCTTTACAAACAACCATTCATAAGCCCCTAGATGTTCATCGTTCAATTTCTCCATCGCAAACAAAAATTGAACTATTGTTGATGCCCTAACACAACTCCACAATCTGTTTTCCAAAGTGGGACCTTTGAAATCCTCCTTAAAATTATTATACATATGGCGTGCACAACTCCTATGCTCTGAATTGGGTACAAAGTTTTTCATTGCACGTTTCAACCCTTTTGCTTATCAGTTATGAATGTCCAAGCATAACTGTTAACAATTACAACATCATCCATTAAAGTAGTCAAGAACCACTTCCAGGACTTTCGATTTTCAACCTCCACTACTGCATAAGCAATTAGGAACAATGAATTATTCCTATCTATTCCCAATGCAGTTAGTAATTATCCTGGATATGGACCTTTGTTATGACACCCATCCAAACTAATCACTGGTCTACGACCATCTTTACAGCCCTTCTTACAAGCCCCCAAACAAATATACAACATTTGAAACTTAGGTCTAGTACCTCTACCAGCCTCAATTTTCATAAAAATAGAACTATCTTCGTTAATTCTTTTTAGCTCCTCAATATAATCCCAAAGTTAGGTAAATTGGTCATCATATGATCCTTAAATCACAAGTATAGCCTCTCTCTTGGCTCTCCAAACTTGCATCATTGATGCTAACACCATATGATCATGTTGTATAGCATTTTTCATGGCACTAACACTCATGTTAGGCGCATTCCTCAACTCCCCATGTACTGTTGTGATAGCCGACTTGAATTGGCAAACTTATTTCTAAATGTCCTACAATTATGGGCATCATTGAACGATTTAATTTGAAATGTTCTCTCATCTCTTTGTAAAGACACATATATAAACCAATGGCACCCATTGGAACATGCAGCCTTAATTTTATCCTTATCATTCTTCACAAATCTTAGAACCCTACCATTCTTAATAGAGTATTCCCTCACAACCCGCCTAAACTCAACTGCAGACCCAAACAACATGCCCCAGAATTGAACATTTCTCATATCTATTTCAGGGAAGAACTCAAAATTCCTAGGCCTATTCCTACACTTTACACCTTCTCCATCTGACTCACTGTCCAGAGGTAGTAATTCATCTGAGTTTTCCTTATCAGTGTCAACTACATTAAAATCATTCTACTTCTGGGTCAACAATTGACTCAAACAACTTATCATCAACTATTGTTTGACCATCATTTAACGATGCATCAGCAAAATCAGGATCATCAGAGTCATTTGAATACACTACAGACAACATCAGCATGCAGACAAAACTAATCAGATTTTATACAAGACCCTAATACCCTAATACAAGATTACCCTACAGATATCCTACCGAAATTTTCAATCAACACTAATCAAATTAGTATACAATCTCAGAATGCAAATCAACTCTAATCAAATCAGATTTTATACCAGAATGCAATCTACTCTAATCAAATGAGTACACAATCAACTCTAATCAAATGAGTATACAATCAATTCTAATCAGATCATATTTTATAGCAGAAGATAAAACCTAATCAGTATGCAAAACCCTATACTAAAAAAGGAAAACCAGTATGTAAAACCCTAAACTAGAATGTAAAATCAGTAATAAAGCCCACCAGAATAATACACATCCCAACACATTTAATCGAAAGAAAACATCATACAAACACAAAATAACCAGCATGCAAACAAAAACCTTAAACTCTAAACCAGACCACACTTCCCTAGACAAATCAGTAAAAAAAATTAGGGATCACTCTTTTGAAAATATTATAAACATGGTGGTCCCTAATGCTTTTAGTACATGAATGTTAAAAATAATCTTTAAAAAAGTTTGTTGTTTTCTAAAATCTTCGAGTATATCAAGAGAGAAACAAAACTCACCTCCACTGCTTTGTCTTCGAGCTTCGAAACCTTCATTGTCTCATCCCCTACCAGCGGAGTCTTTACGGCCTCGTCCTTGACCACAGACTCTCCTATTTCCTCTTGTGCGCACCATAAAGAAGAAGGTGAAAGAAGAAATAAAAAAATACAGTGAAAGAAGTTTTGAAAAAGCAAGTGACAATGAAGGCTTCCTTCGCATGAAAGAAAGAAAGTGAAGTCTTTGAAGAATACCCTTCACAAACAACAGTGGTAACATGAAGGATCTTTTCTTCCTAGCAAAAGTGGGTTGGTGGGGGAGAAGTCATCGATTGTTGACACATGGCAATGGGATATTAAATTACCCCATCTCCCATTAAAAATGTCATGTGTGAGTCATGTGAAGTGACTTCTGTCAAATTTTTTAACGGAAGTCAGGGTAGGGAGTATAGGTGAAAAAATGAAACATGAGAGGGTATTGCTGTAAACTTTTAAAGGTGAGGGTGCAACATGGTATAGGCGTAGAAGGTCAGGGGGAGAGAGAGTGTGTGTGTGTGCACGCACGCACGTGCGTGCGAGCGTGTGTGAGAGAGAGAGAGAGAGATAGAGAGGGAGGGAGGAAAAATGTAACAGAGATGGAGATCGAGAGAGAGAAAGGGAGGGAGGGAATGAGGGAGGGAGTAGGCGACAAAAAAAATGAAAGTAGGGTTTTTTGGTAGTGTTTTCAAGGAAACTATTCAAGAGAAGTGAGAAAATACAAAAAATAAACATAATAAAAAAATAAAAGTGATAGAAAGTTACTCTTGGTGGTTATTAGTAGAAAAATACGTACTTTCGCATGTGTTAAACTAATCTAAAATAAACGTAGATTTGACATTAAAAGTAATTATCTTCAAAAATTCTTGTAATATTTGGTTACATTAGCTTATTTACAATTTTTAAATTGTAGTATATAACATTTCTCTTTGAATGGTATAGAAAATAATTTTATTTCATCAAATTGTCATATTCTTAAAAAATGACTATCATATTAATAGATAGTTAATATGTAATGTATTTCTCTAGATTCATTTATATGAATTTTTCATGTTCCCGATATCATACTTATTACAACATGTTTAATTTATAAATTTCTAAGAAAAAATTATTATTCATTTAAAAAAATTCGTCGCACAAAAGTTCTCAAATTTTATCTCGAGAGAGATTCATTTATAACTTCTTAATATTATAAAACTATTTACTTTAACTAATAATTTAAAATCATATTGTCATTAAACAAAAAAATCATTATATGAATTTAAAAAGGAAAAAATGAAATACCTAAATTAAATTATATTTTTTTATCAAAGTTACATTACAAATTCTAAGGGGAGGGGAAATGAGAATATGACTCGAACCCACGACCTTTAAGGTATGAGTGTCTTCTTTTAATAAAATGTTACATATGATAAACAAAACAATGATATTTCGTTTAAAACAATGAAAAATTGAAAAGCACTAAACATACAGTAATCAGAACATAAATTATATAGAACTAAGTGTTTGTAGAATTCGCAAAAAATATACATTCAAATATATAATTAATATATATAGTTGCTTCAAATTTTAATATTTTTAATAATATATTTCAATTAATAAAATTACATATGATTATTTTTTATGCATGTTCCGTACTGTTTTCTTTCTATAAACTATCTTATCTTAACAAATTTTAGTTTTACAACTGATTATCTTTTAAACATAAGTTGCAGTCAAACTGAATGATAATATAAGACATATCTAACCAAAAAAATATATTATATAAAGTGTTATTGAATTATTATTTAAAGTGATTCATAAATAATTTAAAATATAAGTATGTGTATGAATTTTTAAAAATAATTTAAACAATATTGACTGAAATCCAAAAAGTTAGAAGCATCATTAACCATTTAATTTAAAATATCTTAGTATTTATGGTGGGGAAATAGGAAAATCCATGAAATAGTGAGCGCGCTCTATGTTAAAAAATGTCTCTCACTCCTTAACCCTATTTATATATATCATACACACACTACAGACCATATCTCTTTTAAATTCTACTAACTTTTTATTTAATAATCAATTAATAAATAATCATTACTAATATATAAGGAACCACCAATGAAATTTTATTTCGTAATTAATTAATAAAATATCACTATGAATAGATAACTAGCAACTAATAAAAATACACCATAAATTTATTCTTAAGGGTATTTTAGGATAAGAAAAAAGTAGTTGTATAAAATTATCTAAAAAGCATTCTCAAACTCTTGTGTCCTTTAATAAATTATAGATAAAAGTGAAAGGTAAAATGGTAAGTTCATAACTAATTTAAAATTTCTTAACTTAAAAATAAACATTTTTGCATACCATTAAATTGATGGCTCATTTTTACCTATAAATTCTATAATTGGGTCATCTACGCCAAAAGCCAAAAAAAATTTACGAAAAATTATAGAAAAATACATTTTAAAACTAGAGTTAAGTAATGACCACTAAGAATTTCTTTTATTTTATTTTTGCAAAAATTACTCTTTCAAAATTCCTTCATGAAACTATCGGTGATTTAATGTAAGTTACTAATCCATTCACATTAGTGAAAATATTTTTCTGTCATTTTTGCCAATTTTTAATTATCCGGTCATTTACTTAACTTCTCCTAAAAAATTTGTCATTCTTATAGTTCTCCCACTAAATTAACAAATGATTAAATATGATTATTGTTAGTGCCCAAAATTTAGTCTAAGCCCAAAAGAGAATGATTTGATTATTTGAGGCAGACCCATAAAAAAGCTTGTCCAAACCCATGCCTATGACTTAAATAAAATAGCCCAAACCCAAAACCCATTACTCAGCAGCATAATACTCACATAAAACCCCCAAAAAATACTCTTATAACAACCAAGATTCCCCAGCATTAGAGCCTTGCTTTGGCCTAAACAAAAAGAAAGAGGAAGAAGATGACCATAAAGAAAAGAAAAAAAAACCCCACGACTTATACCAAAGAATTGTCTTCACTAGTCGTCCGTATCAGAGAAAGCAAATGCGGGGGACAAGCTTAGCTATCCCATTAGCCGGGCAGATGGAGAGGATGTACATTTGAGACGACGACGGGGTGCTTAAACACAAAAGGAAATGGGTTACCGGTGAATGGAGGATCTATCGCCCGAAAGGGTAAAGTCGTGAGGGACCACAATGGTCCAATCCCTATTCTCACACGAGCAAATCATCAACACACTGGTCAGAAAAAAAAAATGGGAGTTGTTGTCATTTATAATAAAACGAGCGAATTTAATGTGGTCTGAAATTGACAAAACAATGGACAAAGTATGTTTGTTTTGGGCATTCGGTGATAGGAAAAAAGCGTGGTATTTGGTTACTTGTTAGACCGTTAATGCCTAACAAATTGTTGACTGAGGTAACCTAAATTTTATATCAATGAACAACTTGCAGCCTCTGGAGTTGGTCCATATAATCAAAGAGAGCTACAAGAATGAGCGTTTTTTTAAGGAGAGTTAAAAAATGGTCAGACAAAAATTAATAAATATAGGCAAAAAAACTTATAAAGTAATAAGTATCAACGAATCACTAATTGTTCTATATAATCAAATTAGTAATTTACTAGGTTGATAAAAGTGTAAATATTTGACATGTTCATTCCATGTAACTTAAAAAAAAATGAACATCTAATGAGAAGCATAGATGTACATTCAATACGAGTTAAAGTTAATTCGTCCCAAGCTAGAAGTTAGGCTAATCTCAACTTTTAGTTTAAATATCTATTAAGATGAGAGTTTAATGTCTAAATCCCGTTTTGCTAAAAAATGGATTATTAGATATGAGACTACAATGGTATAAGATTACCTAATTTTATCACAAAGTCCTCGGCCATATTTGAATTGGTCATTGTAATTTCTAATACAAGTAAAAGACGTTCTAATAGTTTTTTTTGTCAAGCGAGGAATTTATGAGGATTAAATCTCTAATTACATGCAGACAAAAATTTATAAGGACGGTTAATTAACAACAACCTCGACCAATATGCAGCTTATTAGTAGTTTAATGCTCTGAATTTTTGTAATTCATTTGTTAAAAGTAATTGTAGGTCGTGCTTCTTTTCGTTTCAGATGATGAATTTATTTGGATTTACATGTCTTGTTGTTTTAATATATTTTCTCTGTCTTTTTTAAAACTATTTGTATTTTAGTATATGATTATTAAAAACATTTTTCTCTTGGTGAGTATCGACTCAGTGTTATAATCTCTCACTAGAAAATGTATATTATTTTATTTTTATCATTTTTAGTTAATTTCCCTTTTTTCTCATTTAGATAATGAAGAAGTTGAATGGGTTATATATTATTGTGATTTCTCCATCTCAACTAAACTTGGAACTTGAATTTTTCCAACTTCGTGCGATCCATTTATCACTTTCATATTAATAAACTCCCACTTGCACGAATACAATATATATATATTATTCTATTTACTTATTTATTATTAAAGTCGGAATCAGTAATATGCTGTGCATTATCTTGGTTAAAAGTCGTAACATATTTTCTAAAGTCAAACATTAAACACGAGAGCAATGTTACTATAAATGAAATTTTCATTAACATGGTAATAATAATTTTAACACAATATTAATACGTTGTACGAAAATTCTGTAGTATCAGTTCGTAATAATAAATTTTACAGAATACTAATACGTTGTATGAAAATTCTGTACTACCGGTTCGTAATAATAAATTTTAACACAATACTAATATGTTGTATGTAAATTCTGTAGTATCAAACCGGGATATGATATCGGGGCACTTTAAATTTCTGTAAGGATACTGACATACTTTAAATTATTGTGAGAGTACATTAGATGTGTTATTTGTACCACATTATTCAACATATGTTAAATACTTACATTATCATATAATATTAGTATTTAAATTAGACACAGACCTTTAAAAGTAACATATATTATAGTGAAAAGATTCATTTCGATGAAAATAAACATATATTATAAATTTCTTTATTAATATCACTCATAAAGACGAATTTGAAATGATCAAAGCCGTAATGCATCCAACACATACATTTTCAAAAGTAAATTAATGAATCAAATTGAGAAAAAAAAAGACAAAACAGATAATAATTATCATAAATTCCTGAATTCTGTGTACGAAAATCTGTGTATAAACACAACTCAAAAGTCTTCACATTCTATCCACATGATATTATATTCTATTAATAATTAATTCTCCAATGTATTTTTTCTTCCCCAATTTTTTTTCTTTTTTCAGGAAACAATTCCTAATTATTTTCTATATTTCCATTTCCAGTAACTGAATAAACGCCGTTTAATCTCTCTCTACCAAAGCTTCACACTGTAATCACACTTCTTTGAAACGATCTTCGACTGCGCCGTTAACTTATCCACCGTTACATCACACGAGACCTTGACGGGAATTTTCCACGTGTTAACGGAACCCACCTTAAGCTTCACCGGAGCCTTTAGATTCACCTTCAACGGCACCTTCCCTTGATTTTGAGAATCGTAGAGCCCTTTATTGACGGTGCTTGACAGTTCAATACCTGAACCTTTTAACGCCGTGTGGAATACAGTAACGTTGTTTGACGGTTGGTAGAACGCCGGTAATGCTCCATCGCATAACTTGATGTCGGAGTAGTAGACTTGGACGGAGCTATCTCTCTCGTAATAGATTCCGATCTTGTTGTTCGGATTATCCGCTCGGACGGTGACGTTGAATTCCGGCGAGACTGAGGTTGATGCCGACGATGATGTAACATTAAATCCCTTGATTGCGATGGAGTCAATGGAGTAATTAGGAGATTCAGGCTTAACGACTAGATAAAATACGGCGGCGGCGATGCCGGCGAGGACTATAATGAGAGTAAGAAGGCCGATTATCCAGCAGAGACAGCAGCAGCAGCGGCTTTTACGGCGGTTCCGGCGAGTGTATTGCTGGTAACGCTTCGCGTTTTCTGGAGGAGGAACGCGGTAAACTTGGTCCTTAGGGATTTGGATAACGTAAGTGCCTGGCGGAGTGACGATCTTCTCCGGTAGCGGAGGGTTGGGGTTGGAGTTATCAGAGGAGTCGCTGAGTCGAGGTGAATCAGTTGGATGAACTCGTTCCGCCATTTCAAGAGTAGATTCTCTGATTCTTTGTATGAGAATCAAAGAGGGGAGTTAGATCGGCGAAAATGCAAATGCTGAGTGAGACAGCCCTGGGTTTGAATAGAACAGAGTAAGTGGAAGGCTGATTCAGTCATTGGGATTATATACAGAAATGAAATACAAATAATAAGACCGCGTTTGAGACAGATGGTGATTGAGAGGACAAAACGACAGTGACTCCCTAATACAAAAAATCCGTGTTTACAATTATAAATAAACAATAGAAACCGTGTCTATTGTCTTTTCCTTTTTCTTTTTTGAAGGCCGTTTGTGTGAGTTATTGTTATAATTTAATTGGTGAGCATTAAATTGATAATAAAATATTATTATATATTTGATTGTGGATGATAATTTATAAATAATTAATGATGATTTATAATTTGTGTGGAATAACATTAAAGATAATTCTTATCACTTCTATTTTACGAGTCAATTTAATTGTTTCCTCAATAGGTAAATTAGGATTACCTACTTATTAAAATTGATGTCTAATTTAAGAATTAATTATTTCAATTAAGGGAGGATTGTATTAGGGTTGTAAATCCTAATTTACATCTACCAAACGAGATCACAAATCGGGGAGTTGAGTCGGGCCGAGTTCGTTAGAACTATTATCAACGCAAGAAGATTAAATACCGAGCAGTCTTTCAAACAAACTCTTCTAAGATAGTTCAGAATGATATTCGCAGTCTTAGAATCGACTGGTCAATCGAATCCAATTATGCATGTTAGGTTGAACCAAAGGATGCTCGTCACGGGGTATGGGAGTGGAGACTCTGACGGTCGACCTAGACATGTTATAGAACATGTTGAATAGACCAGTATCCAATTAGTTTAGAGCAAAACTGTTTATCTAGCTCTAAATCTAATTGTTACATCTTAAGGGTATTTTTATAATTACATTAATCCTGAGGTGAATACGAAACTTGACTCAGTTACTTGCGATATTTGATATGCCAAAGGAGTGAGTTCGAATTGCCCGATAATACATCGGCTGTTAGGATCGTGATTCAACTATGATGAAATTACGTGATTCACATATATGAAATTCATGTAAGATTGTAAAAGCAACAATATCACATTATGCTTTATTGATGGATATGTAAATAAATAAACTGGGTCTGGTACTCGATGACATAAGTCATTGAATAACATATGGTTATCTGTCTGAGACATTTCACTGATATATCTTTCTTATTCACAGTCAATAAATGAGTTGATAAAATAATAAGTAAAGGGTAAATGATAATTTTACATCACGCACTTGTTACACATATTCACGAAGTGTAATATCATAAAATATTATGTGGACCATGAAATATAAATGTTTATTTGCACCAACAAAAAAGCAGCGCGCATGAATCAAGAGTTCTATCAGCATCGGCCTATAGTTGAGTCGTACGATGTAGTGATTAAATAAGTCAGGAATTTATGGGGATAAATTAGCCAGATATTCAAATCCCATAGCTTTATTCATGTTGTTCCATTCAGTCTCAGGAATAGCTCAGAAAGATAAGAATGAGAACAACGACAGTTGACCAAAAATGTGTTTTGGACTAAGGTACACTTCCCGAGCCCCATATGAGATGAGTGTCATCACTAAATTATTGAAGAGTAAATTAATGTTCAAATTAATTATTTTGTTATTTTCTAATTATTAGATAATTAGTAGATAAAAGAAATTAATTAATTCTATTAATATGGATCAATTTAATTCATCAATTTGGACTGATAAATTTAGACACAATTTTGGCTCTAGAAAAAATGTAAAAATTGCATATCGCAGTGCAGGGTGAGAAAAAATTCTGGCTTTATCATATAATGAATTGAAAATTTCGGCTTTATCAGATAAGGGATTGCATCCTTAACCCTATGACTAAACCTATCCCTAAGTTGAGTGTTAGACAGATCAGAAAAAAGTTTCTCTCTCCTCCCCACACAGTTGCTGCTGATTTCACACTATGGGATGAGAAAAATTTGGTTTTCTATTTCAATCGTTATTTTGAGAGCCCACACTAAAATCCTACACAAATCCTTGAGAGATTTACTTCTGAGTCTAACGGATGGTTGTTGATATGAAGATCAATTGATAGGTCTACGAATCTCAAGAACGAAGAATCCGAGATAGGGAATTGGATCTCGCCGAATCAGAAATTTTTCATTAATTGAAAAAGTATCAATTATTTCAATCTTTTTTCGATACATTTATATGATTATGCATGTTCGTTGTTTGGTTTTATATTTAGTTTGATTAAATGTTTGTATGAATTTTTTTTTAAATTCCGCCCATGAACTTATCATGGTTCATTAATTTTCTTTAAAATCTAAAACCCGATCCAACAATTGGTATCAAAGCCTGTGGTTTTTTAATATGCATATTCTGTATTAAATGTATGTATGAATGAATATGATGATATTGGTATATAATTTTTGTATGGGAGATTCAAAGCATGTTTGAATATGTTTTATGAACGGATCCCGATTGGTTGACTCTATTGTTCAATCTTAGAATTGATTGACGCCAAAATTGTGGCATAAGATTTTGTGTAATTTAATTTTATAAGAGTTGTATCGTTGAATTTCATGTAAATTCATCGCAAACGCGTTCCGATAGAATTGTTGCACAAATCCCGAGAAGTCGCGCGCACCTTGAGGTTCACCATACAGACTATCGTCCATCACCACGCTGGCCATCGTCCGTCACCGCGTCGACCGCCGTCTGTCACCACACCATCCACCGTCCATCGCTGCACCGTGTCTCGCGCTGTCACTAGGGTTTGTAAAACCCTAGGCGGCAGCATAAGGGTTTAGGAACCTTAGAATTTGGTCTTGGACTGGCGTGGACCCACCAAGCCTATTGAAGTTTTGGATTGAACAAGTGTTGTTTGGCCCAAATGATTCGTAATGACTTGAGATTTGATTCCAATCCCAATCTAGTCCCTAAAAATTAGATTTATTTAATTTGATAATTTTTCAACACTAATTAATTAAAATTTATTTTGTAAATTATTTTTAAAATAAATCAATTGATTAATTTACTTAGTAATTATTTATCAAAGGAAAAATTATTGAAAAATTAATTTTAAATTGAAATTTGAATTTTGAAAATGGGACTGGACCTTGGTAAAGAGTTACAGACGTCATGAAAACTAGCATTTAAATTATTATAATTTATTTATCATTGTTTTTATAGATTGTAATTAGAAATGAGCCATAGAGAGGTTAAGTTTGAATGTATGATTTATTATTAATCTCACATCTTCATATAACATGCCATATAGAAATAGGGATATACTAATATCAAATTACCATGCAGTGTGTACAAGCATCATTGTAGTTTAAATTTATAATGAGTTATAATTTTAAATCCAATATGAATTTTATAAAAGTTATAAATTTTAAATTACGATTTAAATTTTATAAAAGTTTATAATTTTTAAAACTTTCATTTCAAATTTATAAAGAGTTATGATTTTTCGAAAAAAAAAACTAAGAAAAGTCTAATTTTTCAAAAACTAAGTTGGGGGGGGGGGGTCGTTTACGTTGAAATGTTTTCAAAGTCTCCAACGTAAACTTGATCGTGGCACGAGGAATGATTTATAGCCGTCCTAGCGATCCTCGGTTCCATGAGAGAAAGTTAGGAATCATTTTTCTTTGAGTTATCGAGTTGCTTGAGAAGTTAAAACTTGTAAAGGAAGCGGTAAGGCAGGATCGTTCCTAGACGGACTGTTAGTTCATAGAAATCTTTAAAACCGATGTGTTGGTTAAACACTTAGATCGAAGCATATTAGAATCTCTCATTGAAGCTAGTCAATGGGGCTAAGGTGACTGAAACTATTGGTGATTGGTTGAGCTAGATATAGTGACATCTTGAGAAACGTTAACCAAATGAGAAGAGTCTTGATGCGATAGGAGGTAGCTTGAGCATTATCCCTAGATGAGACGAGCTATCATTGTTGATCGTAACATCGTGGAAGAAATATATTTTTATCATATTTTTTTAAATATTTAAGTATTTGCATCATGCATTATACTTTCTGAAATGATTAAGTATTTATTTACACCACTTTGTTTATTCTTTTTTGTAATCAAGTCATTATCCACACTCTCAACAATCTTGAATGCAAAGAAACTCGCTGGTGAAAATTACGTGGATTAGAAACGTAATTTTGATATCGTGCTAACGGTAGAATAGCACAAGTTCGTGCACACCACCCATTGTCCCATTGGGCCTATTGCTTAATCGACTCAAGAGAAAAATAATGTCTATGCTTCTTGGCTGCATTCTGATAAGATCGTCATGTGTTACATCTTGGCATCAGTTAGCAATGTATTGTAACAAAAACATCAAAATATGGAGACCGCCGCTGATATGATGTTGAACATCATCAAAATATTCAGGGATCAGGGTCATCAAGCCAAACAGGCTATTGTGTGAAACTTCATGAACTACCTGATGAAACCCGAAACTTCTGTCTGAGAACATATGATGATGATCATTAGTTATCTGAATGAGATAGAGATCATGGAAGCTGAGGTAGATAGTGAGACTTAAGTTGATATGATCCTCGAGACCCTACCAAACACTTTTGAGAACTTTAAACTTAATTATTTTATGAATAAATTTAGGTACACTCTTCTGAAACTTATGAAGGAGTTGCAAGCTGCTGAGACCCTATTCTTGAAAGGCAAGAGGAACAATGGAGATGAAAACTTTACTGAAGTAAGCCTTCCACCTCTGGTGTCAAAAAGAAACGCAAGAGAGATCTGATGGAAGCTAAGAAGGCGAACTCAAAAGCTGCATATGGCAAGAGACCTGCACGAGTGGACAAGTCGAAAGATAAGTGTCATCATTGCGGAGTTGCTGGTCATTGGAACCAAAACTTCCCATATTATCTTAAAGAGTAGAAATCTAAAGGTATATTACTTGTTACCGAAGTCTGTTATGTGGCTGATTGTACTTTTTCATAGATTGTATACTCTGCAGCCACTAACCATATTTGTTACTTTCTGTAAGGGTTTAGGGAAAGCAGAAGGTTTAATGAAGGCGAGTTCAGCTTCCGTTGGAGAAATTGAGCACTAGTATCGGCAGTGTCAGTTGGAACTATTAAATTGTTATTTGAAAACAATTAATTGATTTTACGTGATATTTATTATATCCCAGTTTTTGGAAAAACCCTCATTTCAGTAGCTAGTTTAATTGAGCAAGGATTTTCTTTGGATTTCATTGATAAATGATATTGGTATTTTTAGAAATAAAGGCTTAATTACTATTGCATGCATGATAAACAACTTAGTCTATGTAAAACCAAAAGTCTCAATGATATGTGACACCGAAGTAAATACTAATTTACAAATGGATTAGGTAAAAGGTTGAAGTCAGACTCAATTGATCTAAACTACTTGTGGCACCTGCGTCTTGGTCACATTAGCCTAGATAGGATTAAAAGACTCGTAAAGGATGGTCCATTGCAAACGTCAAGTGTGGGATCACTACCCACATGTGAATCCTGCATATAAGATAAAATGGCTAAGAGACCTTTTACAATGAACGGTGAAAGAGTCACTCAATGCCTCGAACTCGTACATTTCATACATAGTGATGTATGTGGACCATTGAATATCTAAGTAAGAGGAGGTTATGAATATTTTGTAACTTTCACAGGTGACTACTCACGTTCTGGACATGTTTATCTAATGCGCCAAAAGTATAAAACCTTTTGAAAAGTTCAAAGAGATAAAACTATGGTTGAGAAGCAATTAGAAAAATAAGTCAAAATACTACGATCCGATCGTGGTAGAGGGTACTTGTTAGAAAAGCTCAAAGACTTTCTCAAGGAAGAGGGTATTATTTCTCAACTTACAGCACCTGACACTCTAGAACAGAATGGTGTGTCAGGAAGAATGAATTGAATTCTGATCAATAGGGTTAGATCCATAATGAGTTATTCATCCATCCCAGATTCGTTCTGCGGATATTCCTTGGAAACAACAACATATATTTTGAACCAAAGTTCTGTCACAGATGGTGCCTAGTACACCATATGAAAGATGTAGTGGACGAAAGTCGTTCGAAAACCACTTTAGGATATGGGGATGCCCGGCACACATACTAAGACCGAAGACAGGCAAGTTGTTCAGTCGAAAAGAATTATGCCTGTTTATAGGATATTCTAAGGGAATGAAGGTATACGCCTTATATAGTCCAATCGACAAGAAAATATTCATGAGCACGGGTGCATTTTTTCTTAAAGAGGATTACATAAGAAGTGTGAAACCGAGAAGCACACTTGTGCTAGATGAATTATTGAGTGAGAGTATACCGACTCCTAAATCATGACATGTTCCTGATTCAATAATGGAAAAATCATAACAAGAGCCGGAGCCTCGATATAGTGGGAGGGTTATGACACAACCTGACAGGTACATGTCTCATGGAGATCCTTGATAACAGTCTCAGATAAAGATCATGATGAACTTGTTTCTTAATCGCAGGATATGGTCGGTCCTGAAACAAACCTATGGCAAGGCGTCATAAACGTCGAGATACAATTGATGTACTTGAACAAAGTCTAAAAACTTATAGATCCTCCTGAAAGGGTAAAACCTGTATAGTGTAAATGGATTTATAAGAAGAAGAGAGGTCCAAATGGGAATGTAGAGACATTCAAGCTAGGTTTGTAGCCAAGGGCTACACCCAAAATGAAGGTATTGACTATGATGATACCTTCTCACCAATGACCATTCTTACACAAATCCTTGAGAGATTTACTTCTAACTCTAATTAGTGGTTGTTAACATGGAGATCAATTGATAGGTTTGCGAATCTCAAGAATGAAGAACGCGAGATAGAGAATTAGAATCCGCCAAATAAAAAGTCTCCATTAATTGAAAACGTATAAATTATTTCAATCTTTTCTCGAACATTTATATGATTATGCATGTCAATTGTTTGGTTTTGTATTTATTTTGATTAAATGTTTGTATGAATTTTTTTTTCAAGTTCCTCCCATAAATTGGTCATGATTCATTAATTTTTTTTTTAAAATCTAAAATCTGATCCAACAAAAACTTCCCACAATCACAGTTTACTAAATCTTGTTTTGATGTTAAACCATTTATATCATTCTTAATTATTTTTTAACAAAAATAATATTGTGACATATTTTTAGGGAAAGCAGATTGCATAATATTTTGATGAATAAGAGACTATCTGATTTATCTAGGCCGTCGCTTTTAGAAACGGATGGCTTTCCGTTAAAAGATAAAAGAGGAAATAGTAAAAAAAATCAATTTCTCTCATACCTCATGTAATTCGCCTAAATGATATGAACATCTCTCTATTTTGAAAAATGATAGAGTTCTCTCTTTATATTAAGTTCCACTGACAAAAAATCTAGAACAGTTAAATTTCAAATTAACATCATTTAAAGAAACACGTAATACCAAAAGTATTCCTCGTTATTCCTAATTCTCAAAATATTGAAACTAGTTTTTTTTTTCATATTCAAATTAGAATTCATATAAACCAAAAAATACAGATTGACTTATATTTCGAGTTATAAAAATAGTTTGATCTGATTGGTTATAGAGACAATATTGTATTTTCATACATAAATTAATGGATTTTAAACAGAATAGATTTATTTATCATTTTTTAAATTACAATACTATGTGTATAATTTAAACAAATTACAAAGTTAAAAGAATTTTCTTAAACTTAAATTAGATCTTAATATATAGTATAATAATTTTTTTTCTGATTTCGTGCGTTATAGTGAATACGTGTGGGAGAGAGACAGAATTGTAAAAAAGTATTTTAGAATTGCAAATTGGGTACAGTTCATACCTGGGTGTAAAGAGAAAAAAAGAATAAGTCTAACTTAAAGACATTTTCTTTGTTTTTTCTATCAAATAAAATATTTTAAAATTATTTTTCATAAAAAAATATATATTTAAGAACATTCAGTCATTTCCTTTTGGATTTTTCAGATATAATTCTGCAATTACACCAATTGGAGTGTTTGGGAAGCTGCTTATGCACTCGGTTTGTCTGTTTCTCTCATCCTCCTCGTTCATTCTCTTCACATTTATCTTTTCTCAAAATAAAATAACAGTAATTTTAGAGTGTAAACTAAATTTTAATTAATTGATTAGTCTAATAAATTATTTTAATAAATGATAAAATATTAATTTATGAATAATTCATATATTGATTAATTAAAACGTAGTTTAAATTACTCATAAAATAAATACTCATTACATTTTATACCATATTTTTTATTGGGTTAAATCTAAAGATGCCCTCTACTTCCTATTTTAGTTGTTCTGTCATTAAAAGTTTTTATAATTAAATCCTTTGTACATATAAAACGTTAAATTTATGACATGTTTAGTTACTAGATTTAGATTATAAATCTAAATACATATATCTTTTTATACAAATATTAAAGATTTAGATTTGTAATTTAGATATATTATTTATTTATTTTTAGATTAAATTTGTTATGAACCCATGTGTTTGACTGTATTATAAATCATTTGACACTAGAATTTTAAGTCCGGTTAAAAAGGTCGGATTTGTAATCTTGATGTTAGGCAATTCTGGGTTTGAAGGTAAACAATTTACCCATGCTAAAGATAAAAGGTGACACAAAATCACTGGGCTTACCAAATATGGCATCACTCCATAGCCATACTGACCGTATCTTCTTCGCTCTTCAGCCATAGTCATACAGCCTTTCTTCTTCACCACCACATTTGCCTCTCTTCTTGACAACCACATTAAAATGTTTTCTAATTAAATCATCTGTATATATAAAACATCAAATTAACGTATTTAAACACATTGTTCGCACGTGTTTCAACCAATTCATACGTTTGAGTTACAATTGTTACATGAGTTATTTTTTCTATTTTGTAAATTTTAATTTCATATTGTTACTTACATATTACTCTAATAAAAATCACAAATTTGTAATTTGTAATTAACGTTATTAGTGACCAAGTGGAGTTGACCCAGAAAAAGTGTAGCCCGAAGAAGTATATATATAGTATGCGTCAAATAAAGCATGCATTCAACTTTATCTGTGTTACAATTAAAGTCCACATTAATATTTTAAAAAAAAAATTAACACCTATTACTCACATAGAAAACTCAAGCTCTTTAATTACTTCAAAGAGTCAGAAAATTTGTGACAAATTGAGTTGACGCAGTTGGTTAAACCTCCATATCTATATCTTAGAGATCATAAATTCGAGTCATATTCTTCACTCCCCTTAAAATTTATAGTGTAACTTTGACAAAAAAGAAGAGTAAAAAATTCATAACATAGATATGGTACTTATCCATGCCACTTAGTAACATCATTTCTTGAAAAGATATCATGTTTCTTTACATTGATATTTGTTTTTGTAGGATGGCCCTTAGATTGCATTTGGAGCAATCTGTGCCACACAAAGCCCAGCATGTAGTAGTTTTTTTATTCTTTGGGGTTCACCAAATACGTAGTGAGGTTCACCGATTACGTAATGGGGTTCACCAATTACGTAGTGGAATTCACTAAATATGTACACAAGAATAATTCTTGGAGGGGTTCACCAATTACGTAGTGAGGTTCATCAATTACGTACAAAATAATAATTCTTGGAGGGGTTCACCAATTATGTATTGGGTTCACTAAATACGTAGTGGAGTTCACCAATTACGTAGTGAGGTTCACCAAATACGTACAAAAGAATAATTCTTTGAGGAGTTCACCAATTACGTAGTAGGGTTCATCGATTACGTAGTGAGATTCATCAATTACGTACAGAATAATAATTTTTGGAGGGGTTCACAAATTACATACTGGGGTTCACTAATTAAGTAGTTGGCTTAACCAAATACGTACAAAAAATAATTCTTGGAGAGGTTCACCAAATACGTACAAAATAATAATTCTTGGAGGGGTTCACCAAATACGTACAAAATAATAATTTTTAGAGGGGTTCACCAATTACGTACTGGGGTTCACCAATTACGTACAAAATATTAGTTCTTGGGAGGGTTTCACCAAATACATACAACCTACTCGCATACCTAATAGGTGAATCGCTTATTTTTAGCTCCTAAACACCTTCCTAAAGGTGCCAATCGCCATTGTCGAAGCCAATCGCCAGTTTATTGCCTCCAATCACCTGTTTCAGTCTCCAAACGCCATGTTGAAATAGGCGATCATCAATCTCCCTCCCAATCACCACTTTTTTTGCTCCTAATCACCATTTATATGACTCTAATCTCCATTATTCACAATTTTCCTTAAAATTGATATTTTTATAATTATTTACCGTACACAGGGAAAATCATCGATAAAAATAGAAAAACTCATTATTTCAATGCAAACATTCATGATACTCACTTATTATGTGAAATTAGATTAGATTAATTAAGGATTCTTGATACAATTGAACACTTAATTATAAACTCGTTAAAAGTTGTCATTGATAATGTTGTTGTGCTTTTGTGACAAGTATCGAGCGAGATGAGTTTTCACCATATATAATTATAGGTTGTGATGTTATGATGGTCGGTAAACCCTATTTATCGGTTTGAAGAACACGTTAACCCTCAACATATTCGCTAAAAGATTGAAATTGAATATTGAAATTTAAAATTTTAACTTTTTATTTTATAAATAACAATGCCATAAAATTTTGAAAACAACCTATTTAGGTTTTAATTTATTAGAAAATAAAAACCCTAAAAATTAAAAAGAGATTGGAATTATAAAAAAGCCCAAAATTAAGACCGAAATAGCTTCCGGGACTCCAAAAGTACTTAAAACAGTGTTTTTAGACCCGAAACTGAGTTGTGATGGGTGAACCCATCGTGCATGTAGATCTTTGAATAAGTTTCAATTTGATATCTTACAGCCCACGTAGTTGCACCAGAATAATTAATTTTGTACATGAAATTTTTTGGTGAACTCCTTGAAAAATAATTGATTTTGTACGTGAAATATTTTGGTGAACCCCTCGAAGAATTATTAATTTTGTACATAAATTTTTTTAGTGAGCCCCTCGAAGAATTATTAATTTCGTACGTGAAATTTTTTAGTGAACTCCCAAAAAAATGATTGATTTTGTACGTATTTGGTGAACACCTAAAACCTAATCGCCATACCTAATAGGCGAATCACCTTTTTAGCCCCTAAACGCCATCCTGAAACTGCCAATCGCCATTGACGAAGCGAATCGCCAGTTTATGGCCTACAATTGCCTGTTTCAGTCTCCAAACGCAATGTTGAAATAGGCGATCTCTAGTCTCCTTCCCAATCGTCACTTTTTTTCTCTTAATCGTCATTTATATGGCTCTAATCGTCATTCTTCACAATTTTCCTTAAAATTGATATTTTTATAATTATTTATCGTACACTGGAAAAATCATCTATAAAAATAAAAAAAAACTCGTTATTTCAATGCAAACATTCATGATACTCACTTATTATGTGAAATTTGATTGGATTAATTAAGGATTCTCGATATAATTGAACACTTATTCATAAACTTGTTAAAAGTTATCATTGATAATGTTGCTGTGCTTTTGTGACAAGTATCAAGCGAGACGAGTTTTCACCCTATATAATTATAGGTTGTTATGTTATGATGGTCGGTAAACCCTATTTATCAGTTTGACGAACACGTATGACCCTCAAGGTAAATCCTATCTATGTATAAATCAAACATATCCTCTAAAAGTTTAAAGTTGAATATTGAAATTTAAAATTTTAACCTTTTACTTTATAAATTATAATGCCATAAAATTTTGAAAACAACCTATTTACGTTTTAATTTTTAAGCATATACAAACCCTAAAAATTAAAAGAGATAGAAATTACAAAAAAGCCCAAAATTTAGACCAAAACAGCTTCCAGGCCTCCAAAAGTACTTAAAATAGTGTTTTTGGACCCTGAAACTAATTAATCATATACACATCTGAGTAAGTTTTGATTTGATATCTTACTGGCCACGTGGTTCAACCCGAATAAAAAATTATGTCCTTAGGAAGTGAACCTGCGCGTGCCATGATCCAATAGTAAGTGTTGGGACCAAACGCCTGTGTGCCTGGCGTTTGGGCCCCATGTCACTGGGACACGAGCCAAACGCCTGTTACCATGTCGTTTGGGGGCTCAAACGTGTCCAATAGGCCCCAAACGCTAGTCATGGTAGGTGAATCACATGTACTGATGGCGTTTAGGTCCCTATTGTGGCGTTTGATTCTTAACAATTTTCATACCCACTTAGGTATATTCACACTTGGACATTTTCTTTATTGCCAAGCGCTATTTTAATGGCTACAATTGCTAATTGTCATTTTCACACACTTAGCAATTTTTACAACTTAGCCAATTTCACACACTTAAATATTTTCACACACTTAGTCGTTTTCACACATTTGATAATTTCATATACTTAGACATTTTCGCATACTTTATTATAGTTGATAAATTATATATTCACACATTTGGTCATTTATACATTTTCATTAACTTGTCATTTTCATGTAGTTGTTTTGTTATACTTGGTCATTTTTACACACTAAGTCATTTTTACTTGTCATTTCCATGTAGTTGTATCACTATATATTAAATTAAAAATATTTTTATTGTTATAAATCCCTTCTAAACACTCTAAAAACACACTTCATGTATACACAAAATTCCTTTTACAATGTTTATAGACTAATTTGTTGAGAAATGATGACGGAGATGATTTTTAAATAACTGCTTCAACTGCATCATTTTTTTACCCTCAAGATCAAGTTGCAATGGTTTCTCATCTCTGATATGTACTCTTTGTAAAGGTCATTCCATTTCTACAAGCTCTCTTTTATCAGCTCGCAGTCTAAACCAAGACCCAATCAAGAGAATAATTAAATATTATTTCCAATCTTAAGGGGTCCATACTATTTAGCACAAATTATATCATATAAGAAAGAAAAAATGCATACGTCTCCTTCATCCAGCTGCACATATCCATGCCTCATCTCATCAAACACTGAGAACTTTATCCAAAATTAATCATTTTTACAAAATTTCTTAAAAACATTCAAAGAAAAATACCATCCAACTCTGCTAATTAATCAAGTATCCCAGTTCTCTTTAGTTTCTTGATTTCTTTCCCCAATTAATCAAGTAACCCTAAAAGGTATATCAAGTTAATGATATATCCTAAAATATATACTTACACAAGCAAACTACTTAACACATCAATGGTAAAAGCATTTACAATATTTCAAAACAAGTAAGTTCTTCAATAGTAATTTTCATTTTCATAAACACATATGGTACATCAAAATTGACGGGTAAAGCAATGAACAAAAAGGCACTTCGCAAGTTTTACAAGGCTTTACCAAAGAGGCACTCATGAGCTTCAATTGTTTTGCAACGTTCATAACATCTCTGTCAGATTATAAGCATTCCAGATGGTAGCTAATTACCTGTTGATTAGATCAAATATCACCACAAGGGTAGGTACCTCAAACACATTTAATCACCCACAATATAGAGTAAACACTACATGATGGAAAAAATATAGCTGCAAGGAGGATAAATCCAAGATTCAAGGTTAAAAAAAAAGAACTGTAATAAAGGGGCAGTGCTAAATGGCAAGATCATGTGTAGAAAGTTGGTTCCCCAGCTTGAAATCATATAAGGGTGGCCTCATTAGTTAAACAGTAATGAGTGCCTCAACGGAAACATAATATGAAATACAAATATCAGGTAGGAAACTATATCTTTCATTAACACTATAAGCCAGTCTTCATTATCTTCATTTTAACAATGTATATGGACTTTAAATCTTTTCTTTCAACTAACAGAGGCAGCCAACATCACAGACATCCAGGCTCAAACCAATTAAAATGCATTCAACATGCTAAATCATTTACTTTTTTATTCCATGCAACTTGAAATAAATGGTAGACAGCCGCTACTTTTCTAAGGGATATAAAATTATCAAACTTGGTCAATCAATCTTAATTCATGCAACCCAAACATAAAAAACACATAACATCACATGAGGCAGTACGTACCTCATTAATAGTCTGATTTTTACGGTTTCAGTGCAGATAGTGATTACTTTTAATTCTCATAAATGTCGGTCCCTGAGAAATTGCAATACATGGCACATAAAAATGAGACGACCAATAATATCAACGACCAAAAACAAAAAGATTTACATAAAAATAAGACCACTCATTCATCTATAGTTCTACACAACTTTAGCTTGTAATGACCATGACTGTATAAATGTTTGACTGTGTTGCTGGAACCTTTCGAGACATATCTCATCCAACCTCCTTTTCCTAGTAATATAAAATTAAAAATAGATTTAAAGAGATTTAAATAAACAAAAATAAAAAAAAACATACAAAAACTAAGTAAAACATACAAAAACAAAGCAGAGCCCAAAATTCAGAGCAAACAAGACACAAACAAAAAATCAAAAGCGTACCCATCCTAGATCCAGATTCTCCTCAAAGTGAATGACAAACCTGAAAACTTGCAAATCAAAATCACATCATAAAGATTACACAATCACATAGGGCAATCTAAACTTTGGCAGTGGAATTTTAAAAAATACCTTTTAGGCAATCATAAATTTCTGCCTCTTTTTGAACTACATCAAGCATGGAATCAATAAGCTCAGCTCCTTATGTAAGGACCAGATCTGAGACTAAGCCACAAATTGCTTTACTTGGACCACCACCACCACCTAATGGCAAAACCCAGGCCTACTAAGGGTGAAGGCACAACATAAGGGTGAAACGCTGTTGGGAAAAAGGGACAAACAATCGTAGCAGAGAGAGTATGAGAGGGGGAAGAGAGAGAGAGAGAGAGAGCACCAGCGTCGAAGCTTCTCAGATTTTTCCTAGACGAGGACGAAATTGGTCATTCGCGTTGTAGGATAGATTGATCTTTGCGTGCCCTAGGTTGGTTGAAGCGAGGGGGAAGGGAAAAGTGGTCGCCTCATGTGTAGAGCAGAGAAAATGACATGTCATTTTGGGTTGAAAATCGTGTGCCCGAGACGGCAAATAAGATGCACCACGACGAAGATACAGAGCTTGAGTTTGGTGAAGAAGAAGAAATTGTGCTTCGCGTTGAAGGTTGGAGGAGAAATCGTTCGATATTGGGTGCCATGTTTTCTGCGTTGAAAAAAGAAAAGTGGAGAGATGAAGGAGATGAAAACCTATTCTACCGATTTCAAAAGAAAGTAAAATTAAAAATCATCTAATGGCCGGGATTAATCTATGATTAATCCGAGTGCTGAGAAGAAAATTCTCAGCATTAAAAGGAGACCCGTTTTTGTAGGTTATGTTTTAATGCTGACAAAATATTCAACGTTACTGCACATATGATGATTCAATGGATAACTTTCCGACTGCCCCGATGCAATAAAATTAAAAAGTAGAAGCTAAATAATATACTGGAAATTACTATATGATTCGTACATATAAAATTTAACACTCTGCAAAAGAAGCCTAGACGCCTTTGGAATTAGGCACTTCTTCTACAGCTCTTGAGGCTGCTATTGTTTATGATGAAGCTGCCAAGTCCTTATATGGTCCTTATGCACGTCTTTAACTTTCTCGACGTTTCAGTCAAGCCAAACGAAATCGCTAATGTGAATGCTTGAGAATGGGTATTCTTGAGAAAACAGACTCACGATTGGGGGAAAATAGAAACAGGTTTAGGTTTAATCGGGTTAGGGAGAAGGGCTATGGGTGTTTGGGATTTTTTTTGAACCCTAACTCTCTGATTTTAACCCTAAAATTAAAAGGTTGGAGAATGGTTTTTTGATGAAGGCTTGAGGGGTTTAGACCATGAGTATTTCGTGAGTTGAGGGATGAAGGATTTAGATTTTGATATACTAATCAAAACCAGTAAGGGATGGAAGGGGTGTGTGCCGAATGTCGGTGCGTGGAGGTGCTTTTCATCTTTAGGTATTTGCTGCAAGTGTATTTTCTTGTTTTTAAGATTTCATCGCAAAGATGAATGGATTAGTTTTTAGTTAGGTAATTTACTTATTTGTTCTCTTATAAAAGTCATGTCAATTAATACATAATTTGAAAATTAATTCTTTTTTTTTTCATTTTAAAAAATATTTAATCACCTTTCTTTTATTGACAAAAATACATTGTCGTGGGTGCTTTCCTGACCACCAACGATCCGGCTACACATGTTAAGCCTTATCAGGGCCCTGATGAAGGAAAATTTTAGAGGAAAACAACAGACCTCACTTGGTCAGTAAGGAGAATGTTGGGGTTGCACAAACCCGAGCACATGTATGAGCAGGACTAGGTGCGCAAAGAGAGCTCGGATAGCCATGTGCACGAGGTTATAATTACTCGCCGAAAATAGCACTCAACAAGTCCAATCTCTATGATAAGATGTCAGGTAGCCTCCGTCCAATCATTTTGACATTTAATGCTAAACGTTTTATGTTAATGTCACATCCCTTCAGTCCGATCGAAGACAAGCATCTTGTCTTGTGAAACTTCTCCAACACGCCTCCGAGAAGCTTCTTTGATACTCTTCCTCCCACCGAAGACCCATGTATAAATATATCTACTGACAAACAGAAGAGGTATGCATATTCTCTTCTAAGGAAATTATGTCAAAATATCGACCAAATACTAACTTAGGCGCTGGAGGCCTTTAGACGAGGCAACCACCCCCCGGTTCCTCGCCTTTTGGATTCCTTATTTTTATTTTGGGTTCCTTGTTTGTGCTTTGCAAACATGGAGGTTGTGAGGTGCTCAACCAGAAGGAAGGACACATATGACATCACCGTTGTATGTTAGCTTGGTCAGGAGATCCCCTACGCTTGCCACGGGAAACCAATATCTATACTATTGAGTTTTTGACATCAACAATTGGCGCCGTCTGTGGGAACGACTGTAAAGCCGTTCCTGTTTAAAGTACTTGAAACCCCTTTTCTCCCACAAAGAGAGGATGAGTTCGGGACCCTATGCCGACGAAGTCCAGAATGAAAGGGAGGACTTACCCCTTCCCACAATGGAGAAAGGACCATAGTCGTCACAATAATTATACATCAAATTTGGAAAGAAATGGTAGTTGTGATCTTTGCGGTAATCGGTAAAGGGAGGAAAGACACGTTGGTCGCCGCCCAGGTCACAGCGGTCTCTTGTGCGAAAATGGACCTCCCCTACAACTTAAAGGCTTGTCGGAGAAATGCCACCGCTTGAGGAACTGAGGCTAAAATGAAACTAGATGGTGGATGACCTCCCTTTGTAAGGTTTGGTTGGGGTCATCCCACGAAGACAAAGGAGGAGAATATAGCCGACGGGTAGCGAATGAAGGTGAGAGCCCCTCAAGTGTTAGAATTGACGGAGACGTGCGGTGGAGGCGTTGTGGTTTTTAAAAAAAACTAAAACTTTATCGATTGAAAACAAAACAAGTGTGACGCCACGATTTCTAAAAAATAAAATTTTTTTAATGAAAAACACGTTTTCTCATCGGATCTAATATATATAGACACACACACACACATTAAATCTAATACATACAAAGATATGAATTATACATCTTGTGGTCTATCAAACGTCCTTGCAAACAACGAACTTGTAATCCCACAAACAACAAACTGCGAGATTCACAACAAGATCTTCCAAGTTAATCCTCAAACACAATAGGACGTGTGTGGGCTCGTAGAATAAATCAAAGACACATCTCTGTCTCTAGATGTACTCAACACATGAGATCTAGAAATTTGGAGAACGACTATTGTGTACAAAACTCTAAGAGAAAATTAGGAAAACTCACAAATTTTTTTTATTAACCTTTAATCACCCAGTTTCACACTCTGAGACCAATAGAATAATATATATCTTCTCGGTCAAGGCACATCAGTTTTTTAGAGATTTATAAAATAATAAATTAATTATAAATGTGTCATTGTAGTGAGAACCACTACAATTGAGCAACACTGCAGTTCTCACGGCACTGCAGTGTGCCGTGTAGAACTGTAGTACCTCACGACACTACAGAGTCACGCCACCAATGTAGTTTTGTGAGGCACTACAGTGTGTCATGTGTCAATGTAGTGTCGTGTGGCAATACAGTAACTCATGTCAATCTATGATTCAAAAATCAGTGATTGACATGTAACAGTCAAACATGTCACATGGCAATTAACCTATAATTTATTATTTATATTAATCAAATAAATATTTTGACAACAGTTAATTTAAAATTAACTTATCTGATCTCTCAATCAATTATCATATCTCTTAATTTACAGATTATATAAACCAAATCAAATCATTATCACATAATAATTTAATATTATTTAATTTCATAAATCAAATATTATGTCTTTCTAATCCATCAACATTAAATTAATCGATATTATTATTCATTTGTAATTTTCAAAAATTATAATAAATAATATTATTAATTAATTAATGTCACATAATTGTCTCATAATTATATTCTTATCCCAGAAATTTAATTACTTATGCAAGCTAGTAATTTTCTCATATCCTGAAATATTCATACCCTCGACTGTGCAGGAAATGCGGCTTGGGAACCATGGACCCATAATTCTAAGCTCCAATACTAGATTATCAATTAAACTCTTTAATTAAATATTCTTATTAATTTCATTATTACTCTACTGTAAATATGAAATTGCACTTTTAGTAATTACATAGTATTCTAGTGTAGTCCATTGATATAATCACTTTATATAGTTCAACCCTCTAATTATTGGTTCGTAAATTAGAGCTTGTTAAAATTACCATTTGACCCTTCTAATTATATTTTGATCCTTAAGTACCATTAATTCACTAGTAAACAACCAATTTATAATCGTAATAAATTTGAGCTAAATAATCATTCAGTTTCAGAATTAACACTTAGGGAGTCGATATACGATCCATTAGGAAAACTTGAATTCCAAATCTTGTAAGATCATGTTCACAGCCATCCATATAATTGAATCTCCAAAATAAAAGTCACTAGTCTATTTTACAAACAAATCTTAACGAGTGAATCAAACGATCCAGTAGATATGCATATGAGTTGATGACTACTCGGAATTCAGATTGATCTACATATGATCATCAGTTTTGATGTGTATTAAATATTTATGATAAATGGTAAGTTAATAAATATATTAATCTACATCGGTTTTTTCCTATATAATCTAATTATATAAAGTATCTTAACTAAGATGTCTATCCATATCAGTGAGTTGGATTTAGATCGCATGCATTCATAATGTTTAGTGAATTCTACTAGCAACCATTCATTAAAGATTTCATACTTTAATATGTAGATGATTATTTTATTCATTATCTATGATATTAATTCTCTCGTACTTATACAAGATCACAGTCTCATTAATGAATATGAAATTTTCAAATATTTATATATAAAAATTATTCAACAATAAATTAAAAGAACAATTAGAAGAAAAATTTAATTTCATTAATTTCATATTAAAAGTGTCTAAACACATGCTTTGAAAGAACTATGCCCAATAATCTCCCACTTGTCCTAAAGTAAATGTGTTATCTCTCTCAACCCCATATTTTGCACATGACCATCAAATGACTTCACAGGAAGTGTCTTGGTAAAATGATCGGTCATGTTCTGATCTGACGCTATTTTCATAATAGTCACATCCCATGGATGCACAGACTCTCTTACAAGATGATATTTCCTCTCAATGTGATTGCCCCCTTTGTGACTCCTCGGTTTTTTTGAATTAGCTACCGCCCCACTGTTGTGACAATACAAGATCAGTGGTTTGTCCATATCTAAAACTACTTTCAGAGCCATACTACTTCTTTCGTAACTTCACAGGACGCTATATAATCGGTTTCCATGCTGGAATCTACAATACTGGATTGTTTAATACTTCTCCATAGTCGAATCTTCAATACTCGATTGTTCCTATCTGATTGAAAATCAGAATTAATATATACATTGGGGTTCAGGTCTCCGTCTGAATAAACAAGAATATAATTTCTCCTTTTTCGAAGATACTTAAGAATGTGCTTTACTGCAATGCAATATTCTAAACTAGGATTAATTGACAATGACTAACAATTCCTACTGCATAACATATGTCTGGTATCATACACAACATTGTATACATGAGACTACCAACAGTTGAAGCATAATGAAACTTTCTCATATCATCTTCCTCCTGAGGTGTCTTAGGACACTGCTCCTTGGAAAGGACAATTCCATGTTCGGTCATTAGTTGAGCTTTCTTAGAATTTTTCATAGAGAACTCTCCAACACCTTATCAATATAAGATACCTGAGAAAGTATCAAGAGTTTGTTCTTTATATCCCTTAGGATTTGGATGCCTAGAACATAGTTTGTCTCTCCCAAATATTTCATTTGAAAGTTCTCAGTTAACCATTTCTTTACTTTTGATAAAATATCTACATCACTCCCAATGAGTATAATATTGTCCATGTAAATAACTAAGAAAACCACTATCTTATTTTGATATATTTATAAACACAATCTTCGTTAATATTTTGCTCGAAACCATACGATTTAATAATTTAATCAAATGTAAGATTCAAAGGTCTTGATGTATACTTTAATCATACTTTATGATTTTTTTCTTTTTTCACGAACCCTTATGGTCATATCATATATATGCTTTTTTCTAGAGAGCCATTCAGAAAAGTTGTCTTGACATCCATTTGTCATATTCCATAGTCTCTTCATAATCGGTTCATTCCCTTTGTGTATAGCCTTTGGCTACCAGTCGTGCCTTAAAAGTCTCTACTTTTCATCTGCACCTCTTTTCTTCTTAAAAACCTAAATACATCCAATATGCCTGACATCTTCAGATGAATCTACAAGTTCCCAACAGAGTTGGAATACATCGATTCTATTTCTTCGTTCTTGAAATCTTGCCATATCTCATTTTCAGGATCTTCCATCACCTCTTTAAAGGTTAATGGATCATCTTTATCAGCGTTAGACACTAGGACACGTGCCTCTAGTTCATAATGAATAGGTTGTCTTACAACCCTCCTACTACGATGTTGCACCGGGGTTTACTGAATAGGAACAATGGTTTCTGTGGGTTGTTATTTATCAGTTAATGATGAAGGTGGCATAATCGCATTATATATTAATTCTTTGAGAACTAATTTGCTCTGAGGTTTATAGTTTTCCATATATTCGTGTTCAAGGAAAGTGACATTTGTTGATACAAACATCTTTTGATCCTTGTGACTATAAAATTACTCACCTCTTGTTTCTGGAGCATAGCCAACAAATATACATACTTCATACCTTGAGTCTAACTTTTCAGTCTTGGGCCTAAGAATGTGAGCTGGACACCCTCATATATGAAAATGACGCAAACTAGGTTTGAAGTCATTTCATAACTCTAAAGGTGTCTTGCTTACAGACATAGAAGGCACTACATTCAAAATGTAGGTTACCGTTTGAAGTGCATATCCCCAGAATATAAGTGGTAGTGATGTGTAGCTTAACATGGATCTAACCATATCCAATAAGTTCAGTTTCTCCTTTTCAAAACACCATTTTGCTGTGGCATTCCAGGTGCTGTGATTTTGGATAGAATGTCATACTCCAACAGGTAATACTTGAATTCTAATTCAAGTATTCACCACCTCGATCTGATGATATATTTTTAAAGATTTATCTAATTACTTTTCAGCTTCAGCTTTGAAATCTTTAAACTTTCCAAAAGTTTTAGACTTTTTATGCATTAGGTAAGTATAACCATATCTAGAATAATCGACAATAAATATGGTAAAATACTCATACCCACATCTAGCTTGTACATTGATCGGTCCACATACATCACTATGTACAAGATCAAGTGGTTCTTTGGCTCTTGGGCCCTTTCTAGAGAAAAATCACTTGGTCATTTTACCCTCTAGATAAGATTCACAAATTGAAAGAGTCTCAACTTTTAGTTCTCTCAAAGCACCATATTTTGTTATCCAGTTTAATCTATCTAGATTGATATGTCACAACCTGAGATACCATAGATACGTGTCATCATCATGAGAAACTCTTCGTCATTTGTTCTTTTAGGATTTACTTTTTTAAACAATTCTGAATTATTTAACGCACAGTCGGTTTAAGCATATACAGTCCGTTTGAAACTTTTGCATGACAAATATTGAGTCCATTCTTCGAAATAATAAACTGATTATTAATAAAAGAAATATCAAATAATTGTCCATGCAGTAACGATAAAGAAATCAAATTTCTCGAAAAACTATGAATAAAATGAAAATTGTTTCAAACAACAAAATTATTTCTAAAGTTTAAACAGAATGTCCCAAATGCTTTTGCTAACACGAGCACACCACTATCAACTCTCATTATCACATCACCATCAGCCAGCTCCATTGACGAATCAAGTATTTGCAAAGAAGAACATACATGGGTTAGTGGCTCATGAATCAAATATCTAGGATGACAAGTCATATTCCACTAAACATACTTCAAGTACAAGCAAATCACTCTTATCTTTTTTTTTTTCAGCTTAGAGAGATACTTGCTACAGTTTCTCTTCCAGTGACCTTCAACTCCATAGGGAAACACTTTCCCTTGGGTTTGATGTCGCCTTTTTTCTTCTTGGCATTGGATGACTTTTTGGCTTTCTTTCCTGTTTTGATCTTACTATTGTTCTTCTTCCTTTTGTTGTTCTTAACAACTTTGGAAGAAGGCTTTTGCTCAACAACATTCCCCTCGCACTCTTTGCTCATACTCTTGTTGAGTGACTCAAAAGTCTGTAATTCATTCAACAATTGGGTCATGTTAAATTTAAACTTGTACATAACATAGTTGGTGGTGAATGCAAAAAAGCAGGCGTGAGCGTTTCAAGTATAATGTTGACTTGAGTTCGCTCATCAATGGTAGCCCCTTGTACTTCTACCTCATACATTATGTTGATCATGTTCACGCACAGAATAACCTCTCTTCACTTAGTTGTCATGTAACTCCTAGTAGCCTCATGATGACTTTGATCAGACTATTATCCAAACATCGCCTGTAGAGATTCCATAATCTCTAGGCTATTTTTATGCTTCCATGTTTGGTTCTCAGAACAACATTCATGCTCACAAGCATGTAGCACATAGCTTTGTTGTTGGACATAATCCAAGCATCAAACTTGTCTTTAACATTCTTAGGGGCATTGGTAGTGGCTCCGCAGGACATTCCATAGTAAGAACAAACTTATGGCTCTCAAATATTAGCATCAAATTTATATTTGACTTCCATCTCATGAAGTTATCATCATTAAGTTTTTTAAGTGTGAGTGAAGCAGTAATAAAGTTGCCCATAGTAGACATTAATAAATGACAAATAGAACATATATAATTCAATATAATTGAAATAAATATCAAGAATTTGAAAAGTAAATGTGATGCATGAATGCAACATATCAAACACATAAACTTAACAGTTACTAATCTACGACAAGACAACCCAATAATTAATGTGCCACCATAGGGTCGGCCAGATTAGTTTTAAACTGTATATGAGACATTCTCATCCTTATTAATTAAAACTTAAAATATCTCATATTTTCTCTTTAAACAATAAGATATCACTTATTTGATCAAGTCACAATTATTCACTCAAAGTTTAATTATGACTTTACGAGTGTAACACATTATTTCAGATTCTATGACTTGATTTAGAATATGCTGCCTTAGGGTCGGTCAAGTCTAAACTCTTCACTTAGTCATATATTCTTAAGAAGTTCAACCTTGATATTGATACAGTTCGAAATTTTCTTAGGGGGATGAAAACAAAGTCATCTCGAGGCTCTTTCTGTATCTCATGGTGTTGTACTAATAACAAAGATCATAGGTTATATTGACATGCCAACATTCTCCGACTCACTATTTTATAATTGATGTGTTTTTATTTTAACTAATCAATTAATTCCAAATTAATTACAAGTGAAAATACCCTATGAATGTAAAATTAATTATTAATTCAATCTTATAAGTCTAAGTTCATTTAACATTCTAAAGTGCCTAGATCAAAAATAGGTGAACAAAGAAAAACTAATTAGTTACATTCATCAAACTTTAATGAAATATTTTAATAAAGTCAGTTATCTTAAAGGTTACTAGGACCTTTAGCTTGGTATGATTACCAAGTTTAACTATTTAAAGCTTAGATGTTTACATGCAATTGATATCATAAAACAATTCATATAAATAAATTAGGAGAGTCCTAATCAATCATGTTTCTACTAATGAGATGCATGATTAAATGAAATTGTGTGAGGTTTCATGTATGACATGCGATCGACTAATGCACGATCATGTTATTAATCATATCAATGAATATTTATTTAAATAAATAAATAAATAAATGAGGAACCGAGTGACAATTGTGTATTTCTTAACCTTTGAAAAAAAAAGAAATAATTATAAAATGGACTTCAAGAATAGATATTTTCAAAATAGCTCTTTCTCCACCAGATGTCCATCTTCATAATCTTCAAATTTTGACCAAAACCCTTTAAATTAGGATAAACTAGTTTTTCTAATTAAATAATCTCATTAATTATCCTTTTAAAATTAGTTGAATTTGATTAGTAAAAAAATAATTTGATGACTCATTAAACTTAGGTCAAACTCAATTAATTAATTAATTTTATTTTTTTAAAAATTAAAATGGATAACTATCCTTTTAAAATTTCAAAATTCAAAATTCAAAAGTCAAAATTTAAAAGATAAAAGATAGGTTTAGGGTTTTCGTGAAGTATCACAGGGATAGGGCAATACGGTATCAGGGACACTCTCATAGTAGGAATAAGGTTTTCGCTAAGCATCGCGGGATATGGGAATACTGGAAATCACAACGATTACCGTTGGCGGTGGTAGTGGAACACTCCCACAATCACCGCCAGCTGCCCATCCCACGCCGGAGGTGCAACCATCAGCGTGCCTCACGGCAGCGCTGCAGTCGTTGATTTTTTCGGTGGCAATTCTGCCATTCGAAACCCAGCAACGCCAGTGCCGGCAATCATATTGTCAGTGCCGATGCCAGAATTCCTATTTCTCTTTTCTTCTCCACGTTCATCTCGTGTGTTCTTTTGTCTTATCGTGTACAGAATTTTTATAACATAATTTTCAAAATAAAAATTAGAAAAAATCCTATGCCCTAAAACAGATTACACAAGATCTAAGAAAAATAAAGAACAAAGTCTAAACTCAAAAGTCACTATACAATTAACGATTCATCATTAAACCATTCATTCAAAAATATAATCATCCAGTTATTCATACATATCAAAATATATAATGAATAATGCAAGAACACCCACATAGTATTTAATGTATACATATATAAAGACCACTTTGATACTAATTGTTGAAATCGCGGCGGAGGCATTGTGGTTTTAAAAAAAATGAAAACTTTATTGATTGAAAACAAAAACTATTACGACGCCACGGTTTCTAAAAATAAAAAGCTTTTAATGAAAAACACCTTTTTCTCACCGGATCCATTATATATATATGCGTTAAATCTAAGAAATACAAAGATATGAATTATACCTCTTGTAGTCTATCAAACGTTCTTGCAAATAATGAATTTGTAATCCCATGAACAATAAATTTTGAGATCCACACCAAAATTTTCCAAGTCAATCCTCAAACAAACTTGCACGTGTGTGGGCACGTAGAATAAATCAAAGACATTTTTCTGTCTATAGATGTACTCAACACATGAGATCTAGAGATTTGGAGAAAGACTACTGCGAGACAAAACTCTGAGAGAAAATTAGGAAAACTCACAGAGCTTTTTTGTTAACTTTTAATCATCCAGTTGCACACTCTGAGGCCAATACAATAATATTTGTATATTATATATATATATATATCTACTAAGTCAAGGTTTATAAGATTTTTAGGGATTTCTAAAATAATAAATTAATTATAAATGTGTCATTGTAGTCAGATCCACTGTAATTGAGCAACATTGCAGTGCCGTGTAGAACTATAGTGCCTCATGATACTATAGAGCCACCCCACCACTGTAATGCCGTGAGGCACTACAGTGTGTCACATGTCATTGTAGTGTTGTGTGGCACCACAACGACTCATGTCAATCTCTGATTCAAAAATCAGGGATTGATATGTGGCAGTCCAACATGCCACGTGGTAATTGGCCTATAATTTATTATTTATATTAATCAGATAAATATCTAGATAACAATTAATTTAAAATTAACGTATTTGATCTCACAATCAATTATCTAATTTGTTAATTAATAGATTAGATAAACCGATTAAATCATTATCTCATAATGATTTAATATTATTTAATTTTATAAATCAAATATTATGTCTCACTAATCGATCAACATTAAAATAATCGATATTATTATTTATTTTTAATTTCAAAAAATTACAATAAAAATATTATTAATTAATTAATATCACATAATTATCTCATAATTATATACTTGCCCCATAAATTTAATTCCTTATGCAAGCTAATCATTTTCTCATGTTCTGAAATATTTATACCCTAGACTGTGTAGGAGATGTGGCTTGAGAATCACGAACCCATAATTCTAAGCTCCAATATACTAGATTATTGATTAAACTCTTTAATTAAATAATCTTACTTATTAATTTCATTATTACTCCACTATAAATATGAAATTACACTCTTAGTAATTACAGAATATATTTACAGAGTATTTTAGTGTAGTCCATTGATATAATCATTTCATGTAGTTTTTTCCTCCAATTATTTGTTCGTAAATTAGAGCTGGTCAAAATTATCGTTTTACCCTTCTAATTACCTCTTGATCCTTAAGTACCATTAATTCACTAGTGAATGACCAATTTGTTTTTTTACGTTTTATAAATTTGAGCTCAATAATCATTCAGTAAGAAAAATGATCTATTAGGAAAGCTTGGATTCCATTCTTGTAAGATCTTGTTCCCAGCCATCTGTATCACCGAATCTTCAAAATAAAAGCCATTAGTCTGTTTTACAAAGAAACCTTAACGAGTGAATCAAAAGACTAGTAGACATGCATATGAATTCATGACTACTCAGAATTTAGACTGATCTACATATTATCATCAATTTTGATGTGTATTAAATCTTTATGATAAAAAGTAAGTTAATAAATATATTACTCTACATCGGTCATATCCTATATAATCTAAATATATAAAGTACCTTGACTAAGATGTTTATCCACATCAGTGATCCGGATTTAGATCACATGCATTCATAGTGTTTAGTGAACCGTTCTAGCAACCATTCATTAAAGATTCCATACTTTAATATGTTACATATTGTTTTATTCATTATCTATGATCCTAAACCTCTCGTACTTATGCAAGATCATAGTCTCCTTAATGAATATGAAATTTTCAGCTATATATATATAAATTATTCAACAATAATTTAAAAGAATAATTATAAGAAAAATGTAATTTTATTATTTTCACAAGAGAAATCACAAGAGGAAATGAGGCAAAAAATCACAGAGCTGAAAGAACAAATGGCCAGAGTCCTGGAGCTCCTTGCCTCTAGCAAAGGAAAAACTTATTTTGAGAGTCCGCAAGTGGCTTCATCATGACAAGATCGACTTCTAAATAATACTTCACTTTACCCTCCTAGATTCACTCCAACCTACCAGTGTCGTCGGGAAGACCAATTTCAGCGTGCTCCGTCGATACCAGTAAATGTCCAGCAGTACCCATTTTGAAATCCCCAGGAATAAATGCATTCATGAAAAACTGGGTACAACCCCCCAACACTAGCACTTGGCCACAATCAAGTTTTCACCCCACAAGGAGAACATGATAATGAGCCAATTATCATACCTGATCTTGATGACTTAAAAATGTAGATGCCCATTACCAAGCTAAGCAAAAATCCACTAATGAGAGATTAGTTAGATTTTCTAGAAGAGAGGATGCGGCCCAATTATCCTTGGTCCCAGAGGTAACCATCCCTCATAAATTCAAAACTACATGAGTTTGAAAAACTCGATGGTAGCACAAGCTCTAGGAGTCACCTTATTATGTATTGCAGAAAAATGACGACATACACACATGATGATAGGTTGTTGATCCATTTTACAGTTTGATGGGGGCTGTATCTCGCTGGTACATCTAATTGGATTGCCATAGACATAGCTCATGATCGTCTTGATTTGCAAAAGTTGGAGAAAAAACCTACTAAAATCTTTAACGAATATGCATAAAAGTAGAGCGAATTAGCTGCTCAGGTACAACCCACCTTATCAGAAAAGGAAATGGCTGGAATGTTTATCAATATCTTGAGATCTCCATTCTATGGTAGGATGATTGAAAATGCTTCGAACAACGACATTATTGTGATTGTTGAAAGAATAGAATATGAAATAAATAATGACAAAATTTCAAAAGTCGTATCAGATACATCATCCTTAAAAAAAGGTTCCGCCGTCGAAGAGAAAAGAATGAGATTTACAAATAGTCAATTATGAAAATTCATCACAAGATGGAAGTTTTAAGCATTTTCTATAATGCAATGAAAGGTTTCGACCTGGAACACCATATGTGACATATACCGGTATGTTCCATACAAATATCACTCTCAGTGATCAGCTTATCATAATAACCCTGGACATGGTTTGAGACCAGAAATTTACCTGCATAATGTTGTTCACATAGATCAGAACCAAAGAGGAAGTGGAAATATCATAGATTCACCAAGTATGATATAATTTTCATGTCTTACGCAAAACTTTTACAACAGCTGATCTAGAATAATCAATTGGTGCAAGTTTCATATGATCCAATTCAGCCGCCATATATTAGTTGGTATGATCCAAATGCTTTATTTGACTATCATGTTGGGTTAATAGGTCATTCAACTGAGAATTGCGTGCCATTAAAAAGTAGAGTTTAGACAAGGTTTTCACAACGAACATAAAATTTGTCACAAAAATCTTTTGCAACCATTAAAATTTTCATCGTAAAAACCTTTTTGTCACCAATATTTCTCTTCGTCGCCTAAACTATTTTGCGACCATTTTTTGTCCCGATTTTTGTGACCAAATTTTACATTTCCAGAATGTAAATAAAAATTACTGAATTTTTAGTTTTCATTTGCACATGTAACACATTGAAACTAACACTATTATATCTTTAGACAATGAGTATCAATTAGAAAGTATTCAAAAATCATCTAGTACGCTCATATACAAAGTGATTACCCCCCCACACTCACATGCACTGAAACCAACAATATTATTACACTAACAGGTTCACCATTACTTTAAAATTCAATCCATATCATCATCACTTGGTATAATATCCTCTGAATCGTCATCATAATTATGCAAAGTGTCATCTTCATTGTCATCATCATCAATAAAATCAATATCTTCAATAATACTATCTCCTACTCCAATAACATTTACATCTATTTTAGAAGGTTTCACATCATGCTTGCGAAATTGCATTGTTTCTGATTCATCTAGATCGATAGACGGGGAAAGTTGTTTCAGTAGGTCCTATGACTTCATCTTGTTTTATCTCAGGAACATCTCATAAATGTCTATGTTGAACATTTTGCACCACTTTTCAATTGACTCCAAATTTGCAATCATCAACATAAAAGACTTGTTATGCTTGAGATGCGAGAATAAAAATCTAATTTTCATACCAAGGTTTGCTCACATTTACACAAGTGAAACGAAGATCTCTCTTCACTTTATTTCTTTTTGCATTTGTGTCAAACCATTCACATCTAAATAATATAACATTTCTTTCTCGTACATACTACATCTCAATCACTTCTTTTAACCTACCAAGAAATTCAGTCACTTCTCCATCATGTTCTCCTGGAACTACTAAGCCATTATTTTGGGTTATCGAGTGATGATCACGATCTATATCATGGTATTGAATATGACCTGGCATGATTATCTGGACCAAATGCTAAAGCTTATAAATAATATGTGACTTCTAATGACCCTTCACGGTGCAACTCAATGATCTAATAAAAATAACAAAAGTATTAGTTCCTTGCGTACTAATTTTAATGATATATATTCAGTCAAATATATAGACATACCCGATTTCTAAACCATTCAAGAAATTGGTTTTGATGTCTTGAACTTAAGTCAACCTGATTAACTCTGTTTAGTTCTCTCATGTGCTATCTGCGCATATTAATAATTTTATTTTAATGATTTGTGATAAAAAACAAACATTGAAAATTAGACTTAATAATGTTATTGATTTACTTACACTAAGTAAGGTTGTAGCTCATCGCAATTATTCAGCACATACTATTGGGCAATCTCTAATTATTGTTTAGAAAACTGAACTATTTTCTTACCACCAATTGGACGAGCTCGTTGAGTGAAGACAATGCCACAGAGATACAATGAGCAAAAAGCCAACAACTCATTAACAATGTAGGCTTCTGCAATCAAACTCTCTGAATGAGCTTTGTTTCTAACATATTGTTTAAGTGTACCAAACTCACGTCATATGATAGCAATTACATTGATGCACGGAGTATTTGATGGGTAAGTAAAGGAAAAGTTTAGAGATATACCTTTCAATTGGGTACATCCAACTATAACCAACAGGACCACACAACTTCACTTCTTGTGGTAAATGAACTGCCAAATGTACCATAACATCAAAGAAAGCTGGGGGGAAATATCCTTTTTAACTTACATAGGATCAAACTTATTCCGTCTCTAAGAAAATCCAAGTCCTTAGTGTTTAGTGTTTTCGAGCACAATTCCTTGAAGTAGTTAAACAACTCAACCAAAGTAATGCACACATCCTTACCCAATAAACCATGAATCCCAACTGGTAAAAGTCTTTGTAGTAAAACATGACAATCATAACTTTTCAATCCCGAAACCTTACTCTCAGCTTGGTTGATGCACCATGATATATTTGTTGCGAAGCCATCTGGAAACTTGACTGACTTCAAGAAATCATAAAACTTTCTTCTCTACTCTACTGTCAATGTTTAACAAGCAGGTGATTTAAAATATTTGTTCCCTTTTAGTTCAAGGTGTAGTTCTTTTCTTATATTCATGTCGGCTAGGTCCAATCGAGCTTTGTAAGTGTCTTTTTTTTGCTTTCTATATTCAAAAATGCACCTAATATATTATCGTAAATATTTTTTTCAATATGCATGACATCCAATTTGTGTCTAATTTTCAACTTAGACCAATATGAAAGTTGAAAAAACACAATTTTCTTAGTCCAATTAAGACCATCTAAATGACGCTTTCTTTTGTTTGTCTAACTTATTTGGGTATTTTCCAAACTTGACAAATTGAATTTGATCTAACTGCATCAATGTATTTTCTCCTATCAACTTTCTTGGTGCATCTGAAACTCTTGTTTACCATCATGCAATCTACTCCTCCGCCACATATGATCACAAGGAAAATATCGTCAATGTCTTATGTCACATATTTTACTTCGCAACCTCAATGAAGATGCAAATATCGTCAATGTCTTATGTCACATATTTTACTTCGCAACCTCAATTAAGATGCAAATATCGTCAATGTCTTATGTCACATATTTTACTTCGCAACCTCAATGAAGATGCAAATATCGTCAATGTCTTATGTCACATATTTTACTTCGCAACCTCAATGAAGATGCATCTTCATTACAAACAGCACATGCCAAATACCTTTTCGTGCTCCAATCAGACAAATCTCCATACGCTGGAAAGTCATTTATTGTCCACAACACAACAACATACATAGTAAAAGATTGCCTAGAAGTGACCTAAAATGTTTGGACCTTATCCCACAATTGTTTTAACCCATCTATCAATGGCTGCAAATACACATCAATACCATTACCGGGTGATCTTGGACCAGAAATTAGTAACGATATCATAAAGAACGGTTCTTGCACACACTTTCGTGGAGGAAGGTTATAAGGTACTAATATGACTAGCCACATGCTATATGAGTTGCTCATATTTCCGGATGGATTACCGTTACAAGTTCTAATCTTACATTTCGAGCATATTCTGCAAACCAACTATATTGCTTATCAAAATCCTTCCAACATTCTGAATCAACAAGATATCTCAATACACCTGCAACGTTGACACGTTTCTCCTTGTGCCAGCTCATATCAGACGATGTGTATTTTGACTTGAGCAATCTTTGAAGTGTGGGTATCACAGGAAAGTGACGCGAATTTTTTTGGAGAACTTTCTCACCCTTCCCATCATCCATTTCATATCTTGGTTTACCACATTCAGGACATTTGTCTTTTCCTTCATTCTCTTTTCAGAATAAAGCACAATCATATTTACAAGAATTAATAGTTTCATAACCCAACCCTAAATCTCTCAATTTTTTTTGGCTTCATAGTAAGAGGCTGGAATTTTTTAGCCTACTAGATGAGAACCATTTAAACTTCAAGTAAATGGTAAAATGACTTATTGCTCCAATGATTAAGCACTTTGATTGCATCAACTTCACAATAAAAGATAGTGAGTATACATTTGACAACTAGGATAAAGTTCTTCTTTGGCTTACTAAGCAAATAACTAAATCTGTCTAACGTCTCTGCATTTAGATTTATTCTATGAGTATTATCCTCTCTAACTCATTCATCATTCATCTCCATCCCAACAAAATCACACATGTCATCTAATATTTCTCTCATCTCATCACCATCATCATCACCACCACCAAGGTGAGATGTAGTACTATTCATCTCCATATTTGATGAATGGTGATATCTTTGTATCTCTTCACCATGAAACACTCAACGATCATAGCTCAATGCCATTCCATATTGGTATAAATGCATTTTAACTTATATTAAAGACAATCGTCTTGAATTAAGGTACTTTTTACATGGATAACGAGTTTTCTCCTCTATGTTGAGATAATTACTTATCACGCTCATAAACTCTGCTTTACCATCAATATACTCATTGGACAATCTATTATAATTTTTTATCTAACTCTTGTCCATTTTTTGTCACTCTGTAAATTAAATTACTATTTAGAGAAACTCTCAACAAAAGATCCCTAAATTAAAGAGGTTAAAATGCAAAGTTAATTAAGAGGGAAATAGAAAACAGAAATAAAGATGATTCAAGTGCATAATAAAAGAAAATAGTTATACATAGAAGGGTTATGTTCACATATTTTTCTTCAGATCGCTAAAATGAGTTTGTGTTATGTTACGTCCATCGGTATTATATTTAGCCTATGGCACATGATAGGTCCGCATCTATGAGTTTGTTTACGTGAATCCGTAACTTCCCTCCATATGAAGTCTCCTATAGTTTCTGAAATTCAAAAAAGTTTGGTTGTAGCCTTATACATGGAAGAAATTGTATTTTAATACATCTTTGACTAGAATTCCAACATAGACAAGGACCATGGACATGATTTCTATTTGGACAAGAGTTTTGTTTGCCTCCAAGTATAGTTCATTTCCAACTAAAACTTGATTTCTTTTAACTACAAGTTTACCAAACTAAAGCCTTTAGTATGAAAAGCTAGAGAAAAATAAACTAGGTATGCTATTGTTTCTTTATTTTCCATACCATTCCATGTATCGTCATTGATAATTTAATGTTAGGATGAAGGAGAATTTATTATAATAAAAATGGAGGGGAGGCCCTAATTTGCAGTGATAGTGAGGAAGAGGCTAACGAGAATGAAGAGAAAAAAAGACTTTGTAGAATCCAAAGATTACATACTTCGTAGACAGAGAATCGACAAAGATACACGATTTCATAAAACTCCAAAATTGTACAAAACCACATAAAAGATAACTAAAATTTTCTAGTTCTCATACCAAATAAACCAAAAAATGAACAAAATTGAGTTTATACATACCTACAGAATCACTAAATTGAATATATCTTCAAAAATTCAGGATCTCAAGTATCAATTTCTCAAAAAAATCATTGTAACAGCAAAGGCCTAGCTTTTAATATGAAGAAAGAATGTTGAAAAAGAAGAAGCAAGAAGAGGTTTACTTACCTAAACCTTAGTGAAAAACAACAAAGAAGAAGGAGGAGGATAACTCGACGACAAACGACGAAGGTGCAGCTCTGTCGATCGAGGGGGTGAGAGGAAGGGAGCTCTAGGCAGGGTGATGGAAACAGAGGGGAATGAGAGGGTTTTATTCCTCCAGCAAAATGACATCATTTTTGTGGCAACCTTTTGCGATGAATTATTTAATTCGTCAGTAAAAGTATACCTTTATCGATCAATTTATAACTTGGTCGGTAAAAATAAGACTTTTGCCGATAAATTTAAATTTCTGTCGGCAAAAGCCCACAAAATACTTGATGCACACCATCTTGTTTTTTTCCGGGAGATTTTTTTAGTCTTTAGCGATTAACTAAAATGTTGGTCATTAAAAAAGACTTTTAGCCACCAATTTTACTTCGTGGGTAAAAGTTTACTTACTACAAGATCATTTTCTTGTAGTGTTATAATATATAATAGCAAGCCAAATTTAGCTAAAATGAGAACAACCTAATTTAACACGGAAGCAGACATGAGCTACGCATGACAGCTGCCCAAGGAAACAATAATGAACCACCTCCAGATAATTCCACTATTCATCCCTTTCTTAAAAAGAGAAACCAATGGGAAAACCCATAACTTGAGACTCGTGTGAAGGCAACGACCTGACCATCTATGCAAAGTAAATCAGGGGACCACATAGCATGACCGATGGTTATGCACCTCGACCCCCTCTCCGACGCACCAGACAACGATCGTCGGCACACGTGACGAACCTGTGAATCATTATTGGTACCCAAGTCTTCAGTCTACACCTATAAAAAGGAAGGCAACGAGAGGATTAAGGCAAGAGTGGGAGAGGAAAAGAACCTCCATTGAATATATTCCGGTTGAAGCTTCCCCCTTGGAGAAAGAAAAATCCATAAATGATTCCAGAGAGGCACTAAAACATCCATATCTTCGTTGAAGCTCTGTAAGAGAGCCTCCACGCATAGGGAGATAAAGACCCAAGCCCATCCTTTTTAAAGCATCTCCCTTTCTTTCTTCATATTATTCATGCTTACTTCTTACTATAACTTAATACCCATGCTTGTAATCTGAGTCCCAAGCGAAAACAATACAAAATGCATGATTTTTCAATCTTATTTTATCGCTTGTTTGCCTAAATATTGTTCAAAAGCTTAATATTGCGTTGCAGAGAGATTATAAATTTTACTCTGCATGACTCCACGCTCAGAACGAGTTTCAGGCTTAACTTTCGTATTCTAGGCCTAACTCTCATTTCATCCCGACATATCTCTTTTGATTCATATTTTGAACATATATCTTTTAATCCTGACAAACCAACTCAAGTCCACACATACTACACTAACTCACCAGATACAACAGAAAAAGGACAATTACATCAGATTTATAGCAATCCGAAGATTGCACAAGGCTCTAGATTCATTGTACATATTCTTCCTCAACCCACTTTCACATATTTTGATCGGACTCATTAGCCCACGCCCAAAAGATATGGACATGCCAATACATGAACAAAACCCTTACAATGGTCTAGCATACACTAACAAACATACAACAATATGATGATTATAACACTGATATCCCATTAATCCTCTTTCTATGTCACTGGAGGAAAAATGGGAGAGATGGAAAAGGAATGTTTGTGTAAATGGAGGAAAAAATAGAAGAGGTGAGTAATGGAGAAGTTAAAAAAATAAGGGAAAATGAAGAAAGATTAGTTGGTCTCATAAGGGTCTACATACAAAAGTAACAAGTTAGTCTTCTCCCTGGTCATGGGTGCCAAATTTCGATACAAATAGCCTTCTGGTCTAAATATCAATGTTTAAATTCTAATGGGCTACGCGTGGAAATTTCTATAAGGAGAAAAGCATTTTTAGTTTTTTGATCTAGCTGGAGCCAACTCTCTCAAAATCTAATTGCGAGAGATAATGCAATCTTTTTATTTCTAATAATTATCAACCGTTGCATGATAAACTAAGCAATAAATTCCTATCAATGTAATTTTCTAAAAGATGAAAAAGCATCAAACATATAATAATTATCTATATTTGCAAAAAAAAAAAAGAAATAATAGAGCATTATGTGTTTAAAGAATTCATGACTACATATTACATGACGTTCAAATATATATAGTTATTTCAAATACTATTTTTTTTAATTGAATGTTTTAACTAATAAATTTATGTACATTTGATATATTTTTATATTTTTTTCATGAATCTAGTTTCCATCTCACGTAAGTTAATGTTTGTTATCTTAAGTTATAAAATATTTAATTATTAGTTTCACAATGGGCAATTAGAAATTTTACAAATAGATTAGATAATAATGTCCAAAAAGTTAAAAGTATCATTTTTTATTGGCTAAAATATAAAATACATCTCTACACTTTGACCAGACTGTAAACTATACCCCTATACTCCTGGATTTTGACTAAACTATAAAATATACCCTTCAATGACATTTTTTATTAGATCTAATAGAAAATTAACTCCATCCATTTCCTTCAATTTCATCCATTATTTGTCTCCATCTCTATTATTTCCCTCCATTTACGTCCATTTCCTTCAATTTCATCCATTGTTTCTCTCAATCTCTATTATTTCCCTCCATTTACCTACACTACTTTACCCCTATGAATAACTCTCTTCTTTCCCCTATTTTTTAAGTCCTCGCCTTAATTTCAGCATATTTTTCAAATTCTAGTTTCTTACCATGTAAGAAGGAAATCTGAATCATTAATGATATTTTTTTTGCTTTCTGTTCATGTGTTAAAAAATCTGCTTCAAACTGTACCAAAAATGACTGTAAAAAAACTGCTTCATTCCTACAGTAAAAAAACTGCTTCACAAAAATAATTGCACCTAAAAATGGCTTTCATATATTCATTATCACATAAATTCACAAAATATACAGATCCAACCAAAATAGCCAGCATCTCATACATAAATTCACAAAATAGTTAGCATCTCAGACTTAAATTCACAAAATAGCTAGCATCTCATACACAAATTCACAAAATAGCCAGCATATCATCAAGTATTCACAACCAATACCACATATATCTAATTGGACTACTAGTCGGAATAAATTTCTTCCTAGGACTTCTACTAGGAAGTTGGATAACACTTGACTTTTTTTAGATCCCTACACAAGAGTTGACGGTCCTTGAGATCTTATCACATCAGTCATAACTCTTCGAACCTATTCAATAAGATGATTATTAAATATAAAAAAACTAATAATAAATGTAAACGATAAATTTTAATAATACATACTGGTAATTTAGTCCTCATTATAACAGTCGATTGCTCTTCAGCACTCTGAGATTGGTGCATACTAGCAACAACCTAAATAAAATTCAATAAAATTATACTACAATTATTTAAAAAGATTATATTGAAATTCTTTAATAAGGTTATATTAAAAATGTACAGTCTTATTTCGAATCTTCATTTTCGGGTTGGGAGGTTACTTGCATGTTCTGTTGTTATGCCCTCATCCTAGACAATTGGCACATTTAAGTGATCTCCTCTTATAACTACCTTGATAAGCAGTTGCATCCTCCTCCACTGCCCTTTTTCAAGCCTTTTTAGGTCTACCAGGTTTAGGTCATACTGTTGGTGGTATAACAGTTTGAAAAGTTGATTTCGGCCATTGTTCATGACTAGGGACTGGCATTATGTAGTGGCGTTATGTTTTCAAGAATGTGTCTCTTCTATAGATAGGATCAACATAATCTTCCACCTCCTCCTTACTCTCCATAATACATAATGCGGCATGACTACAAGGTATGCTTGTAAGTTCCCAGCTTCTACAACCACATTTCCTATTTCTCAAATCCACACAGAATTTTACACCCCACATGTGTTCCAACTCATACAATCCATCTCCTCATCCATATGCAATACAGCTCATTGCTTCTTCCTTAGCCTCATTTACCTTCTTTTGAATCCTAGGACAAATGGACACATTCAATTCTCTCATTCCATCCCTTTTTTTTCTTGAAACCTCTTCATAAGAACTCTTCTTATCATCTCCATCATTGTTAGGATGGACTTGTCCCTTTGCTTCCAATATCATCTTTTTAAAAGCCATAGCCATGTTATTACATAACATGTCACTTTTGACTCCATAATCAAATGCATGTTTACACCAAGTATTTGTTTTCTTTCCTAACAGCCACGTGTAAGCCTTGACATTCAACTCCTTAATTCTCTCCATGTACTCCATAAAAGGTCTTTGAGTGTCTTCCCTTTGATTTTTTTTTTTTGCATAATTGGCATATAAATACCTAACACAGTGCCTATGTTTGGCTCTAGGCATTAACGCCTTTACAGTTTCACATAAACCCTAAAACCAAATTAATTAAAACAAATTAAAGATGAATACAAGTATCCACATAAATGCCTAAATAAATTGTAAAAGATAATAGAAGCATTAGTACATTTTGTTCGTTTGATATTATAGTCCAACCACGTTCCTCCCATGTGCCTATGTCCTTAAGAGATTCATTAAAAACCAATTACATGTCTCCTTGCTTTCTAACACCACGACAGCATAAGCAATTGGGAAGATATTATCATTTGCGTATTTCTCAATCGCAGCAAGCAAACGACCCCTAAAATTACACTTCAAAATTACAACCATCTGTGGATATCGGTCTACATCCATCAAGAAACCCCTTTTACACATGTCCAAACAAACATACATTCTATGAAACAACAAGTTCTCTCATTTCACCCCAATGGTAATTCCCGGATTCCACTTTTTTATATTGCTCCACTGCACACCCTTGAATCTTATCCAATGCTTTTCTTTTCGCCCTATAGCATTTATCGAAGGACACAATGACTCCATGATTATCCCTTAACAAACCTTTCAACACCGATAAATCCATGTTAGATGAGTCACAAATCAACTCCAGGTATCTATTCGCTATCCAAGTTTTGATGTGACCTTTCTATTCTTCCTTGCTTTAGCATAATTGGTATGTTAAGGGGTGAAAGTCTTAATTTAAAATGATTCTTCCCTTTGAGTAAGGGATGCATGTACTCTTCATCCATAATTCTTCCCTTTACATAGTGCAGTGACCCTAGTTCTATCATTTTTTTTAAAAATAGTAATCGGAATTGTGTTGAATGGCATACTCCCGCAATGCATTTTTGAAAACAATATGATCACTAAAAATCAACCCCTTCTCTAGTGTAATTAGCCTACTACCTAAGTGAGTTTCTTCATGGAACTTGGGATATGACAGGTGAATTTCTTCATCCGATGAATCAATAAGATCTCTCAATTGGTCACTATCATACTCCGGTTCATATACACTAGGCTCATCAATCACTTTTCCTTTGCTTCTTTTGTCATTATTTTGACTCTTACTACCAAGCCATTTGTTCAAGTCATCTACCCCATCCTCAGGCTCACTAAAGTCCTCCAACACTTAACTAGACCTACTATCATTATCATCATCTTCCTCAATAATAAGTTCATTTAATTCAGTACGTGGGGATGCAGGTGCAAGTGTAGGTGCATGTGGAGATGCAATACTAGGTGCAGGTAGACTGCGTTCACCTTGACTTTCAATAAACTTATTCAATGCATGTGACACATAAACCTGCAGCAAATCATGACCAAATAACTCAAGTTCAGATAACACTTCATGTATATCAGCATCAGAACATATAGGTTTTAACATGCTTAAGTCCTCATGTGGAAACTTACAACTATACCTTGATATATTAACATATCATATTTCTTCCATTGTACCTTTAATTCTAGATATGGATAATAAATCAGGATCAATATTATGAAACTTACATAGCTCACCGTTCTTATATGTTATATTCAGAACATACTCAAACGTACCACCACAATAAGTCTCTAGTGTTATGTCCTTCATTTCCATAATACTGCTATCCTTTTCACCTGCAGTGACAAAACATATGAGTTACAGAAGATAAACAATACTCGAACAACAAAACAAAGCAACTTTACAGAAGAAAACAAAACAAAGCAAAACAAAGCAATTTTATAGAACAAAACAAAGCCATCCAAAACAACTTTATAGAACAAAACAAAGCCAAACACAAAACAAAAATAAAACAGTACAGAACCTCATAATTGTGCATAAACAAATAACCCCATAAACAATAACAAAGACAAATCTATGCATAACAAATACAAACAAAACCGCATAACAGAAACCAACGAGAATCTGAAACCCCAGAAACCAACTAGAACTAGAAACCCCATATACATATAACATAAATTGAACGAACTCATAAACCGCATAGATAGAACCCCATAAAACCAACGAGAAATCAATACATAACAAAAATTGAGTGAATTGAGAACAGAAATCAACAAACCCAGAACAGAAACAAACGAGAACATAAATCAAGCCATATATACCAATTATCTCCAAAATAGAAAAGAGAAATCGAGCAATGAGAACCCAAAATTGGAAGAAAAAATGAATAATCGAAATAGAGTACATACTCGAAAGAATTTCTCAAGAAATTTTGACCTCTTTGACCCCCAGATCGGGCAAAAAAATGGAACCCTAACCCTCTTCCATCTTTGTCGTGCGATGAAACATTTTCCTCTCCCCTGTAAATTTTGATTTAGGGTTGTAGAAAAAAGACAAAGTAAAAGTAAAAAAAAATAAAGAAACGATTAACTTCACTTCCACTAACAGACCTGTTAACGGAAGTTAACGGACGTTAGGGCACGTGCCACGTACGTGCCTTTTAATGTTATTTTTTACGGAATTTCTAACAGGGAGGTATATTTTATAGTTTAATCAAAGTATAAGGGTATAAAAATATAAAAAAAAGTATAAAGGTATTGTTTGCAATTTGGTTAAAGTACATGAATGTATTTTATATTTTAACCTTTATCATTTAATTTAAAATTATTAATATCTGATCTTAAAATTTACAAATGACATTAAGAAATTTCATGAAATAGTGGGAATAATTTTTTTCCCAAAAAAATTCTCACCCTTAACCCTATTATATATATTATTTATAGATATAGATAACCTAATCTACTTGGTCCCTTAAAGGTAAATATTTTATGTATTTCGGGTAGCACATACCCCATTTGTAGTTCATAATTATGGGATATTTTTTATGAGTGTTGTCGTTTTCTGAACGCCTCATATAAATGAGTGAATTACATATAGAAAAAATAGCCACTCTAAATACCAAAAGTTTGTTAAGGTGGAAAAATGTCTAGTACTAGTGTAATAAAAACTCAATAATATTCTCATTGATCTACTACGACGTGTATACTTTTAAAATTTAGTAAAGAATGTACATATAACATCAAATGATATATAATAGTATTGAGTTTTCATCATTCTAAGCATATTCTCCTGACAAGAAATAAAGTGATATATTTTAGGAAACTTACCTATTGTATATTTGATTTTTCTCAGCCATTGGTCTATAGCCTCTTTGGTTTCTTCTAATTTTTTTAATTTAAAAATGAGTTTATTAAAGACACATTACGATTTTAAGTGTTTTTTACAACTAAAAACAAACATTTTTCTCATAATTTTATTAAAATTTTATTGTTTTTTCGTTTTTTAACACACATTTCCATTTATATAATTTTGACCGATTAAGATCTAGAATTTTTTTAATTAATTCGTATAAAATCTCATTACTCAATAACTTGGTCGGTCATTTATATGATTAATTAGTTTATATAACGTGTTTACTTGATTCATGTGGAATCGGATTTCGCAGAATCCGATTTCAAATTATCATTTTAGTTGTTTATTATAACTTTGGATCTGATTCCAAGTGAGTTAATGAGATTCCATATTTTTTAATTCATTTAAATAAATTATGAAAAGTCTATTATGACCTCAAAATATTTATATATTTTATTTATTTTTAGTAAACATATTTTCTGATTCATTTTATTTATTTGAGAAAAGTCCCTCACTTCTTTACTTATTTTTTTAAGGATATTTTAGTAATGTTATCTGTTTTATTCCGATTCATTGATTTAATAAACACAAATAATCATTTTTATTCTTAATAATCTGATTCATGATTCTGATTTCAACAGTTAATAAACGTATTAATCAAATTTCATATTCTTCATCCGATTCATAGAAAAATTGATTTTAAACTTTATTTGATTTCAAATATAATTAAAGGCGTCTAAGTGTAAAGGAAAGAATTAAACTTAAATGCAAATTTTTTGTAGTGTTGAATTACTGAGGAATAATCTGGCGCCGCAGCATACTTTGCCGTTCGCTCCCTTCGTGTATATCTGTGCCTCGTATCACTCAACTTCTAGTCTCGACTCTCTACTGATTATCTCTTTTCTACACTCTCCTCCACGCAGTCGCCGCTCCCGGCTGCTCACATTCTCTCTCTTCCCTCTCTCTCTACTCGGCCACTGCCATCCATCACATTTTCCACACAATTCTCTCTCCTCTTTTCCGGTTAAGTCAACTCTATAATTTCAGGTTTTCGGTCCTTCTCTCCCGCCCAGCATCTTTCATTCACTTTACGCAATGTTAAGAAGTTCTCATCTTCCGCCATTGACATATTCGAGGCTTTATGCGCTTGGAACTTCTCAGGCTCCCATTCTAGGCCTTCTCTCGCCGTCAAAACTTCCTGGACTTTCCATATTTGCGCCATTTCATAACTTTCTTCCCCAAATCTTCAAACCCATTTCAGCCCCCGCATCTTATTTGAGTTCCAATCAATTGGGTTATCATCTGAGTTCCAAAGTAACAGGTGGGTTATTGTATCGATTTTCTTTGTTGAGAGGTTTTTGTATATGTTTCCACTTAGTCCTTTGCTTAATGCTCTGCTAAGCAAAATGAGAAAACAAGAAAATGCAAAGAAATGGTAAAGAAAATACGTTTTAAATTTTAATGCTTTAGTATTGAATTTTCTGTTGATAAAAAGTAGAAGTGGGGGAAGAGAGAGCATGTAGACTGAGAATGTAGAAAAGAGGAAGGGAGGGAGGGAGGGTAATGCTCTTGTGATGTGATTCTCTTTTAGCATCTCTTTCAGCATCAGCATCAGCATCATATAGTTCTACCGGTGGCTCAGGAGGTGGTAAAGAAATATTGGTGCAACACTTGCTTGTTAAGGAAGATGACCTTAAGCTCATATTGGAGCTTCAACAGAGAATTTCAAGTGGTGAGTACTCATATACTCCTATAGTAAATGAGTCGAGTTTTCTTGCCACATGATATTGAATTTCAGTCATATCTTTAGCATTTTAGTAGCTTATTTCTGTAAAAAGAAAAGATTGAGTTTCGTTTTTTGTATACGTGGTTGATGAAATTTTTGAGAAATTGAATTTCCAACATTTCTTATCAAGAGAAATTTCTGAGAAATACAAACATTTGTGTAACAATCTGAATATTCAATTTGAGATGGTAAAGGTACAATGTATATTGAATGTATTTTTCTGCTATAGATGCATTCACGACATGGGTGAAGTATGATATCTAAGATACTTCATGTCTAATATCAATGATATTAGACAATCATTCTTACCAAAAGAAAAATTTGGAACTTTCATTGATGTGTATATGTCTTTAATAAACAGGTATGCCACTGATGAGTATGTTTTGATAATCTGTAATGTGAGAGAAATATATTTCTCCCCCTTTTTGATACCGAGACTCTGATTCAAGTCTCCAAAATGTGATACATCTACGGGCATTACTCAACACAGATGAAGATATGAATAACTTTGTCCTCAGTATTATTTGTTAAATGGGTTTCATCCAGAAGTCAATGTTTTTATTCCATCTCTATTCTGCCGTTGACAAATTTTGGTTTTTCTCTTTTGAATTGTTACATTCAGGTGAAGACCTGAGTGATCTTGCCCTAGAGTATTCAATCTGTCCATCCAAAGTAGAGGGTGGAATGCTTGGATGGGTGACGAAGGGGCAAATGGTATGATGAGTTGTATAATATTTGTTTTGCATTGCTTTCTAAAGCAATAATGTCACTTGCTGAAAGCTAACCGATGTCAAATTGGTCATCTCTCTCTCTCTCTCTCTCTCTCTCTCTCTCTCTATATATANTATATATATTCTTACCAAAGAAACGTTGAGATCTCACCAGAATTTCCAGCCATTCCACAAAGTAAGGTTTCAAATTAGAACAAACATTCTAGCTGAATGTGCCGATATACAGGGCTTATGGTTTATGTAAGAAAGGAGACTTTGATGTATCGGAATGTTGTTCCACATCTCCTGGATATGCCCCTTTTGTGCTAGTTATAAGGTCTCAATTTTCTCCACCTTAACACCTTGGTTTTAAGGAATGATCGAACTGAACTTCTCGACTGGGTATAAGACATTGGTTGCGCCTTTATTTGTGTCACTTCAATTCGGATGGTTTGATATACTGCTTAGTCCGGCTGTCGTGTTGTGTTCTAGGAGTGTGTGTTGAAATACTGTCTGCATCGCCTGGATAACGCCCAATCTACTAGTTATAAGGTCTCAGTACTCCTCTCCTTAACATTTAATTTTTAAGGAGTGAGCTGGCTGGGCTTTTCAGCTTGACGAATTAAGAAATATACCGGCATTGAGTTTCCCCTCCGTCAGAGCACTTCTCTCTCTAAACTCCATTTCTCCTACTTTCTAATTTCTCCCTATTCTTCTCAATTATTCTATTTCTTCCCCTACATGTCCTGCATCATAGTGACAAGGTTACTTGATGCTTCATTTAAGATCATTGCCTTGATTTTCTATGTATCTTGTGTGATATCTCGTGGATGCTATTTCGTTTCTGTTACAATTACAATGTGAGATATCTTCTATTGGTGATGTTTCAGGTACCGGAGTTTGAGGAGGCTGCATTTAATGCTCCTTTAAATAAGGTGGTAAGATGTAAAACTAAATTTGGATGGCATTTGCTGCAAGTTCTATCAGAGAGGTGCATCTCATATACATATCTTTGCATCCTTTATTGATAATGTAGAAATCGCTCTGAATTCTCACTTGTCTAATATCCTTCAACTCTGCTAGAGATGAATCATTACTTCTGGAAATTCAACCTGAAGAGCTTCGTGTAAAATTAGAAGATCCCAACTTCTTGGAAGAGGCACAATTAATTGATGTTCGAGAACCTGAAGAAGTGTAAGCAATCCTTCTCATTTGATTCTTTAAAATAGCTTGGGTATGCAAGATGGATCAGGGTCCTCTCCTCTCCTCTCCTGTCGTGATCTGAGCTCAACACCTCATATTGATCTTAAAAATGAAAAGGAAAAAAAATCACATCCAACCTTTTTTGGTTTCTCTGTGATTGAGCTGATCTGGGCCGTTAGTCTTTAAGTCTCGTTACAGTACATAGTTTTTGTTTCTTGTAATCTTCTGCATTATTCAAATAGATTTGTTTTCCTTTAAAAAGATAAAATAAAATAGAAAAGAAATCAAATTAGCCGGTTGAAATTTACTCAGACGGGATGCTATATTTAATTTCAACGGCAGTTTTATGTGATTGATGTGTCAAAGAATTTATTTTCTATGATAGGGCTCAAGCTTCTTTGCCTGTTTTTCAAGTGCTACCTCTTCGCCAATTCGGAAGCTGGGGACCCGAAATAACTACCAAGTTTGATCCACAGAAGGATGTTTATGTTATGGTAAATACTAAATTCCAAATTTTTATTCCATAAACATCATTATTAAATTGCCATATGAAGAGAAGAAAACTATATTGTTTCTTCGGCTTTCATCTTGCTGGGGTATGCTCCTTGTAACATGTAACTTATTGCTCGGTTTAATATATTTTTTTAATTACCGACAAAAAAAGAGAATAAGATTCAGAACAACTTATTTTCCATATTTAATGTACATAGTATTAATCTCTGCTCAAGATTATATATATTTTTATCCTTTGTTGAGTCTGTTTGAGATGATTTCAATTAAGTGATTTACGTAATGGGTTTTGTACACGCAGTGTCACCACGGTGTGAGGTCAATGCAGGTTGCAAAGTGGCTACAAACACAGGTAGGTACAATCCCCTCTTTTATGGTAAATGACTGACTTATTTACTTCTCTTGATCATATCACTTTAACCATGGCAGCAGGGTATATAATTTTTCCTACACGAATCAGTACGTGCGTTATGACCACACAACTTGGTGGATTTGATTTTAGACCCAAATTGATACATAACAATACGAAATTAGTATATGAGAACACAGAACTGGTACATGGCAATACGAAAAACGTACCTCCATGTACGGTATCAGGGATTTTACCCTGGTACCATAGACCCTCATAGTAAGAAGGGTAATGTTAACTTATGAAACATGATGGTTACAATTTAAACTTTCTTGTGCCCCAATTGTCATGATGTGCTTATTTAAGACTCAAAATATTAAAAATGAGGCATGTAATTTAGTTTTGATTATTATGTGTTTTGGAAATGTAGTTTGGTGTTTGATTATTTGGTCTTTTTTCTTTCAGGGTTTCAAGAGAGTATTCAATGTCACTGGGGGACTCCATGCTTATGCTGTTAAAGCTGATCCATCCATCCCTACTTACTGAAACCTCTCTTCTATCCATCAAATTTTAACATTTCATTTCGGCTTGTTTAGATCTTAAAAATTTAGAGGGGAAAAAAAAAGAAAATGTGAAGGATTACGATTCTATTTTTTGGAGTCCTTTAGAAGATGGTGGAAGAGTTTTTATATAGACTAGTTGAAACTCATTTGCGTTGCATGTGTTAACTCATGTTAACATTTTATTTAGACTTTAAAAATAAAATGATCATTTCATGATTTTTACCATCATCAAAAATCATTCTTATTCGTATCAAAAGTTCCATTCACCAAAATGCCAAGTTTTCTTTATTTTTTTCTAAATGTTCACTTTATTCTAAATGAATAATAACCTTTACATATAGTAGAGTGGGTTTCACACAAAAAAAAATTTAACTTCTTTCCAAATATTAATGGTAACAAGAAGCGATGAAAAAATATATGAACTTATTAAAAAAAATATTAACCTTTACATACACGGTCGAGCGAATAAAAAAAACAAAAGTTTTTTCGTTTTAGATAATAAGATATACTTTTCGATGTGTTGCACTTCCAATTTTGCATTCGGTTTAAAGTTCAGAAAATTTTCTCAATTAATTTTCAAGATTTAACATATAACCTTAGTAGATTGTCACTTGTATATTATGTACGATGATTGTTAGGTTTGCTATTGTCCATTGGAAATTTCATGTTTGACAGAGAGACGAATAGCTTCCATCTTTTGTACTTTGTCAAGAAGCACAATTTATATGCAGATGAGAGTTTCATCTAAATTTTTATTCAATTTTTACTTGCTTGCATTTTGTTTTGGTCAAATAAGTATTACTTGTTTTTGTGACACAAATACTCCCCCCTTTGTTTTTGTGAATCAATAAATGATAGGGGTGTAATTAAAACTGAGAAAATCGACCACACCGCCTGAACCTAGCCGAACCGATGCAGTTCGCCTAGTTTTTTCACTTTTGGCGGTTCGGTGCGGTGTGCGGTTTTGTGAAAAAACTGTATCGAACCGAACTGAAACCACACTATATATATACCTCTACATTTAACCTAATTTTCCCTTCTTCAGTTTTCCCCACTCTCGCCTCGCTCGACGCTCTCCCCTTCTCCTCAGTCCTCACTCCTCAGCTCAAACCTCGTTATCTAGCTATCCCCTTCTCCTCAGTCCTCACACCTCAGCTCAAACCTCACTATTTAGCTCTCTCCTTCTCCTTAGTCCTCAACTCACAACTCGTTGTCTAGCTCTCCCATTCTCTTCAGTCCTCAGCTCACAACTCGACAGCTCGATTCGGGAGACAAGAAAGGCGACTTGCTCGACTGCTCAACGACGAAGGGGAGACCCTGTTTGCTCGACTACTCAACGACGAAGGGGAAATCAGGTTGCTCGACGACGCAGGCGAGATCTGTTTGCTATTGCTTGACTCAAGTGAGACCTGTTTGATATTGCTCGACGACTCAGGCGAGATCTATTTGTTGTTGCTCGACAACGACTCAGGCGAGATCTGGTTACTCTGTCTCTCTCTCTGTATCTTCCATATTTTCTAATCTGCACTATTATTTGTTAGATTATTAGTTGTTCAAATTATTAGTTGTTCATATTATTAGTTGTTAGATTATTAGATCACTAGTTAATTAGTTGTTCAAAAAAGTTGATTTAACAGATGAAGGATGAGAAGAAAAAAAATAAAGAAAAGAGTGTTGGTTGAGCTTCTTCAGTAGAAAATGTTACGCTAAAGGGATATTTTGCCTGTTTTGCCTATTTCTAACACATTTCGCCCAAAATACATCAAATTTATGGTACTTAAAGGACAAGCTATGTACTATAAAATGCAACAAAGTCATGACAATTTACCAGCTAAATGGATGTTCTTGTGAGAGCTAATCCATTTAAATACATAAAGACGAATTCATCAGCAGCCGAGTAAGGTTCATATCATATTCAGTAAGAAATCCACATGAGACGTTGCAATTGCTCTAGAAGTTTGAATTGAAATAGTAGTCACATTAGGACTTATGAGGTCAATTGACCCAATTAAAAGAAAATTAAGACTAAAAGTAAATAAAAAGTGAAATTTTGATATTTAATGATATTGATCATGCTTAAATTTTTTATAACTCTAATAAATTAGGCCATTATCTTGTATTTCACTAGTTTATTGGGATGTCTGCTTGTTTTATCTGAACTTATTGATATGTCTGCTTATTTTGTCTAAACTTATTGGGATGTTTGCTTGTGTGACTATATAGTTTAGAAATTAAGTTTGATTTGAGTTAACGAGTCTTAGTTAATGATTTTTTTATATGGGAAAATCGAAGATGGAAAAATAGGTCTTTGGTTCAAAGTCTCCTGAATTGCCATTGAGACCATCAACAGTGGGTAAGAGAAAATCATGTAGGGAGCCTTCAATTATTTGGGATTCATTTACTAAGAATGAACTTTATGAAGAAGGTGATGTAACATCTACATGTGATTATTGCAAACAAGTTTTCAAATCTCATCTTAGACACAATGAGACCTCAAGTATGCTAGGACACTTAGATATATGCAAAAAGAATCCTAATAGGTTTCTTGATCCTAAACAAAAGACTTTGGGTTTTGAAATTAAGAAGGAGGTTGGTGGTTCACAAACTTGTAATTTGGTTGCCACTAGTTATAGTGAGGATAGATGTAGAAAGGCAACTGCAAAGTTCATTATCCAAACTAAGCTACCATTTAGAGTTGTTGAGGCTGATTCATTTCATGACTATAGCTATACTTTGCAACCTAAATTCAATGTTCTATCATGGGTTACGGTTGCTAAAGATTGCTTCCAACTATACTTAGATGAGAAGAAAAGGCTATAAAGTTTCTTTAAGAAATCAAAACAAAGGGTTTGTCTTACTACGGACACATGGACATCTATTCAAAATTTTAACTATATGGTGTTAACTGCTCATTATATTGACAAAGAATGGAGTTTACAAAAGAGAATTCTAAACTTTTGTTTAATTTCTAGTCATAATGGAGAGTCAATAGGTTTACAAATTGAGAATTGTTTGCTTGAATGGGGGGGTATCAATAGAGTTTTTACTGTCACTGTTGATAATGCCGAATGATGTTGCGGTGACTTATTTGAAGAGAAAATAAAAAATTGGAATGGGATGGTGTTGGATGGTGAGTTTTTACACATAAGATGTTGTGCACACATTACAAACTGAATTGTATCTGATGGTTTGAAGGATCTCCATGGATCTATTGTTAGGATCCGCAATGCTGTGAGATATGTGAGGTCTTCACCGGCTAGATTAGTAGTTAAGTTTAAGGCTTGTGTTGAGGCAGCGAAGATTTCCTCCAAAAGCCTTTTGTGCCTAGATTGTCCCACTAGATGGAACCCAACTTACATAATGTTGGATGCTGCTGAAAAGTTTCAAAATGCTTTTGAAAGACTCTAGGAGCAAGATGCACAATACTCCATGGATTGTCTTGGAGATGGAGGAAAGAAGGGGGAGCCTCCTAGTTATGATGATTGGGATAATGCTCGTGTCTTTATTAAGTTTTTGAAAGTATTCTATGAAATGATTGTAAGACTTTCTAGTTCTTTGCATGTGTGTTCGAATGGATTCTTTCAAGAGCTTTGTAAGATTGAAAGTCTGATTCGAAAGTATTCTAAAACATATGATTATCTTTTGAGTAAGATGACATCTAGCATGAAAATGAAGTTTGATAAGTAGTGGGGAAGTTTTGAGAAAGAAAATTCCTTATTGTTTGTAGCCGTTGTGCTTCACCCACGATTGAAAATGAAGTTCATTGATTATTGTTTTTCAATTTTAAATGACGATGATGTTGCTAAAGAGTCAACAAAGAAGGTTGAGTTTGTTTTGAAAAGATTGTTTGATGCATATAAGGGTGATGTAATGATAGAAGTCAAAGATGCATCATCTTCTCAACATGTGGTTCAGGATGATGAAGATAAGTTTGACTTCACCTCTACATTTTCTAAGCATATGAGTGAAGAGGAAAATGTGGACAACAAGTAAGAATTAGATCAATATTTTATTGGCAGTTTGTGAAAAAAAAAGTTGATGATTTTGATCTTCTTAATTGGTGGAAGGTGAACTCTTCTAGATATCTGGTACTTGCGATGATGGCTAGAGATGTATTGGCAATTCTAATTTCAACGGTTGCTTCAGAATCTGCTTTTAGTATTGGTGGGAGTATACTTGATCAGTATCGTAGCTCATTGGCTCCTAAAACTGTTCAAGCCCTTGTTTGTTTACAAGATTGGTTTCGATCTTCGCAGATCAACATTGTTGAACCACTTGAGGATAGTGAAAAATTGGATAAAGGTATCTCATTTTATATTTTAATTTTTATTACGTTAAATTTTAGTTGTGCTATTAATCTTAATGTACATTTTTTGTTTGTTCTTTAGAGTTGGTGACTAAAGAAGAGTCTGTAACCGTAATAGTGGAGGATGATGCCGAGTAGTATAATATCATTGAATGGGTGAAACCGATTGTGATTGTAACATTTGGTCATAAGTAGCTCACTTAATCATTTTTATGTTTATCATGGTTTAATCTGAACCTGAGTATACTACATTAAGATAGAACAGAAGCTGCACAGGTGATGATCATACTGATAAGTAGTTTTGTTATTTATATTTGAGAAAGTCTACTACACAACTAAGTATTCTTATATTTGGCTTCTTTGTTGGTTTACATATTTATATAGAAAAATGGGGCAATTCAAGCAGGATTGAGGAAAGCAAATGTTACTGCTTTTGTTCTATCATATTTTTAAGTGGTAGTTGTGTATTTTTCTACAATAATTAAGTGTATTAGAAATGGTATTTGTAAGCGTATTTTTCTAAGTCTAAGTTATGTAATAATTTTATAAGTCTAAGATCTTGAACTTAGAAATAGTATTTTGTAAGTGTATTTTTTTGCTCCTATTATCTTCTGTTTCAGTATAATCATGTATTTTTTAATATATTTTTTTGGGTAGAAAATGGTTTGATTTTCTCTTTTTTATATTTTTTTTCTAGCAGGTAAAAACCGCAAAACCGAACCAAGCCAAACCGATTTTTGGACAGTTCGGTTTACACTAAACCGTCGGTTCGGTTCGGTTCTAATATTTGAAAAATGATATTTACGGTTCGATTCCAAAAATACCCCTAAACCGAGCCGAACCGATTACACCCCTAATAAATGAAACATACACATAAACATCTCATAGAAACGAGTTTCAAAATAATTCTTTTGATTATAGCTTATTTATCCTCAAAAGAAAATGGAAACGATAAGTTGGGTTGACGCAGTTAGTTAAGTCTTCATATTTATACTCTAGAGATCGTAAATTCAAGTCATATTCATTTATCACGTAGAATTTGTAATGTAAATTTGACAAAAGAAAATAGAAGATGAGTCATAAAGTTTTATTTTCATTATAAATAAAAACCTCCTTTACAGTTTGTACAGTGAGACATAGCAATTTTACAATCTCATTTATTCTTTTGTCCATTGAAACCACCAAACTAGAGCATCAAATACTACTATGTATTTCCTCCTCTATTGTACTAAAAAGTCGTATTTGCAATTTAAGTTTTAGATACGAAACGCTTAACTGGAGCGCGAAGCGAAGAAAGGTACCGAGCATCTGCCTTGTCTATTCCATCAAACAGATAACTGTAAGGCTGCATCTCTATGTACTTTCCAGCGCCAGGAACAGCTTTCAGTTCATCGTTTTCCCAAACAACTCTTCCTCCAGATATTGTCACTTCTACCTTTCCCTGAGAAAACATGAGAAATACCTCTTTACAGTTAACAAGGCTCATTGTTTGACAGTTCAGGTTATCTTTTAATACATAACACAGAACAAGTACAATTGTTCATAGGGCCAACCAAAATAAAGGTTCTGAAGCAAAGAGAGACGAATGACTTGGTACGGCAAGTAGAATATGTGAGGATTGGCCGTCCGGTTTTTTAAGGTGCTTTTGGCCATCCAGATTGGATGAAATTTGTTCGGGTTGGATTGTACTGAATTGTATTTTACTGGACAAACACTATTTAATATTGTCATGCGTTTGATGCAGGATTGAATAAGAAGATTGGAGAAAGTATAAGAGATTTGGTACATGTTAAGAAAATTATATGTATTGCATTATACTTCTAGTTATTAGCATCAATATCTTTTCTAATCAAAACATTCTAGTTCGAACCAACTATCATACGTCAAACACAAGACAATACTAATTAATACTATCATGTCTTCCAGTACGAGTTGTCAAACATAGCCTTACGAGTTACAGTTCCAATTCCAATGTCCTTGATCCCATCCGTAATTCCAGTTATTTTCTTTTGATCAAAACACAAATGACAATCCATAGCTGACTATATAAATAACAACTATTAATTCTTATTTTGATGACATCCTACATTATGAGGACATTCACCAAAGAAAAGCGCTGAAAGACAAATACTTCTTACGAATTAGTGAATATTTGAATGCTCGGAACTGCTATCACCCCACATGAATGCAAAGATTTATTTAATCAAGTGCTCACTATAGGAGATGAACTGGGTTATGGTAAAAGGATTACCTTCCCTCTCCTTCCCTCATAGACATTTGTATCTGATCTAGAGTGATGAGACTTCGCAGATATTTCAAAACTTGAGTTTCGATTAAGTATGATAATATCTGCATCCGATCCGGCAAGTATTGCTCCTTTTCTCGGATATATGTTAAAAATCTTAGCACTGTAAACAAAAAGATATCGAGCTGTGTAAGATATATTAAGAAGACCACATATAAGTTCACAGAGAACTACAACATCCATAAAGTCAGAGTACAACCATACCATTCAGTACTTGTTATCCGTACGTAATCGGTAATGGAAACTTGGCCTGATTCCTACACGATATGCACAAACACAATTACGGTATACGCTTTTTAATGAACGTGACTTTTATTTTAACTGCGTAATCTGAAGGCATGAGAAGAAAGTCTCAGGAAGCTTACCACCATTGTATCCCATACGAGATGCATTCTCTCCTCGATACCTGCAGATTCAAAATTGCCAGATAGCAGCAGAAAGTAGTACAGTTGAAATTGCTACTCAGTATATCTGATAACTCAAGTATCAAGGACTTAAATGAAATTACCATTGACACCATTTGGAATTTTACGAAAATCATCAATCCCGAGGCTTTTCTGCGTAGAATTAAAAGTACAATGATCTGTTCCTACAAGCTGCAGATTATTGAAAGTGAGCAAGAAGCAAATTAAGAATTTCAGGACATCTAATATATCTAATGTTGGATCAAAGGGAATCCACTAATATAGAATGCCACATAAGACATTTCATTTCATACTGGCAGCCTTTATGAACTAATAAATTAGTTTGTTTCAAACAATGTCAGGGATAAATTTTCTGCAGCATAATGTTAGGGATAATTTTTTCTGCAACATAATGTTACTAGTTTTGTTCACTATGACTGCCCATCTTCCTAGTTATGAGAAACCTGCAGAACTCCGGTTGAAAGAGCAGCTTGAAGGGCCTTATTGTGCCCAGATGCCCTAATTGGAGGACTCATGACATACCTGAAATATTAGAATAATCAAATAGCTTTGCTGGCTTAAGCCAGCAGAATGTGATGAGCTAATTAAAGAAAGACAAAATTAATAATGAAAAAAAGATGTGCATAAAAGTATGAATCTTACTTCGCTGCAGTGACAAAGTCAGGATCCCAAAGCCCAGAGTCATCAAGAACCAACCCAGAAACTACTGGCTCTCCAATAACCCTCTGACCTGCCATTTGAAAATAAGTAAGTTCTTCATCCCAAGAAAAAAAATCAAGTACCAGAAAGGATTACAAATGGTTGCCTCAAATGAGAGAATGAGAGATAAAACAGATGTATTTGGCTAGATACTACATGTCTATATTTATTTAAGTAGAAGATTGATAAGAGGTATTGTGCAGTTATCTGTGAATAGGAATACACAATCAGCGAGAATTTTTCAATATTCTTGTCAATAGTTTACTTCGACTCCACCAAACTCATCCTAGTCAAACTTTTATAAAGAGGAAAGTTGTATTGGGCGAACAAGATATTTTCTGATAGAACTTTTTATTAAGTCTGTTCTTCCTTTTCCTTGTAGAAATTAAAATATTTTTCTTTGACTCTGCTCATATATTAGTCCTGTCCGAATGGGCTATGAAAGCTTCCTTTAGCTCATACCTCTTGTCGTCAACCCTCTTTCAAAGTTCTGTTATTACAATTCTTTCTTATCAATCAAAACGAGGAAAAGAAAAAAAGTAAATAGAGCTCTATACCTCGTTTCCGCGCTTTAGCTATTTCTTCCATTGCATCAATACTCATGACATGAACCACGTAGAGAGGAGTGTTTACAAAACCTGCCAAATAAATTGCTCGGGCTGTTGCCTCTCCTTCCAACTATATTGGCATTACATATCACATAAGAGAGATATCAGATACAATTTTCAAGAAGTCTGTATAGTAAAGGAGAAAACAAATTTATCCAGTCCAAGTGAAAATCTACTCAAAAGAATAGCCATTTGTCCAATCATATGAGGTAATAAGGTAAAATCTCCAAACACGGGTAAGCCGAACCTAGTTATAGAAGCACTAACGCTCAGTACTCTGCATATTTCTAGAAATGATATGCAACAAAAAGAAAACAGCCTCTCTTCGAAATTTTTAACTTATTTGCATCATGAAGAACTATGATAAAATTTGAAATGTTATTGGAGCAACAGAGGCAACTGTATGCATGTCAATTCCAGTGTATCCACATTGAAATTTTACTGGAACATGAGAATTGTCTTCACTGAAGGTACCAGCAAAACTATGTGCTAGTGGTATAGTATCATCGTAAAGATATTCATTACTGTATGTATGTCAATTCTAGTGTATCCACATTCGAGTAGGTACTGTGAACAATTGAAAATAAAAAATATTTGGGAATATAGTCGAACTAAATATATTAGTTTATATGATGTTAGAATGAAAGAAAAGATGTTGATTGTCCATGACTGGTAATTGCTACACAGTACCAAGGAACTTGAAACTTTTGACACACGAGCCAATAGTAAGCAACCGGAAACTAAGTCAGGAGGTTAGTGATTAAGTCCCCCATAGTTATATGAAATTTACCAAGACATGATTCGTTTTTTGACTAAGCTTACATGATGGAGCAAAAAGAACTCTTTGTACAGCATTAAACTCCTACAATTCGACCATGATTAATATCAGATTCAAGTAGGCTTGATTTAATTCTTGAATATCTTATAATCAAGATTAGTATCTGGAATATTTATTGATCAAGAATTTTTCAGTTCCTATAAATATGGGTTTTTATGTGTTGTTAGACTGGAATGAGTTACTGCTTGATCTTCAGTCAGCCTTTGCACTCATGTATCTCCTTCCCTCCTCCTTTTCTTACTATGCGTCTAGAATAAAAAATAATCAATCGTCAATGTATACATTTGACATTCCAATCTCTTATTATGACGAGTAGTAAGTAAAAGAAAAACTAGAAGGCTTCCTTCATCGAAAGAGAACTAAAATTCAATTACCATTGAGGGCCTAGAAAGAGCATGTCCCTCTGGACCAGTAATCCCAAGTTCAATCATCTTTTCCTGTCCTTCATACACAGCATCTCCATTTTCAGCATGCACCATGGCTAAGGCACCAAGAGACTTGCACTTCTTTAACCCTTGTAATAAAAGCTCATCACTGACCATTAGAGCTCCCTTGTATGCCAAGAAGAACTTAAAAGAATTAACACCTACAAAATGCAGAAGAATACATAAAAAATTTTGTCATCGCCACTAGAATCCCCATGTAGGACAAAAGAACTTAAACCTACAATACAAATTGAAGAAAACTAGCAAAAAAGTCTCATCATTGAGTACTAGGTCATTTAATAGGCTAGATGTACTTGAATTATAGGATAACATTGTGCATAAAAAGTTGAAGATGGCAAAAAGAAAGCCCTCATAAATGGCCTAATAACATACAATGACGGAATCATACAACATTAACAGGAAATAGACATTACTAACCTTTCTCCTTTACCATGATTTCCATCTCCTTTGAAACAACTTCATTCCATTTCGTAATTGCCATATGAAAACCGTAATCCATGCAAGATTTCTTTGTCTTTTTCTTATAAGCTTCAAATCCTTCTGATAAACTCCCATCAACTGGTATAACAAAGTCAATGTGCATTGTTGTGCCACCAGCTAATGCTGCTGCCTGACCATTGAAGAAGTCATCAACTGTCTCAGTATTCATAAACTCAAATTCTAGATGTGTATGTGGATCAATTCCTCCTGTCAATATTATAGGGACGAGAGTCATGGTAAAAAAAATATTACGATAAGATTATCTTTGACTTTATGGTTAAAAATCAAAAATTAACATAGAAAACGCTAGCGCTGAACATAAATAATCGAGAGCAGTTCCCATGAACCATAGCTATGACTACGTAAAGTATATTTCATCTTTCAGTTTTGTTAATATGAACGTATGTACTGCAGGATGAAGTATAAATTCCAAGTTCAGACGTGCAATATACACAGCATTTTTATCTATTTAAGGGCTTTTCAAGACAGTGAAAATCGAATTCTGTTTGCTTCTGTATTTGTACAGAAACTACCTTATGGTAGTATCCACCTTCACGGGGGCCTTTCTGTGATTGATACACTATTTTTACAATAAAATAAAATACATGACAATCATTTAATGGATAAGATGACAATTTAGAAGATGGTATTCTGTAATAGTTGTCAAGACAAGAAACTAGCATGCAATTCAATAAGATATGGCAGATAGGGCATATTGTCAAGCCTACTTTAATTGAATATTTGTTTCACAATCATATAGCAGGATTTCGTTGTCTGAGAGAGAAGAGCTCAGAACACCATTGTGGATCCACTCTGAAGCTCTGATACAGAAACCTAACCTGGCATGACAAACTTTCCAGTGGCATCCAGCACAGTAACATCATCACCAACCTGCCAAATGCAATTTTAAATAGTTTGATACAATTCAAATGCTAGAAAGCCAAAAAAAGGGTTCATGTGTAACAACATTGTAAATGAGATAAAAGAAACACAAGACACGTTAACATGTGTATGTCGCGTGCCAATTTAAAAATAGACAGGCGAAGAAATTCTATTGCACCTTTTGAAGAAGTGAGCTTCAAATATTTATGAGAAAATGGGGACGGGAATTCATGCATCTTTGGTGAATCTAAGTTTCCATGTTAGGAGTTTTATGATTTAATCCAGTATGCATTGGAGGAATTAGAATTCTAAAGTTTGAACGGCCACAGATATATTTTATGGAAGGTTGGATGACAATTGATCTTCTCTCAGTTTCTCCAAAAGTTGTTGCCTGTACTTACGTGGATCAAATCTATTTTTTTTCCATTAAAATGCAATAAATATCAGCATAATGTTTTGTTTTATGTTAATTATCAACCTCAATAAACAAATTAGCTTTCTGTTTACATAAGTTACGTCTCCATATTTAAATGTTCTTATTAAATTTTTTTTACTAAGTACACGGTTTAGCGATTAATTTATATTTCATAGCAAAGAAATATTTTAGTTTTTATTTTACATCGAGTCTCCTTAGAGAGTACATTACTCCCTCGCTAGCATGGCATTTCAAAGCAAAATCTAAAAAAAAACTGCAAAGCTCTATAATTACTGTTACAAACTTAAACAATTAACATAGGAAAAGTAATTCAACAACAGATGCATAATGCTGAACCTCAACTTAAATATAAAGATGAAATCATAACCAATCATTTTGCAATTTTCAGATGAATATTAATATGATATAAAAAAAGACAAATGAGAAAGTACACCTTGATATTGGGCTTCACAGCAACAATAATACCATCCTCCACAAAAACATCGGCAAGCTCTTGTCGATGAGCATTCACAACAGTTCCTCCCTTTATCAGTAGCTTCGACGAAGACGAAACTCCGCAAGTTGACTCACCATATCCAATTCCAGCATCACAAAACTTGAGTTCTCACATCCGAATAGAACAAAGAAAGTTAAAATTAAAAATTTCTCGAACACGAACATTCATAAAAACTGTTCCGGAAGTCAACAGTACCTGACCAGAACCAGCTTCGGAGAAGGAAGGAAACGATGAGAGAAGGAAAAGAAAGAGAGGAAGTAGCATATGAAATACAAACAGAGCAGGCATGGACAGCCTCATCGTCTTCCCCAGAGCTCCTCTCCGAGCGATCACTACTACTTCCGCTACCTTCTTACCGCGACTGATTGTCTTTCTCTTCCTATGGGAGAACATGGTGGTAGAGAGAGGGGTCAACGATCTCCAATTGATTATTCTATGAGAATCTTTTTATATACAGACTAGATTAGTGAAGAGAAATGCTGGCAACCGTCGCTGCTACAGTCGTCGATTCCCTCTCACTTGGTGTCATTGATTCTTCCAATAATCCAATAATTATATCTTCTTAATTGCAAATATACAATATATATATATATATATATATTGTTGAA